>CM070566.1:5439104-5935471 GCA_036346405.1 Phyllostachys edulis
CGACGGAAGTCGAGGAGTATATTCAGAGTTTCACCGGTCTTCGTGGCGGGATGGAGGAAGAGGTGGTTTTATCGAAAGTCACCTCGGAAGATGCCTCTCTTTCGTGGGAAAGGTCTTTGAAAAGCAATCTTCATGGGATTCGACTCTGAAGATATCGGTAGGATTGCCCCTTATGTTCAAGCTATCAAGGACTTGAAGAAGGAGGGTTGACGGATGGCATGTGGTGAAAGATTTCATCACCGCCGAATTAGTCCTTTGAAGAAACGAGCATCCCTATGTGGAGATACTGGGGCTAATGACTCCAACCGGGGACTACAACGAGGGTAAGTGAATTTTCGACTTAGCTCTCGGTTTGGTCTTTCGCAAAGTTGTTAAAAGATGCCTTTATCTGTTTGAGCAGATCTTTCACCACGGAGATTGACGTTAGAGTCAAACTCGTTTGTGAGAAGTCTCCGCCACTTAGTGTGGCGGTTCCTAAAATCCTTGCGGTCGATCCGCAGAGGAAAGGATGGTTCGCCTAAAGGTAATCAAGAGTTGATTTTATCTTTAAGACTTTATAGTCGTAGAAAGAACTTACGACTAGAGAAATGTTGTAGAAAAAACTTACAACTTAGTCGTGACCGTAGGAAATCTTCTGATCGAGGAAAGGTCGAGAAAAACTTACGACTTGATATTTGGTCGAGAAAATCTTACGACCGCTTAGTAATTCTTCTCTTCTGCTTTGCTTTACGAAAGTAGGCATGGAAAATCGTCGGGATGATGAAGAAGTCATCTCGATAACCATCGGTGCAGGGTTGACAAAGGACAAAGGCTCAGCTCCTTCGTCCAAGAGACGTCGACTTTTAAGGGGTGACGACAAAGGAGGGGTGAGCTCGAGTTCTAGTCCTTCGACCAGATCCTCTGCAAAGCTTGTGGCGGCATATAGCATAATCAAGCCGAGGCTAAAATAAAGTGAAGGGAGGAGGTCAAGTAGCTGAACCTCTAAAGCGCAAACCTCGCAAGGCCAAGGTACCCTTCTATTATGACAAAAAATCTTTCGCAGTTTCTGCCACTCCTGGTTTTGTTAAGCACTTGGAAAAGGAGAACTGGAAGGATTTTATGTCTTTTGTGAAGGATAATACCGCTCCAGTAGAGCCTATGGCTGATGACAATGCTGCTCTTGGAGTGGTCGAGACTGATCTCGGCCATCCAGAAAGTCAGGAGACTAGAGAGATGGTCCCTGTTCAAAATCCACGACCAGACGTGGTCATAGCTAAGCCCATTCTTCAACTCGAACTTCGACCAGAAGTGGTCGTAGAGAAGAAGAAATCTTCCGTTGGGAAAGTGACTCCCAAATTCCTGTTTAGGTCCAAGGTGCAGAGGTATGTGAAATATACTAATGTGTAAAAACAGAATTTACCTTTTTCCTTTTCACAACCTGAATTGCTTTCCTTTTCTTTGTTTTTAGCCCGACTCCTTCAAATGAGAATGCTTCCGTTGAGAAGCCTATTGCTACCTCTCCACCGGAGAGACAACAAGGAAGTGGTCGAGGATCATCCTCGCCCTGTGGTAGAGGAAGTCGTGGCGCCAAGTGGTTACGACAACCAATGAGGTACTGTTGTACCCAAGAAGGTAGCGGCTACAACCTCTCAAGTAATGGCGGTGACCACAGAGATGGTCGTGGAGACTCAAAGAAGAAATGCGACCATCGAGATGGTCGTGAAAGCTCCAAAGAACAAATGCGACTCATCGAGGCGGTCGCTACGACCACTGAGATGGTCGTGGATAGAACAGAGGCAGCTGCAGAAGCCTCTGGTCAAGATGGTGGCGGTTCTGTCCACCGTGCCGGAAAGGAGATCGTTGCAGACGTTCCTCCCGGTACCCAAAGAGAAGCGGGTTCGTAATCAAGAAGAAGAGTATTTCAACTTCTGCGTTGACTTCTTTGGGCCTGTTTCCATCGTAGGGTCTTCTGCTTTCAGATCTCGCGACCGAGTCCCCCATCCCAACGATATTCCCAATAGAGGGGATACCTTTGATAATGAACGTCTTGAGAAGGTTTGGTGGGACCAAGTCACGAGGGTAGACAAGCTGAAGATCCCGGAGCTGGCTTACTCGATGTTTGCTCGATCAACCATGAATGTAAGTACTTAATCGTACTTATATATACATGTATAATCTTCTCTTGTTTCTCACCGTCTTTTCGTCTTGCAGAAAGCCATAGAGCAAATTGCTGTTGTCGGTGAATATCATCAACAACTTCTAGAGCTGCGACAGGAAAAAGAGGAACTGGGATTTGTCATGGAAAAACTCACGACTAGGTAATGGCCGTAAAAGACTTATGACCAGTGGCTTTGTCGTAGAAGAACTTACGACTAGGTCAATGGTTGTAGAAGAACTTACAATCGATTGACCCATGCTCATGTCCACTGTTATCCTTTGCAGGATAAACAGTGACGCCAAGACCTTAGCCGACTCGCTCGATTATGAAAAAGAGGAGTCGAAAAAGTTTAGGGAAGAGGTATTAGACATCCGGAAAAAGCTTAAAGAAGCTAACTCTGCAACCATGAAGTCGCAGGAAAAATTAAACAGTAAGTGCTGAACTTAAGACTACTTATATCTTTGATCTTTACCTAACTCTTGCTTCTTTTCAGAAAAAGAAGACGAGACGAAAAAGCTCCAGAATGAATTTAGAGAGAAAACTTCAGTTATTCACGAGCTTACTCGTATGTCCAAAAATAAAGATCAAAACCTTGTGTGAGACCCCGATTTATTAGGCTCATAATACTTAGTCATCCAATTGACCCTAGTATTATCAACCAAATAAACCCGGTCTCGAGAGATGTATACTTCCCAGAATGCAGTATACATACCTCATAACAAAAGAATGTATCAATTCCATACAACACATAGTACATAAGCAACAAACCAGAAGTTAATATAAATAAGGGATAGTTATTACAAAAGAGAGGCCGACCGGCCAAATAACAACAAGTCTACAAGAATACACAGCGGAAGCAAAAGTGCCATAAAGATGGCCCAAAATAAGAGCCAACCAAGGTGCCTTAGCCCACAAGGCAACCCATTTGGACCGCCAAGCTAGTCGCTCTCCCAACCACCAAGACTCACAAAAGTAAAGCCCTTTGGGCTCTACTCTTCTGCAACAAAGTTGTTAAGCAAAGCAAATGAGTACAAAAATGTACTGCAAGACCGACGTGTGAGATAACAGAACTATAAATAGCTACATGCAAGCTTTATTTAAGTGGATGAGGCTTTGGACTCATTTTAGCATAAAGCAAGTTTCATTTGCAATAACATAATAGATTGAAGGCAATTTGGCAAAGCATTTTAATTGTTGAAATAACAACGAGATAATAACATAGTAACAACAACAAGATCAACCCGAAGTGACTAACCCAAATCACCACAACAATAGCATGAACATCCATTCATACCAACCCATCAAGTTTTAATTAAATGGTTGAGACTAGTTCTTGAACGACCTTACCAAGCATGTCCATAACCTAGGACGAGGCTATTGAATAGTTTTAACCTGCGCAGGGTGTACCAATGTACCCACACGTCGGACCGCCTTTCCTTAAAGCACACTACCTTTGGTATGCTTGCACGCTAAGTCCTCTGAGACATTTCCAATGGACGGTGCTAATTTTGACCAAGACAACCCATGGGGATAAGGACCCAATGGATAGCCTAACCGGTCCGCCTTAACGCTCCATTCCCACACCACACACACACACATTTTATCTTTAAAACACACCAACCGAAAGCGACCCCAATTAGCACCGCCCAAAGTACTTAGTCAAGAGAGGTCCCATATCCCCTCGTGTGGTTAGCACGCATAAAAGCGCTTGGCTTAGTGACCCAAGTAACTCGGTCCTTAGGGACCCTGCATACCACCACATTCCAAAAACCGCACCATCCATCCAATATGCCCAAGTCTAAATCAATCTTTTATTTTCAGTTTTGATTTTACAAATTAATCAAAGCACAAGTGCTGGACATATAGGAGTAATAATCAGTTTTGAGTGATCAAGACTATCGACTAAGTCGATGATCGCCCATTACTACCGATAACTAAGCATGGCTAAGCAATGTTAACGTAAACTACTAAGTGATAAGAGCTCATCCAACGAGCTCAAACCACAACAAATAACCTAGGCTCATGGGTAGTAGAGGATAAACAATTCCTACAGATTATGCAACTATAGGATTGCTAGCGATATTTTAACACAAAGTAGCATGCATACATATAAGTGAAACAAAATATTAAGCTTTAAAGTAATGGGACAATGATGGAAATGATCAAACTGCTTGCCTTGTTGCTGTTGCTCAAGTTGTGGCTGAGGGTCACTCTCGGGATTACCACAAATGTCGAAACCTAACGAAAAGCGATAAAGAACCGATAAGAACGGCGAAAGTAATCAAGGACAGCACAGCAAACGAACTCCAAATACTCTGAACTTTCTACAGCAGCAGGAGGATGATTTTTAGGAATTTTGCAACAAGAACCGATTGATTTGGATTCTCAATGCAAAAGTTATGAGCAAAACAATTCTGCTCACCCTAAAAACACCAAACCGCACTATTCACTAATTTAATTATGAGGCAACATTTTATAGAATGGTGGTGATACTGAGATTTTACTGTAAAACCAGCACCTCATGAGATGAATAACACAATTGAGTTCACCTCATTTGGAGCTATTATGCACTTTCTACAATTTTTCAAAAACAAGAACTTGAACAAAATTATAATGCACAAGTCCTCATTTTTATAACAGCAACATGCTCAAAACTAATTTTCACAGTGAGTTCATTAATAGAGGAAACCAACAAAGTTGGATTCACTCAAAAATAATCTACAGAGCATAAGTTATGTATTTTACAAGTTAAGCATCAATTTGAGTGTATATTTAAAGTGAGTTTTAAAATCTAATGGCAAAACTGTGCTCTGGAGCTGAACTCAACTTACAATCATTTTTGGATTAAAGTCAAGTTCAAGACAGAGCTAACACAATTTGAATGACCTTATTTGGATTTAGAATGAATTAGTTATGATATTTTGAAGTTCATACCTTTTTCTGTTTGCAAATAAAGAGCTCACTGGAATAAAAAAGAACATAAAGACATGGGAGGTCATAAGCGGCTCAGATCATGCGGGAGAGGTCCTCAACGGTTGAGATCTTCCAAAGGAAGATCTAAACTATCAAGATCTCCCCGAGGAAGATCTACATCGTCAGGACCTCACAGGGGAGGTCCTAGACGGTCCAGATGTTCCCAGGGTGGACTTTGATGGTCCAGATCGTCCGAGGGAGGACCTTGACGGTCAAGATCTACCCGGGGAGGTCATGAATGGCTGAGATGACCTAGGGGAGGTCCTAAGGGGAGGTCCTAACGTCACAGACCTCCAGGGAGGTCTGGATGGCCACGATCGCAAGGGGAGGTCTTGGACGCTCCAGATCTCCTTGGAGGAGGTCATGGACGTCCCAGAGCTCGCGATCACGTGCTTGCGCGCATGCACGTGCTCGGACATGAGATAAATGCGCGCGGGACAACGAGGAGGTCCGCGCGCGGGAGGATTAAATGTGCGACACGGGAGGATTAAATACATTTAAGATACGCCCTTGATTACAATGATTTGAGCAATGATGAACGCATTAAACTCGGTGGATCTCTGTCCTAAAAACGACCACGGCACCGCTGCCTTGTCCGACAAAGATCCTGAGTTTGAAGACGTGGTTATTGCCGGCGATACAGACCTCGCCGGCGACAACCAAAGACATCCCCGTGTGCGCAATAGTGTTGCGCACACCATGGGCTCATTCTCGACGGCGACGACGGCCTTAAACGCCAAGCGAGCCGAGAGGGCACGAAGGCACGACACGGCAAAAAATCCAAAATGCGAAATAAAGCTCCGCGACATCCAATCAAGCGTGCCCAAATAAAAGCTCCGCAACCTCATACACGAGGTGCCCAGTAGCTAAAGGACTATCGTGAAGTACACGGAGGTCCCAAGGTGCCGGGAGGTCGAGGATGGTGATGGCTTTGAGTTGGAGAAGATGGGAAGCTCATTGCTCAAGACCAAGCTCCAAGCTCCACTAGCCCACTCTGAAAATGTCACCTCACAAAGAGTTAGGTTCACTTCAGGAGATTTTGGGGGAGCTTAAAATGAGCTAGAGGTTGAGAGGGAGCCACTGGAGCAAGCCTTCACCACCGAGGGCTTCAAGCTTCTCAACAATGGCGGCCAAGTGGGGAGGTCAGAGGGGAGAAGGAGCTCAAATGACACAGGCGCAAGCTTAGAGCTTGAAAGTGTGCCAAAGAAGCTACGGGAGGAACCCAAATGGGTTTTATACTTGGGAGAAGCAGTCACACGAGCTGGGGTTAAGCTCATGGTGAGCTTAGCCCATGGCTCGGTCCATGGGGTTGGACAAGACGTAAAGTTGACATGGTGACAGGCTAGGCAGACTGGAGAGGCGGAAAGCTGACCTGCATTTAATGCGGGTTAGCAAAGAGTTGTTAAAGGTACACAGTTGCAGGCGTGCATTAAATCACTGCTCAGTAGCACGCATGCGTGACCGAGGAAGGAGAAGAACAGGGGAGGTCCTTATGACCGTTGGATAAGACCACGGGGAGGTCCTAGCCATCGGATCTTATTTTTGAACCGTTACGCTTAAAGGACGGGGAGGAGGTCCCAGCCACACGATTTGGAAAGGGAGGTCGTAGCCCTCCGATTTCCAAAACGCAGATTATAAAGGATAAAGGGTTAGGAGGTCCTAGCCTTTGGATTTACATCCAAGGGCTCAGACCTGAGGGGAGGACATAACTACGTGTGACTTAGAGAAAAACGGGGGAGGTCATGGCCTTTGGATTTAAATCCAAGGGCGCACAACCAAAGGGGAGGTCTCAGCGCTGCGCGCAGCGCACAAGAGGTTATGGCCATCAGATCAAGATCTAGTGGTGATGAGAGGGCGAGGGAGGTCATGGCCGTGAGATTCATATCTAACTCACGACCTCACAACGGGAGGTTTAGTGCGCTAGATTTTGAGGGGAGGTCGTGGGCTGTTGGATCTGATCCAACGGCCACGACCTCAACAAAGTGGGAGGACCTCGCAGAGAAGGTTTGCAGAGGAGGTCGTGGCCTTAGGATTGAATCCAACGGCCACGACCTCAAGTGAGTACAAAATGGAGGTCAAGGTGGTTTGAGCTCATGGGAGGTCGAGGCCATGGATTTTGATCCAAATGCCAAGACCGATGAGGTGGGGAGGTCTGGCGGTATTGATCGCGGAGGAGGTCGTGGCGGTTGGATGTTAATCCAACGGCCACGACCTGATCAAGGTGGAGAGGAGGTCCGACGCGCTAAGGGAGGCGGTTGGGTTGGACACGCTTTGCAAAGCGGTTCAAGCCCAAGTCAAACCAGTTTATTTAGATTAATAAACAAGCTGAGACAAAAGAGGATTTATTTGAGATAGCAAACGAACTCCAAATTTGATGAAATTTTAACTGGAGCTTGCTGACAACGAGATTAACCTTGCATAAAATTTCCAGAGGTTATTATGCAATGCATTTTTCTCAGGAAATTCATGAAGGTTGTTCAAGGATTTGTTTTACCTCCAAAATTTATCAAACAAGTTTTACAACTTGTGATATTTTTCAGAGGGGTCCCACATCAGTTTTAGGACCAAGGAAAATATTTTCCAAATGTTTGGCACAAGATTTAAGATAATTGGAAAAGGAGTTTGACTTTTGGTCAACAAGAGCTTTGTGTTTTTGGATTACACAACTCTTGGACTAGAATCACAGGAGAGATTAGGGGTTTTCAAGATGTGAGAAAAAGTTTTAATTTCTACACATATAATTATATTTGAACAAACCCTGTTTATACAGTTGGGATGTTACACCTTGAGACGTTGGGAACTCGAATATCAAGTAAGTAATTCTTTACCTGCAGTCCTTTACGAGTTATTTCCCTTTTCTCACTTCCACTTCCTTTCTAGTAATGGACGTTAAATTGAGAGAACTTGAGACTGAAATCGCGGATAAAGCCGTGATTTATAACTGCACAAATCCTTATTGCAAAGAAGAATGTAGAGGATATTGTATCATGGGAGAAAAAGTATCTTTGAGACCGTTGCTTCCCATAATGAAGAGGTCAAGAAGTTGGATTCTCAACTAGTGGGTAAGAAATTCTTTTACCCATGATTATTTTTGTTTTCTTTTTCCTCTAGGAGTTTATTTTTGTTTGACCAATCTTATTTCTTGAGCAAGTGGTCGAAAACAAAAAGCTCATGAGGCTTCGACTTGTACCCAACAGGAGATGGAAGCAATGAAGATTAAACTTCAAGGAAACATCACGCTCCTGAACAATGTGCTTGGTGAGCTACATAGTGAGGGAAAGACTCCTCAAGATGATACAATAGCTGCTCACACAAGTACCATTGGGGATCAAGTCGGGATTTTGCAAGATCTGGTGACCACTCTGAAGGCCAACCAAGTGAATCGATAAAGGAGGCGGTAAGCTGCGATAAGTTATGCATTAGCAATTTAAAGCTCATGACCCCAACCTTAATGTGCAACCACTCAAAGCCGACTTCAACTGCTCTGAAGCAGAAGGAAGACGTCTGATGGAGGAGATGCAATCAGTTGGCCGGAAAGTTTCAGAGGAGATGCAGTTGGGCTCTCCCTCTTCAGAGTAGTCTGTAATGAACTTGTGAAAAACAGTCTTTTGTTGATGTAATCCATCTTGTTCCCTGCAAATCATCTTGTCGAGTAGTTAGTAACTCAAAAGATAATTAACGAATTTAAAGACTAAGAAATGAAGTCAAATGTAATGACTTTATCCTAGCCCCCGACTATTTGCTTAGTTTATGAAAACTAAGTAAATAGTTTTGTCTCCTGCAAATCATCTTGTCGAGTAGTTAGTAACTCAAAAGATAATTAACGAAATAAAGACTAAGAATTGAAATTAAATTATCCTAGCCCCGACTATTTCTTTGAGTTTGTTTAGACAAACTAAGTAAATAGTCTGTAGAAAGGGTTTCTGAAAACAGAGAGGTTTGTTTAACTTGTAGTTTTGGGTCTCAATTGTCATGCAATCGGTCGAAAGGGTGGTAACGAGTTGACACTAGGAAGTTCCTTCTAGTGGGCGGTGACCACGTCTTGAGAGGAGAGGCTTCGACTAGGTAATGTTAACATCTCCGACTAGTTTAATCAAATCGAGAACGGCAACTTGAGTTAAGCAAGCGTCTAGAGGACTTTAAAATATTTACTCGTCCTTCTCCGTTGGACTCGATAAGTCATCTGGTAGCAAGAGTAGGAAATCGAACAAAGCTAGAAGCTCCTTCGATTAAGGGGACCACGCAGCGAGAGAGGAGAGGCTTCGACTAGATGTGTCTCTTCCTCCCACCAGTTGAGATGAAACGAGTACACCCAAGGCGGTTAAGCAAATCGAGAAAGTGCGCTCTTCTTAGAGTATTTTTCAAATTAGCGAAGAAATAAACTAAGGTGAAAAGAGTTGGCCTTCAAAAATATTTCGACTAAATAAAACCCGAGTTCTTTGTGTTGGCCATAAAAGCGAGTAACGAGTCGACACTAGGAAACTCCTTCTAGTGGGCAGGACCACATGCAGAGAGGAGAGGCTTCGACTAGGTGATGTTATCGCCTTGACCAAAGGTAAAAAAAGCGGGTGTTTAAAACATAGTCGAAAAAATAATGAAAGCACTACTCAAAAGTAAGACAATAGAGATAGAAAAAACCTGATTCTTTATTGTCCGAATGGTGGTTACACATAGAACTTGCGTTAATTGGTCAATGTTCCAAGAATTCGAGAGAACCTGGCCGTCTTCCATTGCCAATCGTATCAACCACGGACGAGTAACCGACCACTGTAAGGACCTTCCCACTTGGGAGAAAGTTTGTTCGATTAGACTTGGATTGGCAAAGCCTCAATACCAAGTCACCTCTGACAAGGTGCGAGGTTGAACCTCACGATCGTAGTATCTTCGCAGGCTTGTTGGTAGATTGCCGAACAATTAGGGCTGGTTTCTCCTTTCTTCAAGTAGATTAATATCATCTGCTCGAATTTGTTCTGGTTGGAGTCCGTGAATGTTTAGACTCGTGTTGACCGTATCTTTAGTTAGGAGGAAGCATAGCTTCAAAGACCAAGACTAAAAAGAAAGGTGTTTCTCCAGTGTCTGACCGGTAGTTGTACGAATCGCCCATATCTGAGGGTAATTCTTGTACCCAAGCCCCGAGCGTTTGATGAGTGGTCGAAGACTTGAGTTTTAATTCCTCTCATTATTTGGCCGTTTGCGTTCGATTGCCCCATTACTCGGGGATGGGCCACGAAGCATAACATAACTTGGTACCCAACTCGTCATAAAATTCCTGAAATTTTGCGCTTGAAAATTGCTTACCATTATCTCGTAATTATTCGACTTGGTACTCCAAATCGAGTAATTACGCATCTCATCATAAACCGTTTCTTTGCTTCGTTGTTATCGATCCACGAGTTCGGCTTCAATCCATTTTGTGAGCGTATCAATAGCCACAAAAGGAACTCGAAACCTCCGGAGCTTTAGGAAGCGGTCCGAGGATATCAAGACCCCAGGTTGCAAAAGGCCAAGATAGAGGTATTGTTTGTAATGCCCGAATTTGGTTGGTGTATTTGCTCGCTATGAAACCGCATGGACACACTTTTAACCAACTCTTTAGCATCGTATAGGGTGTTGGCAAGAAAACCTTGTCGAAAAGCTTTGCCGACCAACGTTACAGAGGAAGCATGATTTCCACAAATGCCACCATGTATGTCGTGAAGGAGTGTTAATCCTTCGCTCTGCGAATGCATCGCATGAGCACCCCTTGAGTACCTCGTTTATAGAGAACTCCTTGACCAAAGTATACATTTTGGCTTTTTCGGGATAAGCGATCGCCTCAAGATCGTCTTGGTCTGTAACCCTTCGAAGATAATCATAGATGGGCGCCATCCATGTATCCTCGTATTCTAGAGAGGTCGTCTCAATAGGAGGTGTCTCGGCTCTTCGACGAGAGAAGGCTTCGAGTTGTTCCAAGAAGACTCCTTTTGGTACTTCAGATCTGGAAGAAGCTATTCGAGCAAGCTAGTCTGCGAGAAATTATCCTTCGAGGATGAATTGTGCCTCGAAACCTAAAAATGCTTTTCTAGCTTACGTACTTCGATAAGTACCGAGACATTGTTGGGTTAGAAACCCGGTACTCTTTACCGACTTGATTCACGACTAGTTGAGAGTCTCCTCTCACGAGTAGTCGGCGAATCGAGAGCGCTTCATTGCTTTCGTATACCGACTAGCAAACCTTCAGATACGCCACATTATTAGTGGCCCGAAAGTTTAATTGTATGGCATACTTTAAGGTCTCTCCAGAGGAGATACCAGACCACCCAAACCCCGAGCCACTTAAAGTAAGCGACCGTCAAAGTACATCGCCCATCGGGTGGGAATCAGATCTAGGGATCTGAGCAGTTCAGATTTGTCCATTCGGCGACAAAGTCCGCCAAGATCTGGGATTTAACGGCCGTTCGGGACACGAAATGGATGTCGAACTCCCCAAGTTCGTGACCATTTTGCCATGCGCCCCATTGTTTCCCTATTCGGAGGATCGCTCCCAAGGGAAACTCGAGGCAGCCTGACTAGTTTGTGCGCTTGAAAATAATGCCGCATTTCCTCGAAGACATGAGGAGGGCATCTGAAGCTTTTGGACTGAGGGTAACGCTCCTTAGGTCCGTGTAAAACTTCACTTACGTAGTAAACCGGTCGTTGTACATTTTCACGTTCTACAACCAAGATCGCTACCGATTTACTGTGGCGTGGCGACTAGGTAAACCAAGAGCGTTTCTTCGGCCTCGGAGAGACCGAATAGGAGCACTCGTAAGGTACCTCTTGACATCCTCAAAGGCGGCGTTTGCCTCTTTCGACCACTCAAAACTTTCGTGTCTCCTTAGAAGTTTAAAGAAAGGTAGTCCCTTTTCTCCCGATCGTGCGATGAAACGACTTAGAGCCGCCATGCACCCAAAGTGAGTTTTCGGACTTTTTTCCGTGTAGTTGAGGGCGCATTTGTAAAATGGCTTTTATCTTTTAGAGGATTCGCTTCAATTCCTCGTATAGATACTAGGAATCCAAGCAATTTCAAAAGATTCCAAAACACACTTCTCGGGATTAAGTTTTAGCGATGTTTTACGAGATTGTCGAATGTTTCTTGTAGGTCGGTAATATGATTAAGTTTCTTGATGCTTTTGACAACTAAGTCATCAACATAGGCTTCTAGATTTGGCCTAATTGAGATGAAAAAGTTGCCCTGCATCAAGCGTTGAAAAGAAGCGCCGGCATTTTTTTAGACCAAATGGCATTTTGACAAGGCAAAATATACCAAATGGTGTAATAAATGCGGTCTTTTCTTCATCGTCTAGACACATATTAATCTGGTGATATCCATAATATGCATCTAAAAAACTTAACATTTCACAACCCGCAGAGAGTCAACCAACCGATCGTCGAGGTAAAGGAAAATCGTCTTTTGGACAAGCTTTATTAAGATCAATAAAGTTCACGCACATACGCCATTTGCCGCTTGACTTTCTAACCATTACAGGGTTAGCCAACCATTCTGGATGGTTGACCTCTCTTATAAAGCCTGCTTTAAGTAGCTTATCCAATTCTGATTTAATAGCATCTCGTCGATCAGGGGCAAATCTCCGCAATTTTTGTTTTACTGGTACTTTGTCGGTCGTAAGGCTAGCTCGTGCTCGATCACCTCCACGGGACTCGGGCATGTCGGATGCTTGCCACGAATACATCTGCGTTAGCTCGGAGGAAGGTGATGAGGCGTCTTCCTATTTGGGGTCGGAAGTATCCCTCGATGAGCGATCTTCGAGGCTCCCTGCCCGAGAGGAACCTCTTTGACTTTGTCGTTCGGCTTTGGTGTAGCTTTTTAGGCCGACTTGCTAGTCGAAGGTCGACTTTCTTCTCGAGTTGGTATTTGTCCTACCATCTCAAGGGATCGACGATCGCGGTATCGCCATCTTCTTGTCACAATGGATTGTAATTACTCCTTTGGGACTGGCATCTTAATACATTGATATCCATAATGAGTAGCCATTAGGAATTTTGCCAAAGTTGGTCGTCCGAGTATGGCGTTATATGTCAGATCGAAATCGACCACATCAAAGGAGATTTTCTCTGTCATGAAATTACTTGGTGAACCAAATGTTAAAGGAAGAGAAACTTGACCAATTGGTTTGGCCGAAGATCCGGTACAATCCCATGGAAAGAGTATCGTACCGGTCTTACTTTGGTCCTAGGTACTTGCATGTCATCCGGGGCACTCGTAAATAAAATATTTAACGAGCTTCCACCATCAACCAAAACTCGATTGACCCGACAATTGTTGATGGTGGGTTCGACCACGATTGGGTATCGACTGTCGAGTCGAAGGATCGGCGATCACTCTTCTCGAAAGAAATGGTGACTTCCGACCACTTGATAATTTATTGACGAGAGGAGGATCTATGGAGTTTACCTCGCGTTCGCAGACCTTTGAGTTTGTCGCTTTGATTCATATGCCGATGATCCCCCGTAGATGTTTTCAATGGTGTGTTGCGGATCCTGAAACGACATCTCCTCTTCGTCATCTGAAGATTTATGACCACTTGTTTGACCTACCTGCTCGAGGGTGGGAAGTGGTCCTTTGCCGTTGTAGTAGTCTTCAAGCTTTCGTTGGAAGACCGGCGATTCTATGAAGGTCATGCCCTTCCTTTTTATGGAAAGGACACCACCTAGGCTTATCATTTTTCCGATCAGGGCGCTTACCTTTGCCTCTGTCGGAGTGTGGCTTGGATGTGCGTGGCTCTTTATCATTCACGGCCAATACCTCCTTGGAACCGCTGGGTTTTTGACCCTTCATCTTATTCTTGGACTTTTTTGCTTTCTTATCCTTCTTCTTACCAACCGCTTTGGCTCTCGAGATGGATTGTCTTCACGATCGATTGTGTTGTTCCACTCGACCGCCTCGAGGCGAGAGCATATCGATCGGCCATTTCAAGAGTTCGGCGACAGTAGGAGGATTTAAAGCAATATCCTCTCGTTATCCTTCTACTACGGACTCGCTGAAAGCCCCGATGATGATGAATCGAAACTTCGGAATTGAGTTACTGAACCCGATCAAGCGCTTGATGGCGGCGCAATGTCTCGTTGTCGTTCTGTCTCATCCGTGCAAGTCGTCCTCCTTTCGTAGGCGATTGTATGTGCCTTGGAAATTTGCCGAGAGAAGATCGCAGAGATGTTGCTAAGAATAGATCGACTCGAGTGGTTGGTTTAGTAACCACGATCGAGCGGATCCTTCGAGCACGCTTGGAAGGTAATTTGCCATCACATGCTCTCCTCCTCCTGCCGCTCGAGCAATTTGTTGTGTAAATTTGAAGGAATTCGATGGGATTTTGGGAACCATCAAACTTTTCCATGTTCCGGTCGAAAACGAGGTGGCAATGAACAGCTCGGAGATCGGCGAGAATGCCCGACATCCAAGAATGACTTCTTGACGCCTCCTTTGCGTAAAAGAAGGGTTGATATCATCGGTGGTCGTGCTCGGCGATACCCGATGTGAGTTGACCCGACACACAATAGGTCTCGGTCCCACGAGGGAATACTCCTCGTAGTTTATCTCTGCTGCAGATTTCCATGTCGGAGTGGTGAGCGATCACCTTCCGAGGAGCTTTTTGATCATCGGTCATTTGGAAGACATTTCTTGAGTAGGAGATCGACACGACTTCTTCATTGCGCCGATTTCTATCGCGGTGATATGTTGGATTGATCGGTAGTCAAGAAGTCGTATGGGTACGACTACTTGAATGATGTCGACGAGGAGCTTCCAATTTTTTCATTGTACTCGAAGCCTTTGTGCGATCTCTTGTGAAGAGGTCGTAGCTTTAGCGTTCGGGCTAGCTCTTGAGTTGGATTCTCGAGCAAATCATTGATGTCTTTGGAGCTCTCGAGCTTCCTCTGATTGATATTGAATACGCCCAAGCAAATTCTTCTGAGCTTCAATCTTCTTCCTTCGAATTGCCTCCAGATTTTCCATGTTAGACTCTTGAGATTGCCTCAATGAAACGCGAGAATGTCGAGGATTTCCCTAGCGTTCATGAAGGCGTTGGTCGTGTCCTGGCCATTGCCACGAGGGGGCGCAGTGTGTGACCTTCGGGAAGGGTCTCCATCTCGGTCTCTAGAAGAGTGATCTTGATCTCGAGGAAGGACGAAGACCTCCTGCTGATGATTCTCACTTGCGCCGAGGCCTCTCCACTTGAGGAGTCGTCGAGACACCATCTGGCGACTTGGAGTAATCCTCCAAGTAGGGAAGTCAGGTTATAACTAGTCTCCGTCGGCGGGTGTGACTGCGGAGAGATGGTCGAATTTGCAAGAAAAGCATGCTTGATCCCGCTCTCTGGCGTTATCCAGAGAGAGAGAATCACCAGATGCCGTGAAGTCCTGCATTGTGGCTTCTAGAGCTTGCCTCACCAAGTCGGACCGCCTTAGGGAACTTGGACACTTCGAGGAAAAACTCTCGTCGTGTCGTGAGTCCACTGGGTGTGGTCTGGTCGATTGACCCTTGTCCCTTGAGAGGGTAGATTCCTCTCTTGGGCGTCTTGTTGTGGGGATAAGGATCCTCCTCAACTCCACCGCGACATTGTCTCTCGGATGCGTGGGAAGATCCCTGAGGCGGCAATGCCATAGGATGAGTCATCACTCGGTTCAGAAGCGAATCCGGCATCCATGTCGACGTCTCACAGACCGCTAAGTCGAACCAGTTCTCCTCGCTCCATTCTCCTACCATGAGTGCATGAGATTTGGAAAACAGAGAGAATGTTTGACAAGAAATTACCGGAAGATCCCCACGGTCGGCGTAACCGCCGGTGTTTTAGAACCGAACTTACGTAAAGATTGTTTGATTCGGGGTCTCCTAGAATAGAATCATTGAGAGATTGACACGGAATTTTTATACTGAGTTGGGCCTTCTCCGGAGAGAATAACAACCCTACTCCGTGTGTGTATGGTATTGAGTGTATCTTGAATAATCGGGGAAAAACTAAGACTATTACAGATAGTGCTTGTATTCCTGATGGCTCGATCCTTTTTTTTTCCTCCCTTTCTCTAGTTGCCGCCTTTTATAGTACGTGAAGGAGCGGTAGTTACTCCAGGTAAAGCGGCGCCTCATCACCTCTATGTCAGCATGTTGGTAGTAATTACGGTGTATTAATTCCTCCACGTCGCTCCATGACTATATACCGTAGATAATGGGGTATTACGTGCCATTATTCTGTAGAATAACAACGTATGATGACTGTTTGAATCCTTTAATCAATAAGACCCACTTGTCTGCAGGTTCATTTGATTATAAGGTGGTCGTAGCTGACCTAGTCGTAGAGGAATCTACGACTATGAGGTAGTCGTAGCAAGACTTACGACTATGGGATAGTCGTAGCATAACTTACGACTATGGGGGTGGTCGTAGAAGAACTTACGACCATCCATTTGGTTCTTCCTTCGTAACATTAAGGGGTACACTCAGGGTTCACATGACGTCATATTTATCTATAATAAAAATTATAGATAAAAGGTAAAATGAGGATTATTATATCCTCGTCAGATGGGGAGTGGCACATTAAGTTTGTTAGAAATTTTGGAAAAGAAGAGGAGGGGATGTGGAGAGATTTGAAAGAGGTGTTGCAAGAGGTCGACCTGACTAATGATCAAGATAGAATGGTTTGATCTTTAGAGAAATCAGGGCAGTACACTGTTAAGTCCCTTTACAAGAACATAGCTTTTGGGGGGATCACTAATAGGAGAATGAAGGATCTTTGGGCTAGCAGGATACCTCTTAAAATGAAAATTTTCCTTTGGCAGACCTACTTGAACAGGTTACCGACTACGGATAAGCTGGTTTTGAGGAATTGGAAAGGTGACAATAAGTGTTGGCTGGGGTGGTAGATGATACAAACCATGTTTTCTTTCGATGTATTTTTGCGAGATTTGCTTGGTCGTGCATCAAGGAGATCTTTGAGTGGGAGAGAGGTCCTGAATCTCTGGATGATTTTCACATCTGTTGACTAGATAAGGGGGGGGTGCTAACATTCATCGTATTGGTTTTTTCTATGACACTTCAGAGTCTATCTATTATATTATCTTGAATCTACATAGAATAGATTAGTAGATTGAAATTCAGTTTTGCAGCTTTTGCTTGGACACTTTGGAAAGTCAGGAATAGAGGGGGAATCGAGAAGACCTTTCCTAAGCAACCAACTGAAGTTGTATTCAAATTTATGTTGTGTTTGCAGTGTTGGCGCATCCTAATTAGAAAAGTTGATCAAGAGAAGTTAGATGGAGTGTTGAATTCGGTTGAAGACTGGCTGAAGAAGTTCTACGCTTTTGATAGTATCTAGATTGTAGCATCTCTTTGCTCCTTTGTTAGTCTATCAGTGTGTTCTGTTGGGGTTTGGGACTAAGTCTTTGTTTGGTTTAATCCTATGGCTGGTCGTTGTTTTCCAGATGTTGCTTCCTGGTTGCTAGTAACCCCAGCTTTATATTTTGTAGCCGAATTTTGTGTAACCTTTGTTACAAGATTTCTATAAAGCTGGGCTATGCCTTGTTAAAAAATATATATAGAGCTTGATCTCGGTAGACCCGTTCTGCATCATCTCAGTGACTAACCGAGCCAACCAAATCCCCTGACACACTGCAATAGTAGTTGCTATGTACTCAGCTTCACAAGAGGAAAGAGCTACTACCATTTGCTTCCAAGCATGAACAACACTCCCGTAGTGCTCTTGCGGCCATCCACGTCACCAGCCATGTCACTATCACTGAATCCTTTTAGCTACAGCTCTCCCGATTGGTTCCTTCTGAAGCGACAGCCGCAATCCTTCGTCCCCTTAATGTAACGGAGAATGTGCTTGACCACCGTTATGTGTTCAGCTATTGGGGCTTCCATGAAGCAGCTCATATAATCCACGGAGTAAGTGATATCCGGTCTCGTATGCACCAAATACCTCAAGCCCCCAACCAAACTTCTATACACTGTGGCATTAGCTGGAGTACCATTGCTTGACTTACTAAGTTTGAGCCTTGCATTCATTGGCACTTGACATGGATTATAATCACCCATCCTGGCTTTCTCCAAAATCTTCGGTGCATAAGCTGTTTGCTTCATTGTGATGCCTTCTTCAGTCTGATGGACCTACATCCCTAGATAGTAATTTAACAAGCCTAGGTCACTCATGTTAAACAGCTTCTTCATCTCCTCTTTCAACTTCTAAATTTCATGAGAATGAGAGCCCACAATGACAAGGTCATCAACATAAACCTCAACAAGTAAACACAAAGACTTAGTACCTCTCTTGTACAAGGCATGCTCTGAAGGACTTTTCTCAAAACTAAAGGAGATGAAACTACTATCTAGCTTTGCATTCCATGCTCTCGGAGCCTGTTTCAACCCATACATAGCTTTGTTAAGCCGAAACACTTTGTGGGGGATTGTCCTTGTCTCCAAAACCTGGCGACTGACACACACACACACACTTCCTCGTGAAGCTCGTCGTTCAGGAATGCGGACTTGACATCCATGTGATGCACTTCATAACCCTGCCTCGCTGCTAGAGCTGTCAACACTCGCACTATTTCCATCCTAGCTACCAGGGCAAAGACCTCCTCGAAGTCGACACCTTACTATTGTATGTACCCCTTAGCCACCAAACGTGCTTTGTGCTTCACCACTTCTCCTCGTGCATTCTTCTTGACCTTGAAAATCCATTTCATCCCTATCGGTCGAAGCCCAGTAGGGAGATCAACAAGATTCCATGTATTGTTTGCCTCTATGCAACCGATCTCCTCTAGCATTGCCTGCCTCCAGACCTTCTGTTTTTTTGGCTTCATTCAGAGACTTGAGTTCTTCGGATGCAAGAAGGCATAGTTCACCGAATGAGTCAGCCAACTCGTGCACTGACATGTTGTCATACAGATTCTGCAATGTGCGGTAGCACCGTGGTCCTTCATTTGAATCTATGGTGTCATGGCTCGATGGAGTTGCCCAAGCCACTCCTGCAGGTGCAGCCGGCAACGACGCCATAGGAGCTTGTCTAGTAGGAGTTGATGATGGATCATGGCACTGTACTGGGAAGATAGATGTTGCATCACTTTCAGGCTGTGGTGTACCATCACTTGGATCTTCAGTAGATTGATATGAGGCGTAACGGAGAGTGAACTTCTCACCAAGAGGCACCTCATCTTGGTCGTTCTCCACCTTACTCCAATCCCACTTTGCCTCCTCATCAAACACGACATCACAAGTGACATGGAGTTTTGCACCAACAGGGCCAAACATCCTGTAGGCTTTGCACCCAGGTTCATATTCGATGAACACCATGGGCACGCTCCTATTGTCCTGTTTGTTTTGACTCAGCCTCATGTTTTTGAAGTAGCTAGGATAGCCGAAAGTGCGGAAGTAATGCACATTTGGGCGTCTTCCAAACCATGCCTCGTAGGGGGTCTTCCCATTGACACTCTTCGTTGGCGACCTATTTAGGATGTGGACAGCCACGGTCACTGCCTCACCCCAAAATCTACTCGGAACTCCTTGAGCCTTCAAGAGACTCCTTGCCATGGCGACTACTATTTGATTCCGGCATTCAACAACGTCGTTCTGCTGCAGTGAATAAGGAGCCGTCAGATGACGTGTGACGCCTTGGTCAGCCCAATGTTCTTTGAACTCCACTGAGGTGAACTCTCCCCGTCGGTCAGTCTGAAAAACTTTCAATCTGCAGCTACTCCCCAATTCTACATGAGCTTGGAACATCTTGATGGCGACAGCAGCTTCGTCTTTCTTCTTGAGCAATGTAACCCACATATAACGAGTCAGGTCATCAACAAGTACGAGGAAGTACCTTCTATCCCCTAGTGTGGCCGGAGAGATTCGGCCACACAGATCTCCGTGCACTAGTTCCAACTGATCTTGTGCACGATAATTGGCCTCCTGAGGGAATGTTGCTCGACGTTGTTTCCCCACAAGTCAACTGTCACAAATTTGATCCACCTGATCAATTCGTGGCAGTCCTCGAACCATCCCTCGTTGTGCCAACATGTGCAGGGATTGGAAGTTAAGATGTCCAAAGTACGCATGCCATTGCCACGCTTCCTTTGTACACCTTGCCGCCAAACAAATGGGCACTGCCAAATTCAGGTTAAGCATGTATAACCGCCCTTTGGATCTATTAACTTTGGCAAGAAGCTTCTTGTTTTGGTCCTGGATCCACAGCACTCTGCCTTCAATGAGAATTTGGCACCTGCGCTCATTGAGTTGCCCAAGACTCACTATATTTTTGTGGAGTCTAGGGATGAAGTTGACGTCGAGCAGTTGGCCATGATCGCCGTTGTGACAATTGAACGCCACTACCCCTCTACCGTAGATGTCGACAACTGAGCCATCCCCGAATTTTACAGAGCCCTTGATAGTTTCGTCAAGCTCTGTGAAACTCGTCTTGGAGCCGGTCATATGGTTCGTGGCGCTAGTATCCAAATACCAAGTGTTGTCGGGGCTGTCATCATCAAGACCGAGATTGGCTTGAGCATGGATCTCATTGAGAAAGACCTCTCCTGGTTCAGCCTCCACGGTCTCTGTGAGGGTGCACACCTGCGCCATCAGGAGTGTTGGCTCCTCCTCTTGCCCTTGTGCAACATACGCCACCTCCCTACGTTCCTTGCGAGGCTTTCGATATTCCTTGGCAAAATGCCCAAAATTATTGCAATTAAAGTATTTTACCTTTGATTTGTCCTATTTTGTGGTTGATGCTCCAGCATCCTTCACCTCGTTACCCCCTTGCCTTGCCAGCCCCGTTTGTCATGGTTCTGATCACGGTTAGTTCCTTGACCAGCACCTTTGGAAGTACTTGACTGCTTGTACCTCGATCGAGCAACCCATTCTTCCTCTGTGAGAAGAAGACGTCCTCCAACATTTCCACTATCGCCGAGCTCCCACCTATCCTCAATAGATTTGAGGCGACCAGTGAGTTCCTCGATTGACATGGCATTGAGGTCAAGCAACTGCTCAATCGAGATTGCCACACTAGAAAACTTCTGCGGTACAACCCGCAAAAATTTCTTGACAATCTTTTCTTCCTCCAAGGTATCGCCAAGGGTGTGAATGTTGTTCACCAGTCCTGTCAACCGAATAGAGAAGTCATCAACAGTTTCAGACTCCTTCATGTGGATGTCTTCAAATTCCCTACGCAACATCTGCATCCGGGCCTCCCGGACGTGATCGACTCCCATGCACATTGTTTTGATGGCTGCCCATGCTGACTTAGCTGAATCCTTGGATGCTAGCGAGGCCAACATTTCTGGTGGAACAACTTGTAGAATGGCAGCCAATGCCATTTTGTCCACACGGTATTCCACGCCTCCCGGTTCAATTGCTTTCCAAACTCCCGCTTGGAGATTGACCCTCATCAGGAGCGCCCCAATCGTTGTAGTTTGTGCGCGTGAGGACGGGATATTGCAGCGATACTCCAGCCTCCTTTGGCACCGCCTGCGCCACCACGTCTAGACCGCCGCCACTACCGACGAACACCGCACGGCAGCCATTGCCGCCGGAGGACCTTGTGGGCGGGGAAGACGCCGATCTTGCACCCCTAGGCATCGTCGTAGGATCCGTTGATCACCGCTCTGATACCACTTGCTAGGAATCTACTGCTCTCTGGACCTTTTTGGACGTGCTACAGTGGATATTCAGAGAAGTTCAGAATAGAGCAATACACACGTTTGTGCCGCGCAACCAACCGCGGCTTTTCAGTTTTCTCTTCCTTTTATTCACTACTGAACACATGGGAATTAGTTACAGGCACTTGATGACCCCTATCTCCTTCTGAATCGATCACGATCCGAGAGACCCATTCCACCAGGAACTGACGCAGCTAAAGCAGATCACTACTTCCTTCTGCTAAGGCCGAAAGGGCAATACAGAACATGCAGGACGACGGAAACAAAAAAAACAAACACAAGGTGCGATGAAATTATCTAACAAAGCCGTAGCAGACATTCATCGCGGCCAAGCCGCCGGCGTTCGTAGGTGCCGCCGTTGTCCACTGAGTCACTGCGTCCGCTGTCGGGGACGTCATACTGCCCGCCGCCGAGGTCGCCACCAACCGTTGGGCACCCGCCAAGATCGTCGCCGGGAACGCTGTCCCTATCACCAAGCTCCAACTTAAGTTGAAGATGATGCATGCATAGTGTACGTGCATGGGCCATGCACACATGTAACATGCATGCATTGATGCACAGTACGTGAGCGCTTTCACTTGAACCTACCATCCTTAACGCTACAGCTTCGCGTGCCGCGGAGATGATGCCGAGGATCCAGCGTGCACGGCCTGCCCGACGCCGAAGACACGCGACTCCGCTATGCCACCAGCCACGTCGAGCTGCCCATACGGACCAGCGCCTCTCTCCATCGACTCCTTACTCCCGGCGCTGACAATCCCGTCTCCACGAACTCCCTGTTCATATGGATCTGCTCATCCCGACGCTGTGTTGTCGTACAGTCAAATGGGATGCCGAGCGCAACCGTGCATGTTATCTTGTCAACCACTATTTCTACACGTCGTTTGATACCGACGAGGTAGAACGACATGGGCGGGTGTGGCCAGTGTGAAAGCTAAGCTACCAACGACCCCATAGACCGACGAGGCTTTAGATCATGCCAAACGCTAATATCTACACCATCATTCATCAACATCACATGCATGGAGAACGTGAAGTGAAGATCGAAGAAGATGACCAGCGCGCAGCTTAATCGGAGGTATCTTGCGAGTTCATCTCGTGGGAGTAATTAACCGGGTGTCTTCCGAGACCCCAAGAACTAGCAGACCACATCGTCAAGTCATGGAGCGCATAATAATAATAATAATAATAATAATAATAATAATAAGGGACTTGTATTTTGTAATTCCATGAGAATTAATAAAATACATGCTTCCTTAAAACTTTGTTTCTTGTATTTTATTTATTTTTGTGTACTTTATACGCTGGCACACCCGCAACCTTAATTGCCACGCATAGAAATCTTAAGCGATTTCTAGTGTCAAACAGTCTCCAGTTGTAATGCTAGTTGTAGTTGTAGTGCTTGGTATATGAGGTTAGGTCCTAGTTAGTCTATACTCTCTCAATTTGTACCGTAGTAATAATAGTGAGTATTGGTCATTTCATTCAGATTTTCTTTGTAGTTTGTAGTCTGTACATGCCTCAATGATTACTTATGTATTCCTTCCACTATCATGTGCTAGATTTGTGATGAAATCTACAACTGCAAGTAACAGTGCAAGTGTAAGCAATACATCTCCAGCTTTGCCGGTGCCGCAACCACCTGCCGCTGCAACAAATGTTTTTGATCGAGTTGCTGGTGCATTGGTGCCAAGTAATGAAGTTGATTTGACTGCTTAAACTGGTACCAAGACCGACATTCTTGCTCCTACTGGGAAGAGAGCAAAGAAATGCAGCTCTGATGTTTGAGATCACTACACGAAATATGAGAAAAAGAAGAAAGGATCAGAGGGCAAGCTGGTTACAGAGCTTTGGACTAAATGCAACAAGTGCAGTTAGGAATCTCATCGTGAAAGCGTGAGAGGCACATCAGTCTTTTGGAATCACTTGGCAAACAAGCACCAAATCAAGGGAGGTCAGCAGCTTCTAAAATTAAAAAAGAGTGAAGACGACAATAGCACTGCATCTGTTGAGACTTATAAGTATGATGAGGATGACAGTTTGAAAAAAAAATATTTGGCAATTATCATGCATGAATATCCATTTAATATTGTTGAGCATGAGTACTTCGCGGATTTTATCGAGTCATTGTGTCCTAGTTTTCCAATTAAGAGTCGCATTACCGCCAGAAAAGATATATTGAATATCTTTGTAGAGGAAGAGAAGAAATTGTATGGTTAGCTATAAAACCTTGTGAATCGCGAACTGGATTCGTCGAACCCGAACCGGTTTAGGGTATGAGGTTCATGTTCATAGTGGAAATTGGAAGAAAAAGTGGCGAACTATGAACCCGAATCCCGCACCAGGACTCGAACGAACCGCGTTTTTGGTAACTATGCTTCAAAGCACTTCCATGTCGCTTTAGTACAACCATGGACATGTGGACATCGAACCAAAATAAAGGTTACATGTACATCATTATGCATTGGATAGATGACAATTGGAGTATGTAGAAAAGAATTCTTAAGTTTATGCATGTAGAAGGACATCATTCGAGAAGGAACTTGTGCGCACAATTTCATGATAGTGTAGTGTAGTGGACTGGAATCTTGATAGAAGATTGTTTGTCCTTACTTTGGACAATACCTCAGCCAATGATGTATGTGCTAAGGGGTAGTACTAAAACTCAATAAGTCAACTCCCTTGATATGTGATTGTATCTTTTTTACATGTGAGATGTTTGAATCATATTTTAAACCTCGTTGCCCAATATGGTTTGAGGCAAATTGCACCAGCTATTGCAAATATCATAAATACAATTGCAATTGTGAAGAACTCACCATTGCAGTATGAGCAATTTATGAAGTGTGCATTAGAATATGACTTAGATGTGACAAATGATCTCCCATTAGATGTTCCAACAAGGTGAAACTCCACATATCTCATACTGAAGCAACATATTTACTATGAGCATGCTTTTTTGTATGATTAAGCTTGCAATTGCAGGTTGGTGTAACAACCTTGATCTTATTATAGCTACTATGGCACATTCCGTGCTAATTAAGTATGATAAGTATTAGGAAAAGTCCAACATGGCTCTTCTTGTAGCATGTTTTTCATTCTAGATACAAGACAAAGCTGATACACTATTTTGCATATAAGATTTACCATGACAATGCTCTAGAAGGAGTTGATAAATTCATGAGTGTTATTAATCAGTTGGTCTAAACTTATGTGTCCAGTCCACCTGTAACATCAAAGAAAACATCTACGAATTTGCAAAAAGTGGATTTTCAACAGTTAGACAAAGGGATTGAGGTGAGGAGAGTGATGTCGATTTTGATGCAGATCTTGAAAGGTTATTGCATGCTGGTAGTGTTGTAGACCAAGGTACCAAAACTGAGTTGGAAGTGTACATGGAACAACCACTAGTGGAATGGAAAACAAAAGGCAAAAAATATTTGATGTTTGTCATAGTGGAAGCTCAAGCAACCCGAGCTCCCTATTCTATCCCGATTTGCTCATGGTTTCTTATCTATTCAAGTGTTGATTGTTGCTTCGGAGTCTGCTTTTAGTGCCGGCGGACGTGTTGTTGATCCATTTCACAGTCTCCTTGATTCTGAAGTTGTGCAAGCTTTGATTTGTACCAAAGATTGGACTACAACATCTCAGAAAGGTAATGTTAAGTTCTGCACTTGTGCTTTATTAGTTTATGAGGAAATCTTTGAGCATAATTAATCTTTTCACAAAATATGAAGGTGGAGATATTGGAGGATCTGTCCTCACTGAGATGGACATGGAGGGCATTGAGCGACGTTTCACAAGCTTGGCAATATTTTGCTATTTTTTATCTATCTAGTTGTTTGGCTTAATTTAATGCCACCTTGATACATGATACTCATTGAATTACAGCTTATAGTTGGAGGAGCAGGAGGATATGTATGATTTGGAGGAGGAGGATACGTTTTACGACATGGAGGAATGACCAAATTTTGCAAGAGGCTGTGAAGCCTGTGATAGATTTATCTATGTTATTAAAACTTGTCTATCAACCTATGTATGTCAGTATGTGATCGACGAACTAAGTGCTATGCAATTTTTTTTGAGACATGGTATCTATGTATTATCGAACTATATATGTCATGAATGAACTAGGTGTGATAAGCTAAGTGTGAACTATCTTTTATGTATGTGATGAATTAAGTGTGAATGTGTGATGACTTATGAGCAAAATGTGATAAACTAAGTGGTATGTCTGTGATGAATTAACTAATTGATGAAGCTTGCAAGTGCCAATGTTATGTGTGGTTGCTGAAAATATGAACAATTCATGAATGTTTGGATCAAATAAACTAGTTATGTGTTTCCGTTAATTTCTAGCGTGCAATTTAAGGGATTTCATGTTCCGAAAAATATTCATGACTGTATTCGCACTGTATTTATATTCGACATTATTCGTATTCGTATTCATATCCGGGGTATTCATATTCGTGTCCGCATCTGGAAAAAATAAACGAAAACAAATATGGCAGAGCTATTATCTGCTCATATTCGATCCATTTTCACCTCTACTAGCATGTTGGAGAGTGATGTAGATTGGATGTATGCGGTGCCCCGTGTCATTACCCCGGAGGGCAATAACACTTAAGCATATGGATTACTATTCGTCTGCCCGGTAGGACATCGCTCTGACGAATAGTAAGCCTTACCAGAGTTAACGCAGTCCAGTACGAAGCCCTCTATGGCAGAAAATGGCGGACAAGGGAAGGAAACGCTTCGGCGATCAAGCATGCAAGACTTTATTATTTTCTTTTGTAATGTACCCAAAGTTGTAATTTGTTTATTTTGATTTGATGTAATTAATTTGGAGAATGTAACGCTGTTGTATTATGATATAAAAATTCATATTGTAATTTGTGTTGATGAATTCTTGAGGATGTATAACTTGTATGAAATTGTTTGGCGATGTGACCGATATTAATATGTAATTATGTTTTGTTCTTGCTTAGATGAATTTAATTTAATGCTAACTATCGTTTAGTGTTGTTTTGATTAGGTTAAATTTTAGGGTTCTCACGACGTATAAACGCGGAGCTGCGGAAAAGAGCAAGATACCTTGTCGACTTGAACACGCAGAGTGTGTCAAACAAAAAAAACAGCAACTTGAATACGCAGAGGGGAAGACGAAAGAACATCTCGCTAGCGTGGAAAACAAATGGGCATCTCTCATCAAGTTTCAACGTTGGGATTAAGAAACCTTTCCGAAGGCGTAACCAACAAAAAAAAAATACTAATTGGAGATGCGGGGTATCGATCCCCGTGCCTCTCGCATGCTAAGCGAGCGCTCTACCATCTGAGCTACATCCCCTCGTCTATCACGTAGGTTTTACTGTGTGTAATTCAATAGATCACAAGAGGGCAGAAAACCAGGCGGCTAGACCATGAGGCACATGCTGAACGTTTGGGCCTTGACAGGAATAGTCATTCGAGGTCCATACTCGTTTACCGATGATCAGTGTCATTACCATTGTTTCAATCAAATGTTGCAGGATGAGAGAGAGCGTTGGATTTGAGGACCGATCGATCGCTTGCCAATCATGCCAACAAAATTTTGGAATAGCGAAAAGTAGTAGCGCTCTGCATCTGCACCGTACCAGAAGTTCTCTATTGCACCTAAAACAGTCAAAGCGAAACCAGCAAAAGGAAAAAAAAGGAGTTTGGCAAACATATGATCTGAATACGTACGACACATGCATCAACATGTCGCTGCTTTACAGTGATAACTCGTAACGGGGGCAGCTGAAATGCAGCCAATGTTTGTAAAGAGGTAGTGTATCTCACAAATAACAATCAGTGGTCAGTGCAGGGTTTGAAGATCTCTTCCACACACAAGCGCAAGGCCAACGCCATCACCGTCATTCACAGACCTGAGACTGAACTGAAGGGAATAAAACGATGCAACTCTTGAACCCAAAGTGATCAGAGCTCTCGAATCAAGAATGTTAGCGTGTATACGTGAACAGGCACATGTGCCTTTGTCTCCCGTACATGGCGCACTCCAGGCGACACCACGACGCATGCAATCACAGGAGCGGCCTCCCACAATTCCAGGAGCCAGGATTGGATATGGCAACAACCTAGGATTATTCCCATGCTTAGCCATTCTATGTTTAGCATGCATGCATGCGTATCGCGTGTATTGCTCCTAGTCTGTTGCCTCCTCTCTCTCTCATGTAATCTATATATGTACTGATCCTTGGCTAATGGAAATCAGTGTGTGAGTATCCTATTATTACACGCTCTCATGGTATCACGAGACGGTTCGCTTCTGCGGCCTCTCCGCTTCCGCAAACCCTAGCCATTCGCCGCCCACCGCGGCTGCCGTCGCTGGCTTCCCCTTGCCGCACGCCCGCCTGTGCTCGCCGGCTCTCCTCTACACCCCGCCATGGCTCCTGATGATGAAGCACGCCTGAAGCGCGAGGAGGAAGAACGCGCCGCACGCGAGGCTGCCGAGACCGAAGGCCCGCTTGACGCCAGCGGCCGCATGGACATCGCGCGCTCTCGCCGCCAATGCGCCTTGATGGCCTCCATGCCCAGCTGTTCTTTGTGCAGATCTATCAAGACCTTGGTGACACTAAGAATAGGAGATGTCCAAAGATCAAACAATGTATTAAATCAAAGGGTTTAGATGCACATGATGATGAGCTAGCAAAAGGTAGGCGTGTATGGAAGCCTAACTGCATGCATGACATATGGAATCTAGCTCAACCTTATTACAATGAATGTAACTGGTATTCGCAAGTTTGGAGAAAGCCTCATAACCAAGGTGACCAAGACGACGGTGCCAAAGGACGGACGAGGTGCCAGCGGCGAGGGCATGGGGAAGGAATGCCTCCGGACACAAGGAGTAGAGCGGCCCAGAGCTATTGCACCTGGCGATCACGTTCTTGGAGAGAAGGTCCTTCACAGAAACGCCAAACGGGTCAAACTCGACTGAGCAAAGATTGTCAGTAGTAAATTGGCGGACGGAAATTAAGTTCTTAATAAGATCAGGAGAAACAAGAACATCACGTAGGTGCAGCAAGTGGTCGAACCTCCTCCTCAACACGCTCGGCAAGTACGCCCTCGACGACCACGTCCTCTCCGATGCTGGCGACCCCGACGATGATACGTGGTCACAACTTGACTGTACGGTGAAGTCGTGGCTCTACGGCACGATTTCGTCGGACCTCCAGGAGCTTGTCATGCACCGCGAGGCCACAGCGTGCTCCGTCTGGCTCGGCCTCGAGCAACAATTCCTTGGCAACAAGGAAACTCGTGCGCTCTACCTCGACGCCAAGTTGCGAAACTTCATCCAAGGCGCTCTGTCCATCACAGACTATTGTCGCCAACTGAAGGGCATGGCGGACGCCCTCGGCGATCTTGGTGAGCCCATGCCTGACCGGATCCTCGTCCTCAATGTCCTTCGTGGCCTCAACGAAAAATTCTCCTACATGACGGCGCTTCTCAAGCGACAGAAGCCCTTCCCGATGTTCATCAAGGTTCATTCTGATTTGCTTTTGGAGGAGCTAACCATGGCCAACAAATCGTCTGCACCTTCTGCCTTCCTAGCGGGCACGTCCACTGGTGATTCCTCCAGCCGTGGAGGCTAGGCATCTGGCGGCCCTGTGCCCAACCAGAACTTGGGCAGTTCGCGCGGCACCAACAGCAAAAACCGCCGCCGCGGCCGTCGCGGCGAGTCCGGCGGCGGCGGCAGCTCCTCTGGCGGCAGCAACTCGTCCAGCCCCAACTCGTCTTGCGGGCCGCCCATCCGCCCAGGTTGGCCCACGGTGTACAATCCGTGGACCGGATCCATTCAACTGTGGTCCGGCCCATCAGCTCCTAGCCCGGCCTCTGGTCTGCTTGGGCCGCGCCTAGCTTCACAGCCTCATAGGCCCGCTCCGCAGCAGGCCCTTGTTGCGGAGGGCCTCGGCGGCATGCAGCCGCCCGCACCTGGTGGACACAGTGGCATGCAGCCACTCGCTCCTGGAGGCTACAGCGGCATGCACGGCATGCAACCGCATGTCAGCGGCATGCAGCCACACTTCGGTGGCTGGCCTGCTGTGCAATCTCCGCTCGAAGTCCCCGGGACTCCATTCCTCGGCTGGGACCAGAACATGTTGGCTCAATCGTTTAACACGATGACGCTAAATCCACCCGCCAACACGGAATGGTACCTCGACTCTGGTGCGACCTCCCATATGACTTCGGACACCGGTAATCTATCTGTATCCCACCCACCCTCTTATTTTACACCCTCTAATATTATCGTTGGCAACGGTTCCTTCCTTCCTGTCACATCCACCGGTGCCACTTTTTTTTCCCACTAGCAGCGGCTCCTTTCACCTACGTGATGTTCTTGTTTCTCCTGATCTTATTAAGAACTTAATTTCCATCCGCCAATTTACTACTGACAATCTTTGCTTAGTCGAGTTTGACCCGTTTGGCGTTTCTGTGAAGGACCTTCTCTCCAAGAACGTGATCGCCAGGTGCAATAGCTCTGGGCCGCTCTACTCCTTGTGTCTGGAGGCGTTCCTTCCCCCATGCCCTCGCCGCTGGCACCTCCTCCATCCTTTGGCACCGTCGTCTTGGTCACCTTGGTCATGAGGCTTTCTCCAACCTTGCGAATACCAGTGACATTCATTGTAATAAGGTTGAGCTAGATTCCATATGTCATGCATGCAGTTAGGCCGCCATACACGCCTACCTTTTGCTAGCTCATCATCACGTGCATCTAAACCCTTTGATTTAATACATTGTGATCTTTGGACATCTCCTGTTCTTAGTGTCTCAGGTTACAATTATTATCTTGTTATTTTAGATGATTGCACGCATTTTTTATGGACGTTTCCCCTACGTCTTAAATCTGACACCTTCACCACGTTGCCACATTTCTTTTCCTATGTCACCACACAGTTTGGTGCCTCCATTAAAAGCGTCCAATGCGACAATGGTCGCGAGTTTGATAACTCTAGCTCCCGCACGCTCTTTCTCACCCACGGGGTCAACCTTTGCATGTCTTGTCCCTACACCTTGCCCCAAAATGGTAGAGCCGAGTGCATCATTCACACAACCAATAATATTATTCGCTCTTTGCTAATCCAAGCCTCTCTCCCGCCCTCATATTGGGTCGAAGCCTTGCACACCGCTACACACCTATTAAACCGCCATCCCACAAAAACTCTAGCCTTCTCTACCCCCTTCTTTACTCTATATGGCGTTCCCCCCTCCTATTCCCATCTCCGTGTCTTCGGTTGCAAGTGCTACCCTAACCTATCTGCAACCGTCCCTCACAAACTCTCTCCTTGCTCGACCCTTTGTGTGTTCCTTGGCTATTCTGCCGACCACAAGGGCTATCGATGCCTTGACCTATCCTCCAATAGAATCATCATTTCTCACCATGTTACTTTTGACGAGTCTTCTTTTCCCTTTGCCGAGTCAAGCTTCACAACTCCTTCCTCTAACTTTGATTTTCTCTTGGAGCTTGACACGATCCCTTTAGCACCTGTTGGCTCTAACCCTCTTGCAGGTCCTCTTCCAAGTGCCAGCCTGCTGCCTGTTGGTCACACACCAGATGTTGCCAATGAGCTTGGCACAGACCTGCCACTGGTGTTAAGACCGTGGTGCTGCTGCCACTGCCACCACTGGCTGCCCTGCTGACTTTCGGTCGCAGGCTGTTGCCAGCCCGGCCTCCTCTCCCGCATGGGCCATGGCCTTGCCACCACCCCTGTCTGGCAGATGGCTCATTAATCGACGATGGGCTCATGGGCGATTTCCCGCCCAAAGCCACGGGTCACTGGACCGTCGGCTCCGCCCACTTCCGGTCTAGGGCCTCAAAGATGGAGTCGCTGGGCCTCGGGCTTCTTCTCGCAAAGACTATGGATCGCCGCTGTGGGCGCAGATCTCGGCGCACTTCACACCCGAGGTTGCGCTCGACTCGGCTCGCCGCGATCATTGGGCCACCAAAGAACTGCGGCTCGCCTCACCGTTTCGAATAACACCCGTGGATAATGACCATATCATGATCACACGAGGCAAGGCTGGATTCCATAAGCCGTTGATGCGCATGAATCTTCACGCTGATGTTTTGTCTCCACTGCTGAAATCTTACCGAGGTGCTTTGGCTTATCCTAACTGGCGTGATGCGATGATCGAGGAATTCTCAACTTTGTAGGCCAACAATACCTGGGATCTTGTCCCTCGTCCATCCGCGGCAAACATTGTAACAGGCAAATGGGTATTTCGTCACAAGCTCTCTCCTACTGGTGATCTTGAGCGCTACAAGGAGCGTTGGGTTCTTCGCGGTTTCACCCAACGGCCTGGTATTGATTTTGATGAAACTTTCAGCCCAGTGGTTAAGCCTGCTACAATCAGGACGGTTCTTACTGTTGCTCTCTCCCAGGGTTGGCCTGTCCATCAGTTGGACGTGAAGAATGCTTTCTTACATGGCACACTCACTGAGATAGTTTATTGCGCTCAACCCTCTGGCTTCGTGGATCCAGCTAAACCTGACCATGTCTGTCGGCTGAATAAGTCTTTATATGGCCTCAAGTAGGCCCCTCGTGCATGGTTCAGTCGGTTTGCATCCTTCATTCTCTCTATTGGATTCACTGGTGCTAAGTCAGATTCTTCACTATTTATTTTTCGCCGCGGTAGTGATACAGCCTATTTGCTCTTATATGTGGATGATATTGTTCTTACTGCTTCCTCTGAGATTCTGCTTTGTCAAATTATCAGTGCTCTTCAGCATGAGTTCTCCATGAAGGATTTGGGACCTCTACATCACTTTCTTGGCTTGTCTGTCAGTCGCCGTGATGGAGGTTTGTTTCTCAGTCAGAGGCAATATATTATGGATATTCTTGATAGAGCAAATATGAGTGACTGCAAGCCTTGTTCAACGCCAGTTGATACAAATGCTAAACTTGCTTCTGATGCTGGTCCTCTTGTGGCTGATCCTACACACTATCGTGGGCTAGCTGGTGCTTTACAGTATCTCACTTTCACCAGACCTGACATTGCTTATGCTGTGCAGCAAGTCTGTCTTCATATGCATGATCCTCGGGAGCCCCATTATGCTTTGGTGAAACACATTCTTCGATACCTGAAGGGCACACTTGAGTTCGGCTTGCAGCTTCACCGAACCTCTATCTCAGCAAGTGTGGCTTATTCCGATGCAGATTGGGCTGGTTGTCCGGATACTCGCCGCTCCACTTCAGGCTATGGCGTCTTACTTGGGGACAACCTCATCTCCTGGTCCTCCAAGCGGCAAGATACCGCTTTCGCCCAAAGGCCGAGGTCGAGTATCGGCCGCCGCTAATCTTTGTGGCTAAGACCTCTTGGTCGCGACAGCATTACTCATCGAAGCTTCCTTGCCGCCGCGCAAGGCCACAATTGTTCATCGCGACAATATCAGTGCAGTCTATCTCTCCACCAACCCAGTGCAGCATTAGTGCACCAAACACATTGAGATCGACTTGCATTTTGTTCGGGACCGAGTAGCTGCCGGGGCCGTACGTGTTCTACATGTGCCTACCTCCTCCCAGTACGCGGATATATTCACCAAGGGTCTGCCATCTTCCCTGTTCACGGAGTTTAGGTCCAGTCTGAACGTCCGCTCCACTCCCGCTCTGACTGCGGGGCGTGTTAGCGTGTATACGTGAACAGGCTCATGTGCCTTTGTCTCCCGTACATGGCGCACTCCAGGCGACACCACGACGCGCGCAATCACAGGAGCGGCCTCCCACAATTCCAGGAGCCAGGATTGGATACGGCAACAAACCTAGAATTATTCCCATGCTTAGCCATTCTATGTTTAGCATGCATGCATGCATGCGTATCGTGTGTATTGCTCCTAGTCGTTGCCTCCTCTCTCTCACACATAATCTATATATGTACCGATCCTTGGCTAATGGAAATCAGTGTGTGAGTATCCTATTCTTGCACGCTCTCAAAGAAAATGTCCGTTCTCTCTTATCCTGCTTCATTTTGTCCTGAAGCCAAAACAACAACAATAGAGTGATGGACAAACAGCAGTAGGCCATTTGCTGCAAACTGCATGTATTACTGATTTAATTTACTGCGTGCCTCTTCCCTTGTGGACTAGTGCAAAATTGAAACCAAGAGTAACCTGTAATTCAAAACACATCTCTCGTATCTCCCTGTGCCTAAATTAGGATTCCAACAGCAAAAATCACTCAATTCTTTCTCAAGTCTCAATCGTGGAGTCCATTTTCAGAGCCGCCTCCTTGGCCTCCAGCGGGCTCTCGCCGTCCGGTTTGCCACCCGCCTGACCTTGGAGCTCACCAGCGACCGGTGCCGGAAGCCGTACAGCCTGAGCACCTGGTTGTTGGCGAAGTTGAAGGCGCGCTCCATGCTGCTGAGGCACCGCTCCGGCGGGTAGTCCCCGTAGCTGCCGCAGGGCTTGCACCCGACGAAGTGCGTGACGAACGGCCACCACTCGTCGCCGAGCCCCCGGGTGGTGCTTCTCCACCAACTCCTCGTACATTTCGACCAGCCCCGTCCAGGTAGTACTCGTTCTCCACGTACACCTTCTCCATCCACCGCTCCTTCTCCGTCAGCAGCAGGTGTATCAGCGCCGACTGGTCGTCTGCCTCGAACCCGGGCCGGCCCTTCAGGCTCGGCGTCAGCACCTTCCCGGCCTCGTCGCGGACGCGCCCTTTCGGCACCATGGGCTCCCATGCGTCGAGCAGCTCGAGCGACCACTGGCAGTTGCGGAGCAGGAAGCTGCCGGTGTTGAGGGTTGTTGGCCCAGCTTCCGGAGAGAACTCGCACATGATTTCTTGAAATACTAGCGCTCACACCAAAGATGGTGGACGGAGTAAGGACTCAGAATTTTGCGCCTGGCGGCAACAGCATAGCCAAGCTTTTCTTGCTTCTGTTATCCTATATATCTTATTTGCACGGCAGCTCTTAGGCGTTAAATACACTTCTAATGATCCACTAATGCACCATACACGCACACACGATGCGCTGGACCGATTCTCACGCAGGAGACTAGATAACGTGCCCAACTAACTCATGCAGCGGCACGGCCGGCATTCTTGCATCACTACCAGAAACACAGGGTGTTTCCTGAGTGCCAAAAACACTCAGGAAACTGGGGCAAACACTCGGGAAAAGTCTTTCCCGAGCGTCACACTCGGGATAGATTAGTCGGGATATAAACAGTTTCTCGAGTGTTACACTCGGGAAATATTACTTTACCGAGGGTATATTTATACACTCGGGAAACTCACACACTCGGAAAAAAAACACTGCTGAACGGCTTCTCCGCCCGTAACGGGAATTTTTCCCGAGGGTTGATACTCGGTAATATGATGAAAAAACACTCGGGAATGTTTCGAACGTTCGACCGACGAAATGAGGAAAATTGACACCTGGCCGTGTTTCCCGAGTGCATGGCGAAAACGACACTCGGGAAATCTTCCGACGAATCCGACGAGAAAATGCCATTTGTCAAGTGTTCCCGAGTGTCGACACTCGGGAAACTTTTGGTCGGTTTCCCGAGTGTCGACACTCGGGAAATATATGGTCACTTTACCGAGTGCCAAAACACTCGGGAAATCTAAAAACACTCGGGAAATCGACAATCCAGTAGAGCCCTATTTTTCACAAATTCATTTAAAATCCATTCCACAGCAATCAAATAATCCATCCATCCATTCCACAACAATCAAATAATCCATCCATCCATCCCACAGCAATCAAATAATCCATCCATCCATCCATTCCACAATATATGTGTATATATATGTGTATAGATCGAACAAAAGACATCATAACAGTTCCCGAGCTCACAACATTCAAGTTCAAGTTGGAAAATGTAAGCATAAGGCATTATACATATGACAGTTCCAAATAGTAATTTCAAAGTCTTATATACATAAAAAAAAAGCAAGTATCACTACAACCATTTGCATGCATAGAATTTCCTGCTTCAATCTTCTGTGCACAAAAGCATCATTTTGGGAGTTCTGCAGATAGAGCAAAACTTAATATTAGTGACATCTTACAACAAAAGTTAGGAATTGATATTACATGAAAAATAATTAACCCAAGTATTGACAAAGCAAGGAAATGACAAGAAGCAAGGGAAATGAGTAATGACTATTGAGTAGTGACCAAGAAAATGCTATGTCCGACAGAGCAACACAACATCATGAATCAACATAGATCGTTGACCATCATTAAGAAATATAATGACATGACTGTGGTTTTAGAAGTCAAACCCAAGTACCCAACATCCGTGAAAAGGATCTATGACATGTCCGGCTTCATTACATTCAAATTGATAGTAAATATGTTGTCGAAGATGTGAATTGATGTTGCATAATAGGTCCTAAAAGCATCTCAATATTTTTAATATGTATCTCCACCCCCTCCACCATAAGTAACAAGTAGATATGACGGGCAACTTAGGTTTCAATTATTTACCACATCATCCAAAAAATAAGCGCATATGCAGGGAGAAATTACTTAGTCAAGGTGCTATTGCGTGCATTACCGCAATACATTTTCATATTTAGCCATCCTCATAGCTTGCTTACGCCGGTGATGAGAAATTTAATTTGTAGTTATTAAAAAGGTAAAATGTCAAAACAAGAGATCATGAAAATAGCAAGCACTGGTGGTGGCCTCTCGGCGATGGACGATTCACATGATCTTCAACATTAGCACCAGGATCTTCAGCATTAGCAGTAGAAGCAACTGATCCCGCCGTTCTCTACATTTTCATAAGAAATCGCATTATAAGAAATTTGCAGTAGTGATCAATAATTACATTGCATGTCATTTCAATGTTTTCTGAATCAAGCAGTCATAAGACTAACAATATAATAATCAGTATACAGTTACTAACCGGAGCAGATAAGTGAGGCAGTGGTTCCCCCGACAGAGGGACATTAAGTCAAGTCCCGGTCCCGAGTGCCTGCATATTTGTTTTCATCCGTTGATGCAGCACTCGTGGATCGGACCTCCGAGAGGGTTGTCGGTGTGCTAATGTAGCCGGCACCTATGAAGAAACGACCATGTTTCTTCCCTTTCAAATTTTGTACACAACACTCGCGTTTAGTGGTGAATTCATGACGTCGTAGTCCGGGCCATGAATCTCCTTAGCAACATCAAGATATGCACCTATTGGACAAAATCATCAGGAGCGAAAATCATCGTGACAAAATTATCGTAAATCGTACTAAGTTCTCTCGTCACAAGACTGGCTGCACAAGGTGCCCTCGATCACCCTCCTAGCTGCTACATATGCCTCCATATCGAAGACAGCCTTTGCTTCTTCTTTTCTCGCACCCAAAAACCACGGCGGTCAATAAATATGTATCGCAACATACAATCAATATGAACATGTTGACCTACCGAGTTCTTCTTGTAACGAGCCATGGAGGAGCTGCCTTGACGATGTGCTGTCCGCCCATCAACAATCTCCGCTCCCTAGCAAAGACGAGAGTCTCAGAACCATCGCTCGTTGCACCACTTGCCTTGGGCAATCCGCCGCCATGCATTTTCACACTTAAGGGCCCACCAAGGTATTGCCTAAATTAACTAAGTGTTGAATAAACTAGAATTGATTGTAATCAAGGACATCGCTTGTTGGCTTGGTTACCCGCATGTACTCGCCCAAAGTGATATCGTTATGCAGCGTCGACCCTACTTAATTTGTCGCCCAAGGACTTGTGTGTGGTAACAGATCACCGCTTGATGCGTGTTTCAGAGAACATCTGTGGGATCACTTCTTAACACAATTACGCAAAGACTTCCTAGAATCACTTCCGCCCCTCAAATTTCATCGAAACCACCACTACAATCCAAGAATAAAGAATTGATAAAGAATAAGATGATTAAGTTAGTTGATGAAAGCGTAAAAGGAATTGATAAAGAATAAGATGATTAAGTTAGTTGACATTTATTACTTGGCTACTAAACATCCAAAAGAGGTAAATTAAACATGTCAGACTACTTCAAGTTTTAGTACCAAACAAGTGAGATTAGCCAGGTTAGGTTTGCATAAAAACACAAAATATACGACTTTGTCCTCAAATGGCTTACAGATTCTTCAAAATGTTAGTAGTCCTTGTGCAATTTTATCCTCAGGATGTCTTCCACACAAATCTTTACATTGCTTTAGTGATACATCTACCATTACTTTAATATCAACACTTCTATGAGCAAAAGGTTAGTGTGTTGGAAGTCGAATTTAGATAGGTGTCGGACTTAAAACTACTATTTTAGCCATGTACCAAATTTAATAAATAGTCGATGATGATTTAGTTGTTCCGTCACAATTAAGATAACTATCCTAACATGAATAGATTGAGCAAAACTAGCCTAATCTACCGTAGTTAAGTATGGTTGTTTAATGATCTAGTTTGTATTAATACATCGAAAATATTAATCTTTGAGTTAAATAGTGGTTGTCAGTTAGGTGATTGAACATTGGGGCCATTATTTTACCCAAACATTTATGCCTCATCTAGTCATCTAGTCACAAAGTAGAAAATATATTTCAATTGTTGGCTTTCTCTCGTCTGTTGCATCATGTAGAAGTACATATTATTTGGGATTCGTGTGGTAAGTTAGTATAGTAACTAAATTGAGACTCGAGAGTTGTGACCACATCAACCCTAACATGCATAGGAACACATAGAAGCAGATTTGAATATTCAGTCACTTACCCAAAAACTTTCCTCCACTCACGCAAACAGCTTGTCAAATGGTACCTCTCCTTCAATGGGCGGCAGATCTTCAATGCCTTGTAGTGGCACCATGTCCATGCAGTTCCGCCGTCCTCAGAGGTGACCAAGCCAGGAAGTGCCATCGAATCAACACGCCAATTATGCCATTCGAAGTCTACATTTCTCACCCCGCCTTCTTCTCGCCATTGCTCGTGATATTAGTTTTTTTAGGTATGCAAGTAAGTGGGCTAAATTAGTGAAAGTGTAAATGAGCTACTTATGTGTCGCCAATAGGAACGATGACAATCTTCTCCTCCTCTAAGTTGGTCGTCGTGGCAGTTCGCAGTCCTTGCATCCAAAATTCTTGTGCCTCATGGTGCTCATCCTCCTCACCTCCGCCTCAGGTGCTCTTCCTCCTCACCTCCGCCTCACGGTGCTCATACTCCACATCATCAAGACGCGAGGGTCATGGGTCTGAGCCTGATCTACTAGAGGTAGACCCCGCCTGCCGCCTCGAGGGCCGGCTGCCTCCGCCTCCTCGAGGGGCCATGGCTGCCCTCCGCCTCGCCGAGTGGCATGGTGCCTCCGCCTCTGGAGGGGCCGAGGCTGCCTCAGGCCTCCCGGAGGGGCCGCGGCTACCCCTCCGCCTGCCCCGCCTCCGGAGGGGCCATGGCTACCCCTGTGCCTCCTGGAGCGGCCGCGGCTGCCCCTCTGCCTCCTGGAGGGGCCGCGGCTACCCTTGTGCCTCCTGGAGGGGCCGCGACTACCCCTCTGCCTCGTCGAGTGGCCGCGGCTGCCCCTCTGCCTCCTCGAGTGGAAAACAAGCGTCTGCCTCGACTAGAGTATGCTGCCTCGCCACTCATTTTTTGGTGTCCTGAATACTTATTTACTTGGTACACTATACTTGCACACAACTATATATATACTACCAGCTAGTAGTATGTATTAGTATCTGTTAGGCCTATGGTTGGGCATTTTTGGTAGATTCAAAGAAGAGTGTATAAGCATCAACTTCTACACATAGGAGTAGTTTTAAATTTGCTGCCCGGCCCTTTCCATCACAATAGTTAAGGGAGTAGTCTAGCCCTAGCCCCTTGCTAAAATGTAGGATATGTTGCTCTTTTGGTTACAAAATTAGGGTGACAAGAAGAGATTTTTGGATGTGGACCCCACATAGATTGCCAGGGCCCACATAGATATGGATCACATGCTGAGATTTAGTCGATCTGATCAAGCAAGACTTTTCCAGTCTGTAGAACACGGCGAGTCAATCATGCTAACAGTAAACTTAGTATAGCAAATTACTAGCGTATATAATCCATAGACCCTAGAAGCAAATTAGTGTAAGGCACGAGAGTAATATGTTTGAGAAATCCACAGCTCGACAAACTTGATATATAGTTGATATCCCCACAATTAATATATAAGACATGCGATTAGTCGACTACTAATTAAACCACATTTTCTTTCAAAGACATTAGACTAGAACTATCTAATTTTAGAGACAATCGATCGATTGCAAGCTAGCGTACAACACAAAACTTATCAACACACCCCGATCACTCACACAACAATAAGCCCCTACGAGCTCTAATGCAAGGCACCATCCCATAGTCCCACTAGCTAGCTAGGCACATGCATGAAAATGAAGCTCTATTGCAAAGTCTCATTAGTTAAAGAAAAAGGACGCCGATCAAAGTTGAACAAGAGCATGTGCTAATTAAGGGTCGACGAGATAGGCTTATAGGCAATGTTGGGTTAACGGCTAGCACACGTCAAATTAAGGTCACAACTTGCCGACCCTACTATTTATTCTTTCACATATAATATATATGGGCCGCTAGTTGTTATTGTACACACTTTGTTCTAATGGCATCTAGCTTTTGACTACTGCACACTACAGGTTACATTGGTAGTTTATAGGTACGAATTCTGTGAATCTGCAAGCTAAGGTCTCTCACCCAATCATTTGGATTTTAGTACAGGGTCCTTAGTACTCACTCTCTTACCCCTCCCATTATTTGAGCATGCATGCATATATGCTACATCAACACAAGAATAGATTCACACACAAAAGACAATAGAGATATCCACTTATTGTGAGTAGTAGTCAGTGTCAAAGTTTGATCATAGACCAACTCACTAGTTGAGACTGACCTATCTAGTTCATTCTATACATTAAGTTATAGACAAGTTAGTTATATCCATAGTATCGAATTTGATTATCTACTCAGATATATGGTTAACATTGAGCTATTATTCATCGCACATTATCCATCGATCCCTTCAACAATACTTCCTCCGCAATTATTCCATATACAATACAACTGGACTTGTCACACAACATGCTTGCAGGAGAGGTACCTTGCAGACTGCGGAGGAGGATGACGGCGCTGTCGGGTACGGCGGCTTGGAGCCCAGTTGACTCCCACAATCAAGATAACTACCGGCTTCCTGCCATAATGATCAAGCACATTGAGAGTAGAGACCTTCCCAAACTTGAAACACCAAGCAACAAAGGACACTAGTGGGGAGAGGGCGAACTCGAGCCTGGGCCAGCCCGAAGTTGCCGCCCTTGCTCGCCGGCAGCTCAAGAAAGCACCTTTTCAGTGCCTCCTGCGACATGATTAACCGCAGCTAACAAAATAAATCACCAAAGCAATCACAATGTCGCGGATTGGAGACCGAATTGACCTTAATCTCGCTCCCGGAGGCATGTGGCAGACGAACGACGCAGACGGCGGAAGAGGGGCGGACGCCGATGCAAAAGGGCGCGACGGCAGCATTTAGGAGGCTGGGCCAGGCGTCTGCGTTGCTCGAGATGGAGGCGGAGGCGGTGGGGAGGGGCGACGGGTCCAGATCTCGAGAGGGAGGTGGAGGGGGCGGCGGAGGAGGAAGAGGAGGACGGGAGGCGGCGATCGCGGAGGAGGTGGGGGAGGCGGCGCGGTCATGGGGGGGGAGGAGACAGGGGAGGCGACGGTCGCGGAGGTGGGGGAGGAGACGAGGGGAGGCGGCGCGGCCGCGTGAGGGGGGAGAGGAGACGAGGGGGAGGCGCCACCTGGTCATGGAGGTGGGGGAGGAGACGACGGGAGGCGGCGGATGTGGCGGTGGCGGCGGAGGGTGGAGGTGGCGGAGGACGGGAGGGAGGCTGGTCGTCGGGGGAGAGAGCATGGGGATTGGGGAGAGGGAGCAAGAGCGCGGGGGTTGGGGAGAACGGGTCATGGGAAGAAAACGAAGCCATTGTGTGGGAAAAAATGGCGCCCTATAGTTTTAGCTCGAGTGTCTCAGAACGAACGACACTCGGAAATAATTTTTCCCGTTGTTCTGGCCAAAGTTTCGAGTGTCCGATCGACACTCAGAAAATTTAATTTCCGAGTGTTTTTTTCGCTACCGAGTGTTTCAGAGGCACTTGAAGTTCCCGAGTGTATTATTCAAAACACTTGGGAAACTTATGAGCACTCGGGAAATTAGACGATTCTGGTAGTGCATGCAGCTACATGCAATACATGACTAGATAACTCATGCGACTAAATACATGCCAAATCAAAATACAAAGGTACTAATGACAAGATTAATTCCAATAAGGGTGACCCAGGAGCGCTGCTCGAAGAGGAGGTCCGGGTAGCTGTGGATGACAAGGTTGCGGGCCTCGTAGCGTGAGAGCGGGAGCTCGAAAGCCATGTCGGTGCAGAGCGCGTCGTTGTCCATCCACCACGCCCACTCCACCTCCGGGTGTGACAGCACCAGGTGGCGCAGCAGCGGGAGCTTGGCCTAGTAGCCCGCGAGCTCGCGGTCGAGGTGCACCATGTTGTGCACGATCTCGATGCCATGGAGGCGGCAGTTGTCGATCTTGTTCTTGGTGGACTTAGCAGGTAGTGGTCACCGATGGGGTTGTCGCACGGCCGGTGATTTAGCAGATCAAGGGTTACTGCTGCCAAGGACGGAACCCCGGTTCGGGACACCATCGCCGGGCCATGCCCAAATACAGGATCCTTGGGCCGAGGGTGTAGCTTGACGTGGTGGTGCCAGGTAAAACGCTACCGGTTGGGAAAAAAATCAGAGGGTACCAGTAGAACCGATTATCGGCGGTTACCGGGTTTTTCGGTTTTTTTTGCCGAAATTCTCGAAATGCACTTTGAATCACATTTTTTCCCGACTGGAATGAACTGAAAAATGGCCGAAATTTTGCAAAATTTCGCCAATAATTTTGAGCAATTCCAGCTGCCAATCTAAAGTTATAATAAAGACATTTCCCATTGCTCCAAGTATGGCTCGAAAGCTGTCGTAGTAAAAAGACTAGATAGTGGGTACAATGTACCCTTTGTCTTGGGAATAGACCAGAAGGAGAGGAGCCAAAGACCACTGAAAATTGTATGTGTTGCATTGTGTGTATGAATGGAGGAATGAGAACCTCTTCTTTGTACAAGCCATTGGGGCTCTATTTATAGGAGGGCAAGAAGGGACATTTACCTTCTTGCCCTCACAATGTTGAGAGAGAGAGAGGGTATTTAGGTACATTTACCTAAATACGCTATACAAATTAGGCCTATACATGTATGGTATCCCCGACGGCCAACCGGTATTCCTGATGATCTTAGGGTGCGGGGCACCCCCTTAGTGGCGCAGTAGCCCACGAGCTCGCGGTCGAGGTGCACCATGTTGTGCATGATCTCGATGCCATGGGGGCGGTAGTAGTCGATCTTGTTCTTGGTGTACTTGAGCAGGTAGTGGTCACCGATGGGGTTGTCGACGAGTCGGGTGACGAGCAGATCTCGTTACTGCGGCGCACGACGGAGGGGAACCCGGTTCGGATAGCCACCGCCGCCGCCATGCCCAAAGACGTGATCCTGGGGCCGAGGGTGCAGCTCAACATAGTGGCGCCAGGGAAAATGCTATCAGTTGGAAAAAAAATATGAGGGTACCAGTAGGACTGATTATCGGTGGTTACCGGGTTTTTCGGTTTTTTTCGAAATTTTCGAAATGCACTTTGAAATCACATTTTTCCCCGCTGGAATGAACCGAAAAATGGCCGAAATTTTGCAAAATTTCACCGATAATTTTGAGCAATCCCAGCTGCCAATCTAAAGTTAGAATAACGACATTTCCCATTGCTCCAAGTCTGGCTCGAAAGCCTTATGCCAGCAAAAAAACACCAAGCAATCTTCTCTCCTCCATTCTTTCTTCTCACAAAGACAACAAACTCCATTGACAAAAAAACTCCTCACAAACCCAACATAAATGCTTTCAAGTTTCCACCTTCCCTAACCAAAACATCAACAACGTCATCTTTGTCCAATTCTAGCCTTCTTTTCCCCCTTTTGAAAGCTCCTATCTTTTGGAAGGAACAAAGCGCAAGAATTGAGGAGAGCAAGAAGGGCTCACGGGCTCATGCAAGCGTGTCTGTAGTGGACGACGCACTGGGCATCGATGTAGGAGTGGGACGCGCCCACCTCGTCGACACAGCACGAGTTGTACGCCGTGTCGGCCATCACAAACACTTGGACCCTGCTGCCACCGAGCTCCTGCCGCAGCGCCCGCGCCACCGCCACCACGTGCTTGAGCATCTCGTCCGGGAAGGCACCAAGAACCAGCCGTAAGGCCTAAAATAAAAGGCACCAAGAAATTCCCAAGAATGAAGAAAGAACTTAATCGAAGTGGATTGGATTACCTGGAGGGCGACACTGGTGTAGGTGCGGCTTGGCAGTTCGAAGTATCTCATACCTGGAGTTGATGTCGTCTATGGCCGAAGATTCAAGCCGCCTTTCGAAGAGAATGGATTCAATTGAGGGGAAGAATGGAGGAGAGAAGAAGACTACAGAAGAGGCTAGAGGCCGTGCGCGTCGGTGGGAGGAGACCGCTCGTGCCCCGGCCTTGCTGCAGCAGGAGGCCGCACATGTCTTCCCAGTCCCTACCGCGTCTCCTCAGTCCTCCATGCAGGCGCAGCCAGGCAGCAGCCGACGTCAACTCACTACGAGCCGCCGCTGCCGCTGAAATCGCTCCCATGCACGGAAGACTTGGAGTTAGGGTGAACACATCGATGGGAGAGGAAGAGGGGAGAACAGAGCTATTCGACTGGGCTGGGCTTTCAAACGGGGCCGAAAAAATTTGTCTGATACTGTACATTACGGGTAAGTCCGAAAATCGTCGGTAACCGCCGAAATTTCAACGACAACGTTTTCACTGGGTGGCATTACCGCTAGAGTGAAGGGTCAAGTTGGTTGATGCGTCGACAGCGACAGGCTGGTTGCCATCGTCGTCGGGGTCGACGTCGGAGCGGATCTCGCAGAGGATGCACTCGATGTCCTTGACGACCTTGGTGTCAGCTGCTGCAGCATCGGAGCCACCAGCGCCGCCGCTGTAGGCGAGGAGGTTGATGCCGACGGTGCCGTGGAGGATGAGGAGGGTGATGAAGCCGTAGATGAGGGTGATCTTGACGTTGTTGATGGTCCGCAACATTGTCACAAACCGGCCTGCCTTGACTGGGCTGGATTCGTGGGCCGTGGGCCAGAAGACAAAGAGAGGGGGTCAAGTCAATGCTACAAAGGGGCAAGCGAGAGGCCACTGGAAGGATCATCGAAGAACAACTACCCGAAGGCTCCTGCCTCTGCTCTCTTCTTCCTCCTGCTGGTTTCTCCCCCAAACTATGGCTCTTCTTCTTCCAGTCCAAGTTCTTCTCCCTTCCCAGTCTAATTGCTAGTTCCTACTTCTACTGCTCCCATTTGTATTTCCAATACTTTGCACATTGTGTTGGATTTTGGTACTGAAGCAGTTGAGTTGTATTCAGTCTTGTTCATCCGAGTGGGTTTGTAACAATTGGTATCAGAGTTTTCGATCCTGATGGTTCTGAGCTCCGAGGTGGTCATGACCGACGCTAAGAAGGAGAGCGAGGCACGGTGCAAGGAGATTTTGAACCAATTAGTCTCTGTTGTGAAGAAACAAACATTGGAGATGGCGAATCTGGTAGAGCGCATGAACGAGCTCGCGGTCGGCTTGAAGGCCGTCATCCAACCGCTAGGAGCATCCGCTCATGCCTTGCCACCGCCCGTGACCGCATCGACGGCCACCCTTGTCACCGCGGTGGACCACGCCGTGGCAGCAACTACTCCATGTGCAAAGGCCGCCCTCGCCCCCAAGTCGCCCACCAAGTGCTCGACGTCTGGCCCCAACCTCAACGCCGGCTACACTAAGGTCGCGGCTATGTCCCTGCTCCCGAGGGGCGCGACCACAGCCTCCCGGGCACATACAGAGCCTGTGAACGTCTCCTCATCGAAGTTGTTCTACACCAGAGAGCTGGACACCGTGACGCCCACCAGGTTTTCGACGGCGTGTCGCAGCTGCAACACCGACATGCCATCAACCTGTCCCCAAGAGGTGGCTCCGACTTCACCCACGACAACCGGCATTCTTGATGTTGCCATCGCCAGCCACGCTCCATCCATCGGCGCACCTAGGCTGTGTGCTGACACCTGCATCATCACCGCGCGCCAGGTGTTTGATGAAATGCCAAGGAAGTGGTTCGACTGCTATCAAGGCGGAGTGTCGTGGATGCCCCCATGGCCACCACCTCAAGGACATGAGACTTTGCTCGAGTTGTTCCACAAACAGGAAGAAATCAGGTCATGGATGACGACATTCACTAATGCTGAAATGGGTGTGCTAAATTCACTTGTTCATGTTTTCAGTAAGATGAGGACAATAGGTGCATATTGCCTTGGTCACGATTAGTGTTGGGCTCGAATTTGCGCTTCTTGGTGTTTTGCGGCAATAATTTCAGTTCGGGCAAAAGGAGTACAAGTCTCTGTGGGAGTGCTAGTCCTGAAAACAGAATGTAATGAGTTCCTTGCTAACAAGAATGCTGCTGCTAGTAGGAGATACCAAAGGCTATGAGAGTTTACAATTTTTCATACTTTAGTGCTATTTCATTTTAAAGGCAAGGAATGTTTTGTGGTGGAAGCATTGAAGCTATTCATGGAGGAATCTGACTACAAAAGTGCGAGGTGCAGCACCAGGGAGAACAGAGGAGGCAATGGCAGCTCAAAATGTGAAGGAACGCATGAGCCTGGAAACTGCCAACTCTATGTGGATGAAGGCATCACAATGAGTGTACACTCCAACTTAATGGTAGAAGATAACAAATTTAAGTCAAGGAGGCGATGTGTTTTGGAGGACAGTGCTGGGTATCACCTTGAGCAGCTGTACATGATGTCTGATATACTCCCAATGTTGTTAAGTAAAAATCTGGGCCTCACATCCACAGTTGTGAAGAAAGGAGGGCTTTATTCTCCTGATGTCAGCTCAGTTTACAAGTACAAGAATACTCTACTACGTTGATTGTGTGGGAAGTCCTGCCATCCACAAAGCTTGTGACGATTGTCAAGCTGCCTGACTACAATTCTCGAAAGGTGGAGGTGCAATACGTCCACGAGAATGCAACTTTTGCTACTGCTGTTGGCATGAAGCCCTCTCCTGTGGTTGAATTTTTTGGGATAGGTGGAGCTAATGCTGGACCTACCATATATAATTCCGAGGGAAAGAAGTTTTCACTGCATCTTGTTCCATCAGGCATCCTTAATGAGAACACACAATGTGTGATTGGTAATGGAGCAGTAGTTCATCTTCCTGGATTCTTTAAAGAGATTGATGGGCTGGAGTCGAATGGAATTTCCTGTGAAGGAAGAATTTTGGTATCAGATCGCGCTCATCTTTTGTTTGATTCTCATCAAGTTGTTGATGGGCTTAGAGAGGCAGAGCTTGGAATTTCCCTTATAGGGACAACAAAGAGGGGAATTGGGCCATGCTATTCGAACAAAGTTATCAAGAACGGACTCAGAGTTAGTGATCTACGACATATGGACACCCTTGGTGCGAAACTTAATACCCTACTAAGAGATGTAACTCTGCGCTTTAAAGGATTCGAGTACAGTAGCAAGACCCTCAAAGAGGAGGTCAAGAAGTACGAAAGGTTTGTCGAACGACTGGGACCTTACATTGCCGATACTGTGCACTTCATGAATGAGTCAATCTTACGTAAGAAGAAAATATTGGTTGAAGGTGGCAAGCTACCATGTTAGACATTGACTTTGCATTTATCCATTTGTTACTTCCTCAAGTCCCTCGCCTAGTGGAATTTGTAATCGACCTTGGTATTGCTCCAAGAAGCATCGGTGATCTCATTGGAGTGGTAAAACTTACACAACTGTGGTTGGATCAGTCCATTCCCAACAGAGCTCTTGGGTAAGGCGGCGATTTGCTTTGCACTTCGAATGGAATTTTGGACTACAAGAGGGTCGGCCCAGCGTTGTGGTCGGGTGGATATAGTTGCACTCAAATACTGCTGCCAAATCAATGGTTTTTCATCTTTAAATCTGACCAAACTCGATGTGTTGACCGAACTCAAGGAAGTTAAGTTGGGCATTTCGTACTGTACTGAAGATGGTAAAACAGTCGGGTCATTCCCGGCAGCCCTCAATCTTTTGGAGCAAATAAAGGTCAAATACGAGGTCATGCCTGGGTGGGAGGATGACATTTCCTCAGTACGAGACTACAATGATCTCCTAGAAACTGCTCGTCTATATGTGCAGAGAGATGAGAGGGGCCCCGCACCTTGATTGGTGCTGTCTTTACGTGCTAGTGCAGCAGCAGCATGGTGGTAACTATTCTTTTGTATTAGCTTAGGGGCAAACCAAAATTCAAGGAGGGAGGAATGTCACAAATCGGCCTGCCTTGACTGGGCTGGATTCGTGGGCCGTGGGCCAGGAGACAAAGAGAGGGGGTCGAGTCAATGCTACAAAGGGGCAGGCGAGATGCCACTAGAAGGATCATCGAAGAACAACTACCCAAAGGTTCCTGCCTCTGCTCTCTTCTTCCTCCCGCTGGTTTCTCCCCCAAACTATGGCTCTTCTTCTTCCAGTCCAAGTTCTTCTCCCTTCCCAGTCTAATTGCTAGTTCTTACTTCTACTGCTCCCATTTGTATCTCCAATACTTTGCACATTGTGTTGGATTTTGGTACTGAAGCGGTTGAGTTGTATTCAGTCTTGTTCATCCGAGTGGGTTTGTAACAAGCATCAGCTTCCCTCGCGCTTGCCTCCTCAGCCACCGTCCGCCAGCCACCGCCATATGAACAGATGTACATGTGTGCACTACGACAACGGAGAAGCTAGCATGACGTGAGCTAGCTTCTCTCGATCCTCGCATTATGGCTTTGTGCGTAGAGTGTGAATTTGAGATGCATAGGCTTGTTGTGCTACCAGGTGCTTGCCTGCTTGGTGGTGTTTGGAGAGGAATTAAGTTGTTGTTGGAGACGAGGAGCCGAGGAGGGTTTTGTGATGTGCCGGCGACTAGAAAGCAAAGCTTTCATTTTGATCGATTTGGGTGCGGGGGAAGTCTGCGGTGTGCGAGTTTCGAGGGAGAGGTGAATATGAAATTGCTCGATTTGCATAATCGTAGGCCAGCTTGTTGATTCTGGTTTTGCATTAGAATATACTCATGGAGGAAGAGAGATGGCGGCGATCTGCTGTGATTTGCGAGTGGATGGAAATCCTAGAAGTGCTTGCTGTCGTCTGCTCCTCGTTGACAAATTAGGGTGGGTGATGTAAGAAGGATCCATTTTCATGTTGGGCACGGTTCGCACCGTAAGTGCTCTCAGAGTCTCAAGCTAAGCCGTGACCAGGGTTCACAATTTCGTTGAAATTTCACCAAAATTTTTGAAATTTCATTCGTTTGGTCGCCATTTGAAAGAATTTGCTTTCGTTCAAAAAAATTGGCAAGTTTGAATTTGGCCCAAACGAACCATCCAGCCGGCCCAAGCCCAATAGCTTCCCTCTTGCCTCCCTAACCCTAACCTCCCATCATCCTGTGTCGCCCACTCGCCCTGAATCCCCAAATCCCCGATCCCCTCACGCCATCGCGCGACACCTCCCATAGTCCCACTCTCCCCTTTAGCCTCCTCCCCCTTGTCCTCTCCAAGCGGTGGTGGCGCAACAGGGCACACCAGAGCCTTCCTGGCTTCGAGCCTCATCCCCTTTTGCTTGTCTCTCTTTTCCTCTCCAGGCGGCGGCAGCGCAACAGTAGGGAGCAGGCCGCTTCGACCTCTGAGACTCCCATGCCCAGGTGCCCAGTAGGTAGCTCTTTCCCTGTCGAACCTCCTATGTCCTTCGACTCGCCTCATCCCCTTTCGCCTCCTCTCTCTTTTCCTCTCTAGGCGGTGGCGGTGCAACAGCATGAAGGTTCGTCCGATATAATTCGTGTGTATTCGGGAATCGTTATGTCCTGCTAGGAGCCGCTAACAACTCGTGATCAGGAAAGGAGTTTTCGAGTCACAACCGATTACGCATGAACCTAACAGGTCACACACTTAAAGGGTTAGAAGAAACGTGTTCGGATAGGATCCATCATGAGTACTATATAAGGAGATGCTTGAGGCTATTGGGAGATACGAGAGATAACGTGAGTTGCTCCACCGAAACTCTAGCCACCATCTTCTCAAGAGAGCCATACCGTGTGAGATGGTGCTAGCACACCAGCGTATGGCGTTCTAACCCTGAATGTGTGGATACTGTGGAGGCGCTACTGCGGTTGTTGTTGCGCTTGAAGACGATCCACGACTTCTCAAGGAAAGCGATTGGTTGCTAGAGGAGACGATCGTCATCAAGGAACGCTGGACGATCGACTACAACCACTACACCGGCGTGTTCCAACTCTTCTTCTATTGGATCAAGCTACTCCAACTCTTCTTCTGTTGCACAGCACGTCTGGTGGTAACGATCTATGATCTCTTGCTTACATAGTGTCCTGGTTTTTGTGGTAAAATTTTTAAATTGACAGCTAGTGTAGCCTACCTATATCCCTTCAGGTTAAGGGTTAATTCGTGGAGCTAACTTGATTCGTTCAAGTTTCCTCAACGTGGACTAGTGAAGACCGGCAAGTCTTCAATACCATAGGAAAAACATCATTGTCTCCGTTGTGGTTTACTCTTTGTCTTTACTATTCTGTATTTACATTTCTAACAATTTACTTGTGTGGAATTGCTTAGCTAGAATTGCATCTAGTATCTACATTAGCTCATAATTGTCTTAAAAGGCTTAGTAGTTCTTTCATTATTTTTGTGCTAGGGAGCTTTGTTAAGACAATCTAATTTAAAATTGTTAATTAGTTGAAAAGTTTTAAAAACCTCCTATTCACCCTTCTCTAGTCTGTTATCCTTGATCCTACAAGTGGTATTAGAATTTAGTCTCTTTAATTTTAGACTTAACCGTATAGGAGAGAAAGGATGGTTAGTAAGGGGATGTCGATAGGCACAGCACCTTTATTTGATGGCTCAAATTATGCTTATTGAAAAATTAGAATTTTCATTTATTTAAAGGTCATGAGCCCAAGCGTATGGAGAATTGTTAGTGAGGGTTTCGTTATGGCTCTTGATATGCTACATCCTACGGAACAAGAGGAACAAAACTTCCACCTCAATGCTCAAGCGATGAATGCTCTCTTTGGAGCTTTAAACGCAAGTGAGTTCAATCGAGTGAACAATCTAAAAACCGCTCATGAGATATGGACTACGCTCTTAGAAATTCATGAGGGCACATCCACGGTTAAAGAAGCCAAATTGCATAGACTTCAGATTAAATATTAGACATTCACAATGTTGCCTCATGAAAATATCACCGAGATGTATTATAGACTCAACAACATTGTGCATGAACTCAAAGGTCATGGCACTAACCTTCTTGATGTTTATATTGTGAGAAAAATGCTTAGGGATCTACCGGAGAAATATAAGACATTGGTGACTCTATTTCTCAATTCTTTCGAATTGGCAAGGATGACACCAACCAATCTCTTGGGCAATCTTATCACCAATGAATTGTACAAGAAAGACAAATAAGAGCTCTCGGAGTCATCTTCCTCCAAAAAGAAGATTACCGCTTTCAAGGTGAAAGCAGAATCGAATGATGAAGCGGGGGATGAAGAAGAAGACTTCGAAGAAGAATTTGCTCTCCTTGTGAGGAGAATGAAGAAATTCATGAGAAAATGCGTATATCGAAGCTTTAATTTTAACAAGAGCAAGAAAGGGCAATTCTTCAATGACAACAAGCACTATAGCAATATTCGTTGCTATGAGTGTGATGAGAAAGAGCATATTGCCTCTCATTGCCCTAACAAGAAGGATGATAAGGGCAAGTCTTCAAAGAAGAAGGAATACAATAGCAAGAAGAAGCTTTTCAAGAAGATTCACAAAGATAGCAAGAATGAAGCTCATATTGCAGAATGAGACTCCAATGAGGAGTATTTCGACTCCGATTCCGATGATGAAGAATCCTCCAAGAAAAGAGGATTTGTCGGTATCGCCATCAAGGAAGCGTCGTCGCTATTCTCCACTCCTACTTGCCTCGTGGCAAAAGGAGATAAGGTAAAACCCATTAATGATAATGAACCTTCATATGATGAATTAAATGAATATCTTGGAAAAGAAAAGACAAAATTTAAAGTCTTGAAGAAATAGTACGTGTCTCTAAAAGACTCTTATGAGGAGCTAAAGGAAGCTTGTCGGTGTTTTAGGACCGAACTTACGTAAAGATTATTTGATTCGAGGGTTCCTCTAGGCTCAAAATCACACAGACATGGAGACACGGGGATTTTTATACAAGTTCGGGCCTTCTCCTGGGAGAATAACAACCCTACTTCTGTGTGTATGTATTGAATATGCTGGATTACAAAATGGAGCTAAAGACTAGAGTACTATGCTCCTAATCGCCTTCGGATCTCCCCCATTGTCCTGATAATTTTGCCTTTTATACAGTCTTCAAGGTGTACCGCTGTATCTCCAGTGTAAAGGCTATCTTAATGTCCCAGATTATTGAGCCATTACTGGAGGTTATTGTGAAAGTAGTAACGTTCTCATGTTGCCAGGCAGTTACCACCATAACAAAGGAGTTAAAATTGTGCCATTATTCTAGAGAATAACCGCGTAGTTTACTGCCCATATCTTGAATATGGTGCGAAAGATTCCCTGTTCGACTAGGCCCATATGTCTGTAAGCTCTATCGATTAGGGACTAGTCGTAGAAGAGCTTACGACCAGATTGTGGTCGTAGAAGATCTTACGACTATAGACTGGTCGTAGAAGAACTTACGATCATAGGATAGTCGTAGAAGGACTTACGACTATGGATAGTCGTAAGAGGACTTACGACTACTAGATGGTCGTAGAAGAACTTACAACCTCCAGCTTCTCCCTTATGGCTATTAAGGGGTTTATGACATCATATTTATCCATAATATGAATTATAGATAAATGATAAAATGAGAATTATTATATCCTCGTCATCTAGCCCCCCAGCTTAAGTGAAAATAACTTACTTGGAAAAGGAGCAGTAGATGGTCTTACGACCAGTAGATGGTCATAGGGAGGTGGTCGAAGGAAAGACTCTTCGACTAATGTTTCATTTGACCAGAAGTTTACTTAGTCAAGAAAGTTTGTGGAATAATCTTGCGACTTACAAGGTGGTCGTAAGGAAATCTTTTGAAAACCGAGTTGTCGTAGTACCGTGGTTGGAAGCAAAATCTTTCCAATCGCTGTTGCATTTGACCAGAAAAAGATTTGGTCAATAAGGTAATTTCGCTTGAGGTATAAAGACTAACATGATTTTCTCGAGCAGACAAATTTAAGAATCCCAATCGACTCTTTATTTACTCTGCATTGGAGCAGTTCTCCAAGCGCTATAAACCGCAGTAGCCATATCTTTTAACTTCGGCATGCGGTTATAAATATTCACCGCGGGTGAGAATAAGGTATTTTACCTTCCCCCAAATCGCTCTCGCTGTTAAAGCTTTCGAGTTCTCCGCCGCCAACCAAATCAAGCCTTCTTCTCCAATCTTTCCAAATACAAACCTTCAGCTTTTGGGAGAAATGGCCAGAGCCCCTTCCCAGTGGGTTGAATCAGTGATGGATGCGGCCAAAATCAAAGCTTTGGTCGACTCCGAGAAGATCCCGAAGGAGGAATTTGTGAAGTGGATCGAGGCCACTAGGCAGCATTGGCCGTCAGGGGAGATTGAGCAAATCCCCGTCTTTCAGGCATTCTGTGAGTGTGGTCTTCGATTGCCAGCTCATCCTTTTCTCACATTGGTACTCGAATACTTCCAGGTGGAATTGGTGAATCTTGTTCCCAACTCTATCACAATGTTGAGGGTGTTCGTGTACCTATGCGAGGCCTACCTGGGGATTCCAGTTGACTTGGAGTTGTTTCGGTACTTCTACGGAATGACTCGACTAGGCGGAATCGCTGGTAGTTGTAGTATGAAGCTCCACAATGGTAAGTCGAAGGAGTATATTTAGATGTTTACCCGGTCGTTATGGCCAGGGTGGAAGAAGAGGTGGTTCTATTGGGAGATAACCAATAAGGATAGCCTCTCCTTCGCCGGGAAGCCGGCCGAGAAGATCTCCTCTTGGGATGCAACTCCCAAGGATCTTGGTTGGATCGCCCCCTTCATTCAAGCTATTGTAGACTTGAAGGAAGAGGGGCTTATCGGATGGCACGTGGTGAAGGATTTCATCATACGCCGCATCAGCCCTCTGAAGAAGAGGGCTTATCCAATATGGAAGTACTCTGGTCTGAAAGACCCGATCAGGGACTACGAGGAGGGTAAGTAAACTCCAAGCTTAGCCTTCTTTCTATTAACTTTGAAATTGGCTTATTGAAGGTTTTCTTATCCCTGCAAACCTCTCACAAGAGGAGATTGACACTCGGATCAAGCTTATCTGTGAGAAGTCCCCTGCCCATGTGGTGGCGCCTCCAATCTTGGCTGACCTGTCCCTAGAGGACAAGGTGGAGCGCCTAAAGGTAATCGAGAGTTGATTTCATCTTTAGGACTTTGTGGTCATAGAAGAACTTATGACTGGGTACCGATCGTAGAAAAGCTTACGATCAGGTTCTGGTGGTGAAAAAGCTTACAACCAGAAGGTTGTCGTAGAAAAGCTTATGACATGATGATGGTCGTAGAAGAACTTACGACTGCTTTATAATATCTCTCTTTCTGATTTCTATAGAAAGTAGGCATGGAAAACCATCAGGACGATGAAGAAGTCGAACTAATGGTTGTCGGTGCGGTAGTAGAGCAGCTTGTTTCTCCACCAGCCAAGAGGTGTTGGCTCGCTCAAGTCGTGGACAAGGGAGGCTCAAGCTCGAGTTCTTTTGATCCAACTAGACCCTTCGCAAAATTTGCTACGGATCTGGATGCTGCAGCAGGGACTGCGGCTGGAGTGGTTGAACCTCTTAAGCGCAAAGCCCCTAAGACCAAGGTACCCTTCTATTACGACAATAGGACTTTCGCAGTTTCTGCCTCCTGTGGCTTTGTTAGGCGGTCAGAAAAGGAGAACTGGAAGAGTATTATGTCTTTTATGAAGGAAACTACTACGCCAGCAGCGCCAGCGGTCGAGGGCAGCAATGTCCTTGAGGTGGTCGAAATAGGTTTCGACCATCCAAAGAGCCCAAAGGCTCAAGGGGTGATGGCACTCGATCAAGACCCACAACCAGACGTGGTCGTGGTTGTTTCTCAACTTGAGTCTCGACCAGACGTGATTGAGAAAAAGTCAAAGAAACCTTCCTTAGGGAGGGTTATTTCCAAAATCAAGATCAAGTCCGGCACTAGAAGGTATGTAAAAGAGACAAAAGTGTAAAAACAATATTTACCTTTTGCTTTTTACTACCTAATTGTGCTTCCCTTTTTATGGTTTCAACTCGGCTCCTCTCATCATCAAGGACGTTCCTATCAAGGAACCCACTGTTGTTTCTCCGGTAGACGGAGGAATGACAGCGGTGGCGGTCGAAGGGTCATCCACCGTCCGAGTGGTGGAAGGTGCCGTTGGTGCTGAAGCGGCTACGATCACAGGAGTGGTCGTAGGGACCAAGGCAAAGGCGACGTCTGATACCGCGGAGGCATCAAGCCATCGCACTGGGAAGGAAGTCATTGCAGACATTCCTCTAGGTCCTCAAGGAGGAGTGGGCGTTACCGAATCAGAGGATGAGGAATATGCCAACTTTTCCTTTGAGTTCTTCGGGCCGTCTTCTATTGTGGGATTTTTGGCTCTTAGACCTCGTGCTCGTATCCCTCACCCTAAAAATATTCCCGATGGAGGGGATGTTTTCGATGACGTGCGTCTCGAAGAGGTGTGGTGGGACCGAGTTCGAGAGATTGATGAACTGAAGAATCCCACGAGAGTAGTGTCCTCGTTTGCACAAAGGAAAATGAATGTAAGTACCTGTTGTTCAGTATTTGCGCTCTTATCTTTTCTCGCTTCTAACTGTGTTTCTTTCCCTTTGCAGGTTTAAGAGTGACGAGAAGACCTTAGCCGATTCTCTCGACTATGAGAAAGCCGAGACGAAAAAGCTAAGGGATGAGAAAGAAGACCTCCTAAATAAGCTTAAGGAGGCAAACTATGCAAATCAAATGTTGCAGGGACGATTGATCGGTAAATACTGAACTTAAGACCGTTTACGACCTTCTTTTCTTTTTCTGACTCTCATTCCCTTTCAGAAAAAGACCAAGAGGTCCAGACGTGGGAGTAGTGCTACTTAAAGGATGTTGTTTCTCACGCTGAAGAAGTCAAGAAGTTGGATTCTCAACTAGTTGGTAAGCAAATCTTTACCTGTAATTGGTTGTGTTTTCCTCTCGAGGTCATTTTATCTTACTGGTCTTATTCTTTTCAGAACAAGTAGTACAAATAAAATGACTCTGCGAGGTTTCGACTCGTGATCAGGAGGAAATGAAGGCTTCGAAGATCAATCTTCAAGACAACGTTTCACTCTTGAACAATGTACTTGGTGGGCTTCATGCTGAGGGGATCACTCCTCGCGAAAACACGATGTCTGCCTACTCGAGTGTCATTGGCGATCAAGTCGGGATATTGCAAGAGTTGGTGACTACTCTGAACGCTAATCAATTTGATTCGATAAAGGATGTGATGCAAGAGGGAGTAAGATTTGTTTTAGCAAAACTTAAAGCTCATGATCCCAGCCTTAATCTGAAGACTGTCATAGACGACTTCGTCTGCCCTAAAGTAGAGGTGGAGCAGTTAATGACAATAATGCAGTCGATCGCTGAGGCAGTCACGGAGGATATGCAAATAAGATCTCCTTCGCCAGAGTAGTCTGTGCCAGATTCCTGTAAAAACAAGTTTTTGTTGATGTTGATATATAATCCTTCCTTCTTCCTGAAAATCATCTTGTCGAGTAGTTAGCAACTCATAAGATAATGAATGGAAAAAGAGTAAGACTAAGAATTGAAGTCAAGTTAATAACTTTATCCTAGCCACCGACTATTTGCTTGGTTTATTTAGATAAACCGAGTAAATAGTGTGAAATGGGTTTTCTTTTTTAAAAAAGAGAGAGGTTTAGCTAACTTGTAGTTTTTTTTCGATCACGATTATCATGCACTGGTCGAGAGAGTAGGAACGAGTCGACACTAGTAAGTTCCATCTAGTGGGCAAGACCATGTGCAGAGAGGAAAGACTTTGACTATGTGATGTTACCATCTCCGACCAGATTAATGAAATCAAAAACGGTCAACCTGAGTTAGATAAACATCTGGAGTTCCTTAAAAATTCGTTCAACTTATTTTAATGCACTCATTAGGTTCGCTCTGGTAGCAAGAGTCAGAAATAGAACGACGCTAGAAAGTTCCTTCTAGTGGGCAGAACCACGTGCAGAGAGGAAAGTCTTCGACTAGGTGTTGCAACTTCCTCCGACCAGTTAAAATGAAGCGAGTTTACCAAAAGTAGTTGAACAACTTTGAAAAGTGTACTCGGCTTAATTTATTTTTTAAAAATGAATGAAGAAATAAACTAAGGTACTAAGAGTCGGCATGACATTATTTTAACCGTGTTTTGAACCCAAGCTCTTTGTGTTGGCATCCAAAAGGGGGGAACGAGTCGACACTAGGAAGTTCCTTCTAGTGGGTGGGACCACGTGTAGAGAGAAAAGACTTCGACTAGGTGATGTTACCATCCTTTCGACCAGTGTAAAGATGAACTGGGTACTGGTCGTAGAATGTTTTACAACCAGTGTATTGTTGTGGAAAAGCCCATGACTAGGAACTGGTCGAAAGCGGACTTTCGACCAAGTTATGGTTAAAAGAAATGTCAAAGTACTACTCAAAGTAAGACAATAAAGATAGAAATAACCTGATGCTTTATTGAACAGTTGGTTGTTTACACATAGAATTTGCATAACTGGTCGATATTCCAAGAATTAGAGAGTATCCCATTGCCTTCCATTGCCGGCCGATCAACTTGGACGATAACTTCGACCATCGTAAGGACCTTCCCACTTGGGGAAAGTTTGTTCCGATTAGATCGATTGAATTTTTCTCAATACTAAGTCACCTACAAAGAAGGCTGCGAGGTTGACCTTACGATCGTAGTATTTGCGCAGGCTTGCCGGGTATCTTCTTTGAATGGATTAAGGCTTGATTTTCCTTTCTTCGAGCGGAGTTAATGTCATCCGCCGAAGTTGTTTTTGGGCTGAGTTATTGAAACTCTCGACCCTTGCGCACTGATCTTTAGTTCTAGCGAAGCATGGCTTCGACTAATCAAAACTAGGAAAAAGGTGTTTACTTTGTGGTCTGACTAGCGGTCGCATTTAACCGCCCATAATACTGAGGGTAATTCTTGTACCTATGCCCCCGAGTGCTTAACAAGCTGGTCAAAGACTCGATTTTTAATTCCCTGCATTATTTGGCTATTCGCTCATTCGACTGCCCCATTGCTTTGGGGATGGGCAATAGAGGCATAACAGAGCTTAGTACCCAACTTGTCGCAAAATTCCTGAAATTTTGTGCTAAAAAATTATTTACCATTATCTGTGATTATTCGACTTGGGACTCCAAACTGAGTGATCACGCTTCTCATCATGAACCGTTTTGCAGCTTCCGTTGTTATCCTAGTCACAAGTTCAGCTTCGATCCATTTTGTGAACGTATCAATAGCCACAAAAAGGAACTCGAAGCCTCCTGTAGCCCTTGGGAATGGTCCTAGGATATCGAGACCCCAGGTCGCAAAAGGCCAAGATAGAGTAATTGTTTGTAATGCTTGAGCCAGTTGGTGTATTTGCCTACTATGAAACTGGCATTGTACACATTTCTTAACCAATTCTTTGGCATCGTAGAGAGCTGTTGGCCAATAAAATCCTTGTCGAAAAGCTTTTCCGACCAGCGTTCTGTAGGAAGCATGAGTTCCACAGATGCCCCTGTGATTGTCGTGAAGGAGTTTTAGTCCTTCTCTCTGCGGTATGCATCGCATGAGTACCCCTTGAGTGCCTCATTTATAGAGGACTCCTTCGACCAAATTATACATTTTGGCCTTTCGGGATAAACGATCTGCCTCAAAATCGTCATCGGGTCTTATAGATGGGATTCATCAAGTATCCTCATATTCTAGAGAAGCTGCCTCAATAGGAGATGTCTTTGATGTTTCCACCATAGACGGCTTCTGGAGCTGCTCCAAGAAGACTCCTTTTGATACTTGTGATCAGAAAGAAGCTATCCGAGCAAGCTGGTCTGCGAGAAAATTATCCTTTCGAGGGATGAATTGTACCTCGAAACCAAAAAAAATATTTTTCAAGCTTTCGAACCTCCGATAAGTACCGAGACATGATCGGATTAGAGCACTGGTACTCTTTTCCGACTTGATTCACGACTAGTTGAGAGTCTCCTCTCATGAGTAGTTGTCGAATCGCGAGTGCTTTCGCAGCTCGTATGCCAGCTAGCAAACCTTCGTATTCTGCGACATTATTAGTGGCCTGAAAGTTTAATTGTATGGCATACTTTAAGGTCTCTCCGTTAGGAGATTTCAGACCACCCAAATTTCGAGCCACTTAAAGTAAGTGACCCATCAGTACATCGCCCATCGGGTCGTGGGTATCAGATCGGGATCTGAGCGAGTTCAGATTTGTCCATTCGGTGACAAAGTCTGCCAAGATCTAGGATTTAATGGCCGTTGGGGACACAAAATGGAGGTCGAACTCCCCAAGTTCTACTGACCATTTAGACATGCATCCCGCTGCTTCCCTATTCTGGAGGATCACTCCTAAGGGAAACTCAGACGGCACAATTATCTTGTGCGCTTGAAAATAATGCTGCAATTTCCTCGAAGACATGAGGAGGGCATAGAGAAGCTTTTGGACCTGAGGGTAACGCTCCTTAGGTCCGTTCGAAACTTCACTCACGTAGTACACTGGTCGTTGGACGTTTTCACGTTCCACGACTAGTACTGCGCTCACTGCCTGTGGTGTGTCAGCTAGATAAATTAAGAGCGTCTCTTCTGGTTTCGGAGAAACCAAAATAGGAGCACTCGTAAGATATCTCTTGACATCCTCAAAGGCAGCGTTTGCCTCTTCCAACCACTCGAAACCCTCGTGTTTCCTTATGAGTTTGAAGAAAGGTAGTCCTTTTTCTCCCAGTTGTGCTATGAAATGACTTAAAGCCGCCATATACCCTGTGAGTTTTTGAACTTCTTTCTTTGTGGTTGGAGAGCGCATTTGAATAATGGCTTTTATCTTTTCGGGATTTACTTCGATTCCTCGTACAAAGACCAGGAATCCAAGCAATTTTCCCGAAGAGACTCCAAACACACACTTCTCAGGATTAAGTTTCAGGCGGTGTTTTCTGAGGTTGTCAAACGTCTCCTGCAAGTCCTGACGAGGATCTAATAATCCTTATTTTATTTTTTATCTATAATTCTTATTATGGGTAAATATGATGTCATGTAGTCCCTAGGTATACCCCTTATATTTGCGAGGGAGAAGCCTACTAGGTGGTCGTAAGTTCTTCTACGACCACCCCCATAGTCGTAAGTCTTGCTACGACTACCTTATGATCGTAAGTTTTTCTACGATCACTATCCAATCGTAAGTTATTCTACGACTACACCATAGTCGTAAGCTCTTCTATGACCAGGTCAGCTACGACCACCTTATGATCAATAAAACCTACAGACGAGTGGGTCCAATTGATTAAGGCATCCAAGCAGTCAACATTCGTTGTTATTCTATGGAGTAATAGCACGTAATACCCCATTATCTCTGACAAATAACTACCAAGCGGCATGAAGGAGTTAACACTCCGGTGATTAGTGCAAACATGCACCCGTTACAGGACATGATGAGGCACCTCTTCACCTGGAGAAACGGCTACTCCTTCACGACTATATAAAGGCGGCGATCAGAGAAGAAAAGGGAGGGCAATCGGAGAACACAGCAAGCAATCGGGAAGATAGGCACTATCTTCTGTAATAGTCTTAGTCTTTTCTCCCGATTGTACAAGATACACTCAATACCATACACACATAGGAGTAGGGTTGTTATTCTCCCCGGAGAAGGCCTGAACCTGTATAAAAATACCCATGTCAATCTCTCTGCATGATTCCATTCTAGGAGACCCCCCGAATCAAACAATCTTTACGTAAAATCGGTTCTAAAACACCGACAAGTCCGAAATATGATCAAGCCATTTGATGCTTTTTACGACTAGATCGTCAACATAGGCTTCCAAATTTTGGCCTAGCTGAGGTGAAAAAGTCGATTGCATCAAGCGTTGAAAAGAAGTGCCAGCATTTTTTTTAGACCAAATGGCATTTTAACATAGCAAAATATACCAAATGGAGTAACAAATACGGTCTTTTCTTCATCTTCTAGACACATATTAATCTGATGGTAGCCAGAATATGCATTTAGAAAACTTAATGTTTTGCAACCAGCGGTAGAGTCAACCAACTGATAGATACAAGGTAAAGGGAAATCATCTTTTGGACAAGCTTTATTAATATCAGTGAAGTCTACGCACATTCGCCACTTACCGTTAGACTTCCTAACCATTACAGGGTTGGCCAACCACTCTGGGTGGTCGACTTCTCTTATAAAGCCTGCTTTATGTAGCTTGTCCAATTCTGACCTTATAGCATTTCGTCGATCAGGGGCAAATCTCTGTAATTTTTGTTTTACGGGTACTTTGTCAGGCCGTAGAGCTAGTCTGTGCTTGATCACTTCACTGGGGACTCCGGGCATGTCGAATGCTTACCACACAAAGACATCTGCGTTTGCCCGGAGGAAAGCGATGAGGGCGTCTTCCTACTTGGGGTCGGAAGTATCCTCGATGCGAATAGTCTTCAAGGGTTCCTCCGGATCTAGGGGAACCTCCTTGACTTGGTTGTTCGGCTTGGGTGCAGTTTTAGGCTTCGAGTGCTTGGTCGAAGGCTGCCCTTTTTCTTCCCGAGCTGGTATCTGACCAACCATCTCGAGGGATCGACGGTCACAGGTATGCGCCATCTTCTTATCACAATAAATTGTGATTACTCCTTTGGGACCTGGCATCTTAAAACATTGATACTCATAATGAGTTGCCATTAAGAATTTTGCCAAAGCTGGTCATTCGAGTATGGCGTTATATGCCGTATCGAAATCGACCACATCAAAGAAAATCTTCTCTGTCCTGAAATTACTTGGTGAACCAAATGTTCAAGGAAGAGAAACTTGTCCAATGAGTTTGGCCGAAGACCCTGGTATAATACCATGAAATGAATATCTTACCGGTCTTACCTTGGTCCTAGGTACTTGCATTTCGTCTAGGGTGTTCGTGAACAGAATGTTCAACGAACTACCACCATCAATCAACACTCGATTCACTCAACAGTTGTTGATGGTGGGTTCGACCACGATCGGGAACCGACCTGGTTGAGTCGAAGGGATCGGACAGTCAACCTTCTCGAAAGAGATGGTGACTTCCGACCACTTCGGCAAATTATTGACAAAAGGAGGGTCAATTGAGTTTACCTCACGTTCGACTGCCTTAAGCTATTTCTTTGACTCGTATGCCGATGATCCTCCAAAGATGTGCTCGATGGTGTGTTCAGGATCTTGAAACGACATCTCCTCGTTGTCGTCTAACTGTGTTCGATCACTGGCTTGTCCTACCTCTTCGAGAGTAGGAAGTGGCCATTTACTGTTGTAGTAGTCCTCGAGTTTTTGTTGAAAGACTCGGCAATTGCGAAGGTCATGTCCTTCCTTTTTGTGGAAAGGACACCACCTAGGCTTGTCGTTCTTCCGTTCGGGACGCTTAACTTTGCCTCAATCAGAGTATTGTTTGGTAGTTCATGGCTCCTTATCGCTTACAGTTAGGACCTCCTTAGAATCATTGGCTTGAGGCTTTTGGCCCTTTGCCTTGTTCTTGGATTTCTTGACCTTTTATCCTTCTTCTTACCACCTTCGCTAGCCTCTTGAGGGTGTTGATCATCTCGGTCGATGATTTTGGTCCACTCGACTACTTCATCAGCAGTTGTGTACCGATCAGCCATATCGAAGAGTTCAGCGACGGTAGCCAGAGGGTTCAAAGCGATATCCTCTGTGATCCTTCTACTGTGGACTCCTTGCTTGAAGGCTCTGATAATAGACGAGTCAGAAACCTCAGGAATTGAAATGCAAACCTGACTGAAACGCCTGATGAATTGGCGTAGTGTTTCGTTGTCGTTTTGTCGCATCCTGTGTAGGTCGTCCTCCTTCCCGGGGCAATGGTAGGTGCCTAGGAAATTTGCCAGTAATAGGTCGCAGAGGTGTTGCCATGAGTAGATCGACTCGAGTGATTAGTTTAATAATCACGATCGAGCGGACCCTGCGAGCACAGTCGGAAGGTAATTCGCCATGATGCGTTCTCCTCCTCCTACTGCTCGGACAGCGATCGTGTAGATCTGAAGGAATTCGATGGGATTTTGAGACCCATCAAATTTCTTCATGTTCCCTGGTCGAAACCGCGGCGGCCAGTGAACTGCTCAGAGGTCAGGCGAGAATGCCCAACATCTGGTAATTACATCGTAACGCCTCCTTTGCAGAAAAGAGGGGTTGAGGTCGCCAAGTGATCGTACTCGACGATACTCGGTGATTGGTGAATCTGACTTATGATAAATCTCGATCCTACGAGGGTAATACTCCTCGTATTTTGTCTGCTGTTGCAGACCTCTAGGTCGAAGTGGTTAATGATCACCTCTCCTGGGAGCTTTCTGATCATCAGGTGTTCGAGGAACCCTTTTCCGGTTTGGAGAACGATGTAAGTTGCATCGATCTCCATGCGGTGAGTTATTCGAACGCTTGGAAGCTGATAGAGTCATACTGCTACGACTTTTTGAATGATTTCGGTAGAGACGTTCGAGCTTGCTCATCGTGCTTCGCAACCTTCGTGTGATCTCTTCGGCGAAGAATTCGTAGCCAGGTGCTCGGTCAAGTTCTCGAGATGGGTTCTCGAGTAGATCGTTGATATGCTGAAGTTCCTGAGCTTCTTCCGACTGGTATTGAGTGCACCCAGGCAATTTTCTCTAGACCGCGACTCGTTTCCGTCGAATAGTGTCAGAATCATCCATACCTGATCCTTGATCTTGCCTTAGTGAAGTGCGATGATCTCGAGAACTTCCCGCACGCTCATCAGAGTATTGACTCTATTCATCGCCGGAGGTGTCCTTGTCATTGCCACGAGCGATCGTAGGGTGTGATCTTCGGGGAGCGTCCTCAGCCCTGTCTCTAGGAGAGTTATTGCTACCGAGGCGGGTGCTAAGACCTCTGTTGATGATCTTCACTTGTGTTAGAGGCCTCCTCGCTTGAGGAGTCGTCGAATGACACCATCTGGCGACTTGGAGCAAACCCCTCTAGGAAGGGGAATTCCGGGTTATAGCTGTCTCCGTCCGCAAGTGAGCCCTGCGTTGGGATGGTCAAACCCGCCAGAAGAGCCTGTTCGATCGCATCCTTGGCTGGGCTAACCGGAGAGAGAGAGAACCACCAGATGCCGATGAAGATCCGAAATTACGACTTCCAAGAGTTGTCGCGCTAGGTCGGACTGTCGCAGGTGGACTTGAACATTTGGAGAGGGAATCCTCGCCATGCCTTGAGTTTGCCTTGGGACAGCCCCCATTGTGGTCGGATTGACCCTTGCCCCCTAAGGAAGTTGGTTCCCCATCTGGACGTATCGTTGTGGGGGATAAGGATCCCTCCTCAACTCCATTGGTGGTAAGGTCTCCTAGAGAAAGTCTCTGGAGGCGACATCACCATCTGTTGATGCATCACTCAGCTTGTAGTTGAAACCGCATCCATATCGATATCTGCGTAATCGGCCAAGTCGAACCAGTTCTCCTCGTGCCACTCTCCTGCCATGAGAGCATGAGAATTGGAAAGACGAAGGAAAGCTGATGACTCGAAGATCCCCACGGTCGGCGCCAACTGTCGGTGTTTTAGGACCAAACTTACGTAAAGATTATTTAATTCGGGGGTTCCTCTAGGCTCAAAATCACACAGAGATGGAGACACGGGGATTTTTATCTGTGTTCAGCCTTCTCACTCGATAATAACAACCCTACTCCTGTGTGTATGTATTGCGTATGTTGGATTACAAAATGGAGCTAAAGACTAGAGTACTATGCTCCTAATCGCTTTTGGATCTCCCCCATTGTCCTGATGATTCTGCCGTTTATACAGTCTTCAAGGTGTACCGTTGTATCTCCAGGGTAAAGGCTGCCTTAATGTCCCAGATTATTGAGCCGTTGCTGGAGGTTATTGTGGAAGTAGTAATGCTCCCACGCTGCTAGGCAGTTACCACCATAACAAAGGAGTTAAAATCGTGCCATTATTCGAGAGAATAATCGTGTAGTTTACTGCCCATATATTGAATATGATGCGGAAGATTCCCTGTTTGACTAGGCCCACATGTCTGTAAGCTCTGTCGATTAGGGACTAGTCGTAGAAGAGCTTACGACTAGATGGTAGTCGTGGAAGATCTTACGACCATAGACTGATCGTAGAAGAACTTACGATCATAGGATAGTCGTAGAAGGACTTACGACTATATGGTAGCCGTAGAAGGACTTACGACTACTAGATGGTTGTAAAAGAACTTACAACCTCTAGCTTCTCCCTTATGGCCATTAAGGGGTATATGACGTCATATTTATCCATAATATGAATTATAGATAAATGATAAAATGAGGATTATTATATCCTCGTCAAAGCTCATGATTCTCTTCTCTTAAAAGATATTCAAAAATCTCATTCAAATGTTAGTGTTACTTCCAATTTAATGAATGAGATGCCTAGAGTAAAAGCTGCTCCAAATGCTATATCAATATCTAGCACTTCTACATCACGTGATGATTTGTTATCCATGCTATGTTACTCTAAAATTGAGTCTATTGCTAATATGGCTAATGCATGTGATTCATTGCTCGTTGTTGAAAATCATGAGTTAAAAGAGCAAGTCACCAAGCTAAGAAAGAGCTTGAAAAGATGCTTCAAGGGTAAAGCAATCATTGATAAGCTATTGAGTGAGCATAGGTGCTCATTCAACAAGGAAGGACTTGGGTTCATTCTCAAGAAAGGTAAGAAGTCAATTTAATTTAAAATTGTTAATTAGTTGAAAAGTTTTTAAAACCTCCTATTAACCCTGCTCTAGTCGGTAATCCTTGACCCTACACACGCCTTGGAACATCTGTTGTTAGCCCAAGTAAGTGAAACAAATTCGGATCTAATGACCATTGAAAAGTACTTGCCTTCAATAATTTGTGTTATTTCGATTTCGCAACCGCCTAGTGGCTCCAGTATGGAGGAGAAGTTAAACTCTTTCAAAAATATGCCTTGCAGATCGTCTCACAATGCATCTCATCTAGCTGGTGTGAGCGCAATTGGAGCATATTTGCATTAGTTCATACCAAGTTGAGAAACCGGCTAGGTTATGAGAAGCTGCACAAGGTAGTATATGTCCATTACAATTTGAAATTGCAAATCCAACAAAACGAGATTGAACATGATGAAATGGACCTTGATCCATGTGCAATAATGATGGATGTCGCACTGTTTGATCAATCAAACCCAATCATGGATTGGCTTAATAAGTCCCGAAGTGAATCGTGCCCGATTCTACGAGGGGGATCCCCATCTTGGGTCATTATTGATGAAATACGTCGAGAGAACTCAAAGAAGAAACTTTCTCATGCTGAAAGAAAGGAAAAGACGAAGAAGGGAAAGATGCTAATGGTGGATGAAGAGGAAGAATTTATTGAGAGTGATGACGATAATGAAGACGATGAATTTGAGGATACCTCATCCAAGGATGATGACGATGATGGTCATGGTGATGGTAGTAGAGGAGAAGAATATGAGAAGATTGCAGAAGATAGGGAGGCTAATAGTCATCATCCTCAATGGTCAAAGCCGGTCAAGAAGAAGAAGCAGAAGGACATCTCGAACCTCTATTAGCCGAGATATTTCACATATAGTGAGCTAAGGTATTTCACATGTTCTATTTCTGAAGTAATTATTTGGTTTTTCAGTGTTCTAATCCTAGAAGTTATAGTGGATAAGTCTGCGTTGATGATTAATACTAAATAACAGCACTTCTTGCAAGTCTTGATAATGACATCACTGCTATGTGCAAGAGTATAATAACCTTGCTGACCTAGTGAACTCAATCTTGATGTGGCCCAAATTGAGTGACTAGCTTACAGCAAGACACATGCAACAAAGTGCAGTATGTCATGCGTCAAATCAGATGATAAAAGTGTAAAATTGCACTAGAAACTTCTGTACTTGCTCAGCCGGTCTTGCAAATAGATATTCATTCTGCTTCAAGTTCTGTGCAAGTAGGTCTTCATGAGATTTGAAAAGTTTTCCTAATTGATCTTCAAAAAGTGATGATGTCCCTTCCAAGCTAACAGGATTTAACTACTACCAGCAACTGTCTTCTTTTTTTTTCTTTTGGTAATATTGTTATGGTATAAGTTGAAAATAGTTTTGTTTTTTATAAATAAAAAAAGAAGTTTGATAATGCATTCCAAAAGTTGAAGGAAGAGTTATTACACAACTTCGAGTTGCCACCAAGTTTTTCCTCTCTAGAGACCCTAAAAGCACTTGTATATATTCATAGATTGCTACCATATTGAATCATGCTACCATATTGAGCACGCTAAAGAGAAATACTGTAGTGGTACAACTCCATTGGAATGTGTAATGGCCATCCCAGTGCAATAATTGAGATAGATAAACCAAATCTAATATCAATGCAGTGTTTCTTTAGTTTAATCATCAGATAAGAACAATTCTACTGCTATAGGTCTGCAGGACTATCATCTTGGGACTCTACAATTTCATTCAGACATGTTCACTGAATCCATTACAAAAGACTAAAAGTCAGAGACTAAAAGCTAAGAGCAATATGTAGCCAATGAGCAGTTAACTGTTCAGGTCATCTAGTATACTGCTGGAAGCAAGCAAGCAAGAACCTGCACAAGAGCTCATTGTTTAGTTAATTCAGGGGAGAGGTTGCTACAATCCGGAGTATATGTATCTGCTTGAACACCACGAATGCAAGCAAGCATAGTTTATTTAACAATTGCCCTCTTTATCGATTGGAGCAAAGCCGTAGATTTAACGCGTGATTAATGTGGGTTAGTATAAGATGATCTACACATGGTTAAGCAGCCTAGGATGGCAGTCATCAGTGATTAGGTGGCCCTAACATTGGCTCCAGTTTTGTTCTTACTAGGTACCTATGCACGCTTTAGAGCTCGTTGTATGGCTAAATGTTTGAATCGGGATACGAACAAAGATTGAAAGTAGGATACTGAGAGCATCGTTAGTGTATTGAATCGATGTCGATTTAAAGTCATGCCACATAAGCATTCTAGAAACTGAGTTTATTTTTCCCCAATATATTGAACCGATTCCTACTAATAACTGGGACCCACGTTACATTAAAAAACCACAAAATAATAATATCCTCTCTCAATTGCACTCTCTCATATGTAGTTGTTTAATGATCATATGAGTTGTTTAATGCTTTGAATCAACTACTAAGTAGAGTCTGGTTTCATGCATTTTTTTTTGTTGGAATCGACTCCTCCAATGTATTGAATCGATTTAATGTCTTCCCTCTCCTCATTTGAATTGGCTAAAACACAATATTGGAGATGGTCTGATAGAGTTGTAGCTAATTCGAAGATCACAAAGATAAATGTATAGTTAGGTTGGCTTGGGCACTGCCAATGACAAATGGTATTTAATAGAAATTATGTATCACAAACCATTGAAAAATGTTATTTAATAGAAATTATATATCACTAACTAATTGACAACCACATTAAAAAAAACATCATCATTGAATCATTGACAATGTGCAGCCCACTTGTGTACGGTTTACAAAGAGTTGACTACACTTCAATTATTAGGCTAATGAATCAACGTTTGCACTATATGTATGGACTTCAATTGTTGTGATCATGTATATTTTTCTAACTTCAAATCCAGGCACTAAATATGTTTACGTAATAAGAATGTTTCTGGTGCACACCGATTTTTTTTTTGGCATACAAAGCATTTTTAACCTACTAATGTTGCATGGCCTAGAAGGAAATATAATATAGCATTGTAAAAAATGAAATACTATACGGATGATGCACTTCTTAGACAACACTATGGCCTATGAGTGTTAATTTGGATTCCAAACAACATCAATACTGAGGGATTATTCTAAATAGTACCCATGGAGTGTATTATGTATCAGGGGTCTATTCTAGGCAGCATAGTATGGAGAAGGCAGTAGAGATGCATAGTGCAATACAAATGTACAATTAAATATCATGTACGAAAAATGGTTCAATTAAATAAGTGGCATCTTACAGTGGAAGGATCACTCTGACAGAAAGACTTAAGGCAAATGGCACATGCATCATCGCATGCATTCACAATCCCACCTTCTACAAAAGCTGCAGTTGATGCCAAACTCTTCGGCTTGGATTTCTTATCAATTTCAGACGTCATTACAAATGAATCACAATCCTAATATGTAGAATAGGGAGAGAAATAAAAGGACTCTGAATTTGGTTATAGACTTATCATGGTCTGAAGAAAGATGAAAAGCTAACATATTTACTATTGATTGAAAAACAAATTAGATAATGATTGGACTAAGACGTGCAAAGGCTTAGATGAAGGGAAATCTTGGTGATCTATCTTATTACATGTGATGTACAAATAGTAACAAAAAAAACAAATTTAATGTTGCCTGGTGCCACTATGTTTAATGAGATAACATAAAAGTAGAACACTACACCAGAACAAAATAAAATTGATCTTAAATCTCCATAAGCATATAAAGCAATCAACTTTACATGACAAGAACATGCTATCATGCCTTGTTCATTTCAAGTTGAATGGGCTCGTTACCATATCAAATTTGCTAGAGCCAGCCTGCTTCTCATCACCAATGTGAAGCTCAAATACTCAGCAAAGCATTTTCACTGCATTTCTCAACTTTCCTAAAACCTGGTTTTGCTGCCTCCGTCAGTGATGGAACATAAGAGTTCAACTTCGCAAAGTCACCATGACTGCTGAATTGTGATAAAACAATCCACATAAGAACTTGAACATGAATTACATGATACAAAACAACATGCACCTAAAGTCCTCTAGTCAAATAATTGCCATGGGAGTGAAGATGATGCAAAATTTGAAGTCGCTACAGCATCAGCAGGTTTAAGAACCTTCTCATTATTCAGCAAAGCATCCTGGTTTCAAGATATTATATTTAGAACAAAACTAAAACTCCGACATGATGCTTTAAAATACTTATCAAGCAATGAGCATCATTTAGTACATCAGATGAGTAACGCTTGATGTTTCAAATGTCTAACCTTACACTTTTCCTTTCCAAGGTTTCTAGATTTTTTTTAACGGGGAACACCTTCGTAACACAGGTGTTGATGCATTTTGGGTTTTTTTTTTTGTTCTTGGTTCCGTAACCCATTGGTTGACCTACACCCACAAGATAAATATCAAGTTTGTTAAAAAGCACAAGAGGAGCATCACTAAACTGAATTACAGTAGAGATACCTGTCAAATGCCGCAGAAGGAAGTAATTGATCATTAGAAAGCTTTTCAGGAGTTTGTCGCTTCAATTGCTCTCCCTGCAACAAATAATTATTGGAACATTTTCAGTGTCCATTTGCAACTCTACACTGTATGATGCTTTCAGCAAGATGGGCTCAACTAGCAGCATTTAGTCATGTTTCTGTAGACTACCCCCCACACACACACATTAAACCTAACATCATCAACAATTCAACCATGGCAAGGAAATACTACCTCTGGATTTTAATACTTGACGTTTCCACACTCATCTGTATCACAATGGACGTCGAGTTTATTAATCCGAAGGGAGTAAGCATTTTTGCCACATATCCTACATCTAACATGGTTCTCCAAAATGCATTTGGTGTGGCAATGTGGTTCATTTGCTGTACAATTAGCTATATATAACCAAGTAAAACAAATAACACTCAGTGCAATACATTGTGCTAGTACATTGAGCGATTCTTTGGACTACTCCAATGTGGCATTACAAAGGTAGTTCATTATCATCAGTAGTACAACATCACAAGTCACAATGTGTGGTGACCACTAGCAAGGAAATCGAGTTTTGACTAAATAATGCATTGATGTCACAATATTTTGTTGTACGGTCATCTCTTTTGGAAAATCACTTGAAAATGGCATACACATTTCGCAAAGCATTTCATCCAATTTCACATTTTAATGACAATAGAATAAGTATGGGTTGAAACTATAGATCAAGGGACACAAGACATCACCCTCAGTTCGGAGGGGGTCTTCAGAGAAGATTGAACGACAGCTTGCACCATTATACAATCTAAGTCTCTACTTCTACATCTCTCCCTGTGCTTCCACTTCTTCTACCTTCCGCTATCTCAACCTACAACAAGACATAAACTTGAGATAATCTGTGGCATCTCCCATGAACTTATATCGAGATGAGGAATAAACATCACAAACCCCATCAAAAGGTAACATTTCTTAGCATCCATTTTATAAATAGATGTGGGGATAAGATCTAATCGATAAATCGCAGAAATACCCTCGAATCAAATCGTATGCAGTGCAAAGAGATGATGGCTCATTGGCGCATTCGGCATTAAACCTAACGAAGCGCCGATTCAGTGGCAAGGGTGCTGCTGATCACGGGCTTGGCGGTGGCCAGAGCCGGAGGTTGGCCGATGACGAGGATGTGAGTCGATTTAGGTTTTAGGGGCTACGGCGGCGGGCAGGGAATAGGTGGTTGGTGGCTGCGGGGTAGGGGCGGGGTGGCGGAGCGGAGCGGCGGTCGGTGAGGCAGCTGTGGATCGGGGGCGGTGGGCGGCAACCAGGAGGACAGCCGCGACGGTCGCTGGGCTCGTCGGGGAAACAGGAGGCGGATGAGATGAGCACGTACGTGGATGAAGGCGGATACGGTGCTCCCCTGAATTCCAGGAGGCCTCCTCGAGAAGCATAGGACGCCGCCGCCCGAAGCTTCTGAAAGCCAAGGGAGGAGGGATGTCCAGAGGTCGTGGAGAAAAGAAGAAGAAGGGGGTGCTCGTGGGGAAGAAAGAGATGGGGTCGGTGAAGAAGGAGGAGGGGAGGCGGCCTCGGCGGGGAAGAGGGGGCGGCCTGGCGGCTGGTGTAGGAGGAGGAGGGGAGGCGGGCACGGCGGGGAAGAGGGGGCGGTCTGGTGAGAGCACTGCCGCCCGCCGATAGTGGAAGCGGGGTGCTCGTGGGGAAGAAAGAGATGGGGGTCGGTGAAGAAGGAGGAGGGGAGGCGGCCTCGCCTCGGTAGGGAAGAGGGGGCGGCCTGGCAGCCAGTGAAGGAGGAGGAGGGGAGGCGGGCAGGGCGGGGAAGAAGGGGCGGTCTGGCGAGAACGCCGCCGCTCGCCGATAGTGGAAGCAGGGTGGGAAAGGGGAGGGGTCGTGCGGAGGCAGCGGGCGCAGAGGAAGCGACGAGGCGAGGCATGAGCTGGACCAGCACGCGTGCGGGAACGCTCCGCCTTGAAGGGCACGCCAAACAAAAAAAATCAGACGGCCGCGATGCGAAGAAGCGTGTGATCAGATGGAGGAGAAGAAAAGTGGCGACGTGGACGCCTGTGCTCACGTGAAAACTGCTCCCCTTTACCCTTAGTGGTTTATGAAGGTAAAGAGATCACTGTCGTTCACAGCAAGCTCAGTTTTTGCAATGTTTAATTGGTCAACGGCTTGAGAAACAAATTAACAATGAAGTATACAAGGGATTCTCTTAAAGTTGAAGGCAATTTCATTTTTTTTTGCCCTGGCCCTTTCTGTTTTGTAAGTACTTATCAAATAAGGAGTACCAGTAGTATATGTTTGGATTCGAGTGGTCAAGAAGCTGGTTATTGGTCATACAAACCTTTGCACAAATGCCATGCTTATTATTCCTTGTTTGCGTGTTCTTGTGAACATGAATTTATTACTACAATCATAAATTCATAATTGATCATTTACCCTAGTTTTTTAGGTTCATATTTGATGCCATGCATGCAGCAGCTCGGGCCTGGGGCATACGCAGAACCAATTTTTGTTGAGAAACTTGGAGCTGATCTGGTGGCATATTAATTACTTGAGATGAAAACTTTGATTGGCTTGAAGATAACATTGTTTGATGTTGAATATACACCCGTTTCCTCTCTTTTTTTGAACGAAATTTTGTCCAAATTTCGGTCCAATTTTGTCCAAAATTCGGCCAAATCTCAAACGTCGGTTTGACCAATTTACCAAAATTTCGATGGTTTCGCCCCGTAGTGAATTTTTTTCAAAAAAGAATGAGTTTTCCCTAGCCATGACCGCCCTCACCACATGAAAGAAGGGGACACCACGCAGGAGCCATCGCCCTCGACCAGACCTCGTCGCCGCCGTCATCATTCTTGCTAGTCTGCCATGCCTCGTACTCTGCCACCACGCCATCGCCAATCACACTCAGCATAGATCTGGCGGTGAAGGTACTGGGACATGCGCGGGGATTTGTTGGGCGACGGATGCCGAGGCGTGGTGTTGTACATCGTAGCAGTCGTTCAGGATGTGGCCATCGCCGAACAAGAGCTTGGTGGTGTTAGAATTGGGCCCATATGTGTAAAGACTCATTCATTCCTTAAATTCCAAAGTATGCATGGTTTAGTCTCATATTGTCTAGCTAAGTGGTGAGAGAGCAATTTATAAGGTGGAGTCCTTATCACCTCTTAAAACATGTGTCACATGTCATGGGGTGACATGAGGAGGCCTATAACTAAAGTCACACACACGCACATACGCACGCATGCGCGTATATTCGCGTCGCAATCGCGTGACTTGTGACGCACGACCGTGAATGTGTCGTGATCCTAGTTCACCTTTCTTTTACTAACCGTGCATTTCTCTCTCTCGAAACAATGTGATCGAAGCCATAGACCAGTGTGATTGGAACACAGTGGTCGGATCTATAGACCAGTGTGGTCAAAATACACTGGTCAAAGCTGTAGACCAATGTGTAATCAGGATCTGATAAACACTACTTAATTACCAATAATTGGTTTTGAATCAGCACTTACCAGTGGTTTAATATGTGCTTTATTATGTAGTTACTAAAAAGTAATTGTCTCGACCTTTAAAAGATCTGGAGACGTCCAGACTTGTAACAATTGATTCACTTCCATTTTTCTTCTTCCTCCTTTCTGTTCTACTGTGCTGGAGGGTTGTGCTGTCGAACCAAGTCGTCCCTTCTCCTCGGCGTGCACCGCGAAGGAGGGTGAACGGGTATCTCCGAACCATTGTGGCAGAGTTCACTTGCACAAGGCGGCAATTAGGTTTCTGGGCAACGTATCCGCGCGACCACTCGCTGCGCTGCATCATCTACATTCTACACTGCTTCGAGTCTGCGTTGCTTTATGTTCTTCATCGTCCCCGATTGTAAGTTGGTAGTTTGACCATCCTATTCTGTTATAATCCTATTATTATGTATTTTTAGAAGTGCAATGAGTTGTCTGCTGTTAGTATCGTTTTATGTATCTCTAGTTTTTTGTGATCTTTGTCTCATAATAAAATCTGGAATTAAAATATTGTCCATTTTACCAACAGGTGGTGCGGTGTTCTTTGGTAAATATCCGACGGGATAAGACTAGAAGGGCATATGGGAAGATGTACATTGGGATGGTTTAAGATTGGTGGAAATAGGTGTCGTCTTCTTAAAGGAGTCTAACTTTTTTAGATAATAAAAGAGCAAAGACTCTCCAGGCAAAGGGGTCTAACTTGATGAGGGAATAGACATTGTGTCGTAGGATTTTTTTTTCAAAGTTGTCTAGCGGTTTGATATCTTGTCTCTAGCTGATGACTAGAGATCGATTTTCACCTATCACAGGTCGAGTGGGTTATTTGTGTGAATTTTTCAATTCAATTGTGTGGTGATCTAAACCTGTGACATGTAAGTCGTGAGCTTTAATATTACTATATTCCACTGCTTCTTCCTTTAGCCATCATTTTGTCCTGTTGTCTCACAAAGCGGAGCGGCCTCGACTTGACGGATTATCGTTTTGTCAGTATTTATATTCTAACCCTTATGATTTAATTTTAGTTTGAAATAAATTCTAAAACTCTCAAAGAAATGCCCTTCACCTCATCTGAACACCCCCTCAAGCCTAAACTCCTTGTCAAAACTGGGATCGAGCTTGTCATCTTGCAGGGGCTTTAGGCTTATTTGGAATGCGGAAATTTTACAGAAATTTTACACAAAAATAGTTCATCAGTTCTGAAATAGGAGATATTATTAGGTTCCAAACGGGGACTCATGGCTTATGCTTATGCTAGAATTTTTTTTATTAATTAACCTTTTTTAAAATTTTATTTTAAAGTTAGCCTCCGGCGCACTTTATTTCCAATTCTGATCCCTTTGATCACGCCACCACCTATGGCGTGACAAAACAACACTGTCACGCCATCCCATTTCTAGTCAAACTCTTGTCACGCCATTTCCAGTGGCGTAACAGTGTTATTTGGTCACGCCACAACCAGTGGTGTGACAAAAAATGCTATTTTGGAGACTTATTCTGCCGTGTGACAGTGTTGTTTTGTCATGCCACCACCCGTGGCGTGATCAAAAGGGTCAGAATTGAAAATAAAGTGCGCCGGGGGTTAATTTTAAAATAAAATTAAAAAAAAAGTTAATTAATAAAAAAAAGTCCGCTTATGCTACGATTGTTTGGAGCCTTGTGGGGCTTCTTGTCTATTTGGGTCCTTTCTGAATTTGCTCTGGGCTCGTTCTGAGCCTTCATGTGCCGTTTTGGGCAGAATTGCACGGGCAGCTAATCATGGGGAAAGGCATGCATGTCTCGGCAATCGGCATCCACACGGGGCCTTCCATCCACGGTAAAAGCTGGTTTGAAGCTCAAGGACCCGATCGTAATTTTAGTTTTTTTTTGTCCTTTCTTACCTACTCTATGGATCAAACTGTACTTCTATATCTTCCCAAGTTCCTTTTTTTAAAACGTCGAGTGGTTGTACCAACTAGTTATCAATATCAAACCAGAGTTAACAGGCGCCTTTCAGAAAGAAAGAAAAAACCCTCGTTATTTGGTGCAGGCTTCAAGTTGCAACAGGAACAGGGAGGAGCAAGCAGCTTGCGTTGACGGATCCCTATGCATTACTGCAGAAGTTTACTGTATAAATAGTATTTTATAAGTACGTGAACAATACTCTATAGAGAGGAAACGTAATTTTTAGACTGAACTGAAACCGAATTCAAAAATAAAGACTCCCGTGTCGCTCGTTTTAGGCAACCCGGGAGGCGACGCCGTAACCTCCAAGAACCCCCGCCCCTAGCCCCCCGGCCGTCGCCGCCGCCTGCACCAACGGCGCCCCCATCCCCCTGGTCACCGATGCTCTTGCAGAATTTTTTTTAAATAATATTTTTTAAAGATATTTACAAAAATAAATAGTCATCCAAAAAAATTACAAAAATGTGTCCTGTCGCCAGTTTAATTGACGACAGGGACCCTATCGCCCCCTGTCATCGGTCCAGGTACCTGTCACCGTGTGAACTGGTGATAGGTACATAAGACCCTAAATTGATTTGTTTACTTGTGATTTTCATAGATTTTGAACGGTACAAAATCTGTTAGACTCGCAATAACATTTTGTGATCGTCGTATGTTGTTCTAGTGCGGTGAATTTCTGAAGAATTTTGCGAGGATGGTTGAGGTATCAATGATTCGTAAGTAGGAAGGTAAGTGATATTGCGATGCGCCCGGGAATTCATACACTTGCTCATGTACATGCACGACATATTGTTGCTACTTGTTGCCATTTCAATTGGTGACAGGGAGATGTTTTGTGTTTGTTATTTTCGTAGATTCGGAATGGTACGAAATATGTTAACGATACATCAGCTGGAAGGTAACTTATATTGTGATACGCTAGAGAATTTTGTGAGGACGATTGAGGTATTAATGATTTGTAAGTAGGAAGGTAAGTTATCTTACGATGCGCTAGAGAATTCACACACGGTTATCTTGCGATGCGATAGAGAATTCACACACAGTGCACAATATTGGAGAAATTGTGCAACGATAACAACACAACAGTTGATCCGACGAGAGGGGTTACATGGCATACAGCCTAACGAACCAAGGATGGCACACGCATGCCTTTAGGGAATTAGAAATACAAGGGACATATGGATGAAGAGGGTCGGACAACTATGTGGACTAGGGCCACTTGCCCTTCCTTGCGAGCTCAGCGTTGTATACCTCGTCGGCCGCCTTGGCCTCAGTCGTCATTTCCCTATTTGTCTCACACTCCCTCTCGCGAGCCTTGTGCTCGTGGTGCCTGCATGCCTCGAGATGGGCCTCCATCTCCCACTGGATACACTGGTTGTACTCTTCAGTGTAGCACTCCTCCTCCCTCCTCTCGCGGTCCCTGTTGGTATCCCGCTCCTCGCAGTCGAGATTCCACTGGTCATGTGGGTAGATCTCTAGGTCGATCCACTTGCGGTAGCCACATAGTGAATCCAGGGACTATGAGTAGACGGGAGAGGTTGTTAGTGCAGACTTTCAAAGAGAAATGGTAGGGGAACATACTGCTATCTATCCTTACCGGCTGCCAATAGCGGCTCGTGTCCCAACGGTGGTCGGGATAGTCGCAGGAATAGTTTGTGCAACCCCAGTAACGCATGCCCAGGCTGAGCCGGTGCTTGGACTTGAAGAACTTGCATCTGTCCCTGCACCAACAGAGGGGCGGCGTCTCCCCCTCGGGCGGATGTTACAGCGAATGCTCGGTTGGGATGTTCTGGTAGGGGTTGCTGCTATGGGGGGTGGCGTCAGTATGGGGAGGTGGCCTCCTAGCACTCTCCCTTTGTTCCTCCTGGGCCACATACCCCCTTTGCATTTCGCGGATCTCCTCCTAGTGCTTATCCATCTGAGCGAGATTGTGTTGAAGTCTGGATGTAGGAGAACCCAGCGTGAAAGGGGTAGTACTTATATGCTAAGCCGGTGCTACGTACGTGACTAAATTGTAATTCAGTTGAAAGAAATTCGCGTCCACGAGGCAGCGGCCCTGAAAAGCTGGTTCGTCGGGTCACATCGCCCTAAAAAGCTGACTCGTTGGGTCACGTCGTCCGGAAAAGCTGACTCATCGGGTCACATCATCCTGAAAAGCTGACTCACTGGGTCATGTCACTCCGCAAAGCTGACTCGTCGGGTCACGTCGCTCTGCAAAGCTAACTCCTCGGGTCATGTCGCTGCACAAAGCTGACTCGTCGGGTCACGTCGCTGCACAAAGCTGACTCGTCGGGTCACGTCGCTGCGCAAAGTATGGGGGACTGAAGGCGTAGAAAGAGGGTGGTGTGGGGTGTTCCGATACAAAATCGTACACGTGGTCATGGTTTTCAAGCAAAAAAGATATATCGAAACACGAGATTAGCATAATAATAGTTATATAGAAATTAATATTTACATGGCATGACTGATATTTGGAGAAACACATATCTACTGGCGGCCCCTCTTGGGGCACATATCGCATGTCGCCCTGGCCTCGCCCAGCGATGGTCTGAGTACGTCAGAGGATCAGGCTGCCTGACTACCCGACCGGCGCGAGTAGCCTGAGATGGTGTCGCGAGGGGGGCCTGCGTCGGTTGGGTTGTTCCTGGCGCACCGTGCAGTTGAGAAACTTCCAAGAAGAACGGGGTGTCACGCGGGTCCATGAAGAAGTCCTCGAGTGGTGCCGATAGGTGTGCCTCGTCATGCGACAATGAATCGTCATCCCAAGCTGTTCCTTTGACGCATTACGTTACAAACGTAATCATGGCGAAAACCACAAAAAAAACATTACACAAGCAAGCAAAGTAGTCATACCTGGTGGCCCGAAGATGTGCCCCGACGACTCCGCGTACTCTTGCCCAACGTACAGGTGGAGCTGAGGACCTGCATGACAAGATTGCCGTTAATAACTAGTGGGGTTCGAAATAAAGAATCATTACGTTACGCACGTAATCATGGTAAAAACCACGAAAAAGGACGTTACGCAAGCAAGCAGGGTGGTCATACCTGGTGGCACGAAGTCGTGCCCCGATGCATACTCCTGCCCTGCGTGCCGGTGGAGCATAGGACCTGCAAGAGAAGATTGCCGTTAGTAGTTTGTGTGGTTCGAAATAAAGAAGCGAAAGTGAATGTCTCATGCTCACCTCTAAAATATCCCGCGGTGCTCCCACCATGGTGCCACGACGACACACTCGCCACGTCTGGGGCAGGAGCCCGTGGCTGTGAACCACCTCGGCTGACCCCTTGTCCTCGCACTAGTCGGTCCACCGGGCCCCTCGACGTGCGACAAGTCACGATCTGGATGCTTCATCTTGCGGCCTCCATGATCTGCTGCAGGACCCCTCTGGTGTCCCCCAGCATCATGTGCTGTGCGGAGGCTGCTAACTCAAGAATTTGGTGTAGATCCGTCTGCACAAGTAATGAACAAGTTGAAAACATAAATCTGGCAAATTAAATATGAATTAAGGATCGTTCAATACGTACAGAGCGGTGGAAAGCGGAGTCCGGCTGGGTGGGGTACGTGTCGAACGTCGCAGCCTTGTGTCGTGGTGGCTCAAGCATGACCGGACATCAGCGAAGCCTCGTCCGACTAGCGTACCACTCCATGTACTCCTCGTACGTCTCAGAGTCGTAGGGATCATCCATACACTGGATGAGGTCGTCGTGCACACCACTCCAAGCCTCAACCCAAGGGGAAATCCTATCCAACTAGGACATCGTGCCACATACTCCCTTCCTAGTGTACTATGGACGGCAAGACAATTATTTGGTCGGCACGCAACGCACATTTTACGAAAGAAGTAAATAGTGAACTTACGTGAACATGCGCCGGCACCCGTGTTCCCCCCCAAGGGGCTGGGACCTCCTGTCGCAGACCGAACTAGCGCATGACCTACTGCACTTGGTACTCTTCCACGAAGACATCATGCACTAAAGCCCTCCGCATGTACCAGTACACATAGTCTCGCGTGCACAGGATCGACAGTCCTTCGAGCGCGCGTGTTCACTTTCTAAGGAGTGTACGGTGTCCAGATGACGTGGTCATCAGTTAGCTGATCGAACATCACAACGTACTCTGGGTAGGACCCCTACGAAGTGATCGGCGTGTAGGTGACCTGTGCAATAGAACACCGCAAACTTAGCATGTGAAATTGTGATTACAATACAAAAAATAATAAATGATCATGAAACTAACCCGTCGGCGGCACCACACCATGCCCATGGTCGGCTAGTCCACATCGATGCCCTGGGCGTACAAGCTGACCGCGTACACTCCCAAGTCCAACTGTGGTTGTCCGATCTAGAAGCGCTCGAAGGACCACAGACTCTTTGAAATAGCGAGCATCCGGGGATGAAGCTATCCGGGCACGATGGCACGGTCGCACGGTCGCGGTACGTCGTGCACAAGTCGTTGGACCCAGTGTAGGAGGATCTCATCCATCGGTAAGTCCGCCAGCTCACATGTGTACCAGACGTAGTGCTTGTTGACGCTGCCGCCGTGGGACCCCAGGAACATGACCCACTCGAACAGCCACAACAGGTAGGCCTTGAAGTGCCTCCTAATAATGACGTCCCCTGCGTTCTGCGCCATACGCTCGGGCTGCAAGAAGACATGTACACGTCAGCAAGGTTCACATATGAATTGATGCGTGATGACAATAGTTACAAATACTTACATAGAACTGGAAGATCCACCTCAACGTCGGCCGTGCGGCTGCTAAACTTCATGTACCCACTGTCCGGTGGTAGCACATTGTGCAACCTCGCTAGGAGATCTATGCGCCATATGGCCAAGATGTCGTACGCCACCAAGGGGGAGCCTATGTAGGGCAACCTGGTAAGGAAGCTCACGTTCTAGAGCATCAGCGCCATCTCCCCGCAAGGAAGGTGGAACGTGTGCGACTCTGGCCTCTAGCGGTCAACCAGCACCGTCAATAGGGCATGGTCGTATGGAAAACGTCTAGATGTATGATCAGCACCACGGTCCTGGTCGTCCTCCCACGTCGCCTCCACCATCCTCGCTAGTGGAAGGAGGCCTACCGCTCCCAACCTGCGTCGAAAAGATTAAGAACAAACGTGACTGCACGCAAAGTAGTCAGACCGCGATTGAGTGCGTGAAGGTCAAAACTACACATACCTCGAAACCCAGGCTGGGTGCAACCTCTATGCCCTAATGGGCGTGCGCAGCCGCAACACACCAAGCTCAATCGGCGCCTCACCCTCCGGAGGGAGCACGGTACTGAGGTGGCTACGGTGATGTGCGTCAATTACCAGGTCAAGCAACTCGTAGTGGCATGCGTCCGCCATACCTACAAATTAAGTGCATGCATTGTAAAAACTACGAAACATGTACAAAAACCAAAATTCCTACTTTAAAAATAATTTTTGGCGTTAACAAAATAATTATCACACAAAAATGTAAACCAATTTAGAGGATATTTTTAAATATTTTCCAATTGCAAATATAAACAATAAACAAAGTTCTTCCTATTTTCTTAGTTTCGTAGTTTAAAATTAATTTTCGATGTTAACAATATAATTACCATGCACAAATGGGAAGCTAAATAAAGCTGAGATTATTTTTTACATACTTCTAATAGATGTCTTCCTATTTCTGCTGATTTATCCTAAATCGTTAAAGTTGCAAAAAAAATGTAGCTGCAAGATGGTCAGCCCACCGGATATGATGCTCTGTCAATCTCTCTCCTCCTCGACAAACTAGCAGAGCTCATGTACGTGCACGATATTGTTGCTACTTGTTGCCATTTCAATTGGCAACAAGGAGATGTTTTGTGTTTGTTATTTTCGTAGATTTGGAATGGTACGAAATATGTTAGCGATGCATCAGCTAGAAGGTAACTTATATTGTGATATGCTAGAGACAGGTAGCTAGACCAGCAATAGGAGGGGAAGAGGGTCCTTGTCACCAGTTCAACTGGCGATAGGTAGTTGTCGCCAGTTCAACTAGCAACAAGGACCTATTTTTGTAATTTTTTGGGGTGGCTATTTATTTTTGTAAAGATCTTTTAAAAAATATTATTTTATTAAAAAATCTGCTCTTACGCCCCCCCCCCGGGGCGTCGGTTGTCGCACGACCCAGGGATGACCACCACCCGTCGATGCAGCCACCGGATGCGGAACTAGGGGTGCCGATAACGAGGAGTTCATCGTGCAAGGAGTCATCGCCTTCACACGCGCCGAGAGACCCCCTGTCGTGCAGGGAGCTGCCGCCTCTGCATCTCTAGGGCCGTTGTCATCTTCGCACGCACCAGGAGGCCCCCCGTCACACAGGGAGCTGCCACCTCCGCCTTCTGGGGTCATCGTCGTCTCTGCACGCGCCGAGTTTCCTCGGTGCTCCACGTTGGAGAGGTCCATCCCTTGCGGATGCTGCCATTGGTCGGCCGGGGTGGCCGCAGCGGCCGTGGGCCTGTCGTGGTAGTTTGTCGACCGTCGAAGTCGTGGGAAACCATCGTTGTTGCCACTGCCTGGCTGTAAGGGCACGCCGTCGGAAAGTTTATCTAGAGTTCATCCTGCCCAGCCAGAGAAGTCTCCTCATCCCTGGCTCCAGAACCCCCGCCCTCGGATCTCGTTGTGCGCTCGCCGGTTTGCGTGAGGAAGAGAAGAGAAGGTTGGTCTCGCATGCTACTATGTCAGAGGCGCCCCGAGTGTAGGTTGTGTCCTGAGAAGTAGCAGGCTGGCCGTTGGAAGAGCTCGGGTGTTATTGCCGGTGGAAGAGCCCGAGGAGGGAGCTATTGCCACTAAAGTGTCATCTTGAGGCGCAAGACGACTGTCCCGAAGGCCTCGTTTTGTAGCAGTTGGTCCAGTCCACTTTTGAATGTGTCGCACGGGTGGAGGGCGAGAGAAGTCAGAGTCGTCGTTGTCCTTCGGTTCTGCATCGTCCACTGTTACTGCCGAGAGGAAGAACCGCATCTTCACCTAATTCATATGAAGCTCCTCATTGGCCCCTGTCTGCGTGTGGACCAACTCGCACGCATACGCTCTTCTCTCTAAAGTCGGTGTTAGGGAGATCCTCTTCACTGTCCAGTTTTAACCAACCCAAAGCTCATGTGGGTTGGATTGGAGATGTTGCCTTTCCCTTAGTTTTGATGTATGTGCGGCAGAGCTGACTGGTGTTAGGACGTGGTTAGAATTGGCTAGCTGGTGTCTCTAGCACTGGTGTTGATGATAGGGTGTTGCAAGGCGTGCCTCAACTGCGTTTTCCTTGTCGGGGTGTATCCTTTTTTTAATCTTGTTTTCTCCTACTTTATCAATGCAAAGGGCAGCTCTCCTGCCTCTTCCTAAAAAAATACTCTATAGTGGTACAGTACCAAATACTATGGAAATAGAGGAACATTTACTACAGTGATTTCATTATAGCAGAAAAAACTGTAGCAAATACGATGTAACTACTGCCCTCGACCTTTGATTTTCGATCGAACGGTGGAGATCGCTTCCTAACATCGTGCATCCATTTCCCATTAATGCCCATCGCAAGAGAGTAAGAGATGCTGCATGTCTCTACTCTTGTGGACAGGTTCATGGATCTTAACAACTATAGAAGCATCATCTCTCATCCCCCAAACATGTTCACTATTGTGAGGTGATTCGGATCAACGTGTAGTTGATGCTTAATGTGGTCCAATCTTTCACGGTACTTGTATTTCAATCTTGATCGAAGCAAAACCCTAGCTTTCCTCCTTCCTAGTTCAGCAAAAAGAAGAACAAGTGTATCTCCAAAGCATGCAATACTTGGTTGATGTTGAATCAATCCGAAGAGAGAAACAAAATCAAACCTGAAGAACAATACCAAACCGTGAGCAATTGAGGATGCTACGAATTGATGAGATGATCCATAAGAAATCATGGATCTTGGAAGAACAACCTCCCTTCAATATTCACGTAATCACAAAACTCTAGGTGGGAATTTCTGAAATGCATGTATTCATTATGCGCTACATAAACCTATGACTTTTCTGTATTTTCTTCAACTCTAACTTACTTACAATTGGGGGTCTACCTCCTAACTTATATAGGCTTTGTGAACATTACAAGATGAACAGTAATCCGTCTCGGGAACAGTAATCTGAGTTGGAATAATACCCGTGAACAGTAATATGAATCTACTCCTATTGCAAACTCCTACTTTAATTCGAAATTTAAACTACTCTAATTGCTTAAAATAAATTAAACTATCCTATTACAAGCAATTTCAAAATTACTCCTTTTTAAAAAAAGAAAGATCCAAATTGGAATTGCTCCAATCCAAACCCATTTTGGATTCTTAGGCTGAAAATGTATTGATTTTGGAATTGAGTTTGAATTTGGTTCCTTTGTCTTTTCTTGGCTGAATTCTCTTGTAAACTTTCCAACATGCAAAGCCTTTGGTTATTGTGTCTTCCCATGTCTTCTCAAGCTCCCCCTTCGGCCCACCTCCCACTCCTCATTCTTGGCCGAAGCTAATTCTTGTTTCTTTCTCCATTGATGCATAATAGGCTCAACTTGAGGTTTAGCACAAACTTGTAATTTATGGATATTTACAAACGCAGTAGATGCACCTAGGTCCTCATCATCCTCGCCTTCTTGAAGCAAAATCGTCCTCGGTTTTAGTGTAGTCTTCACAGCCTTCTTCTTGCTAACTACAACCAAATCACTCTTGATTTCTTCATTAGTCTTGGATAGCAAAGCATGGAATTCTCCCTTATGCATGAAAGTATATCGGTTCGACCATCCTTGATGTGTTGCATTCAGATCAAATTGCCATTGACATCCCAATAGAATATGACCAACATGCATAGGTACCACATCACACTCCACCTTATCAACATAGCCATCAATAGTCAGTGGCACTCTCACCTTGCGTGTGATCTTGACTTTGCTGACGTTGTTGAGCCATTGGATGTAATATGGTTTAGGATGCCTCTATGTGGACAATGAGAGTGATTCCACCACATTCTTGCCAATCATGTTGGTCGAACTCCCGTTATCAATAATCAGCTTACATACCTTTCTTTGATCTTGCAATCGGTTTGAAAGATATGGTGTCGCTGTCCCTTCCGCACAATAACTGTTGGAAATATGCCCTAGAGGCAATCATAGAGATGATTATATTTCATTATGTTCGTAATATTGGATAATATGTTATCCTGTTCCTTGAATGAATTATTGGTTATGAAGATTAACAAGTATGTGACTTGTTGGTGAAACTCTTTTAACTTATATGATGTCGCTATAAATGTATCTCTGGTTGGATGTCAATGGTCGGAACACCAACGACTCTATTGACCAGCACATTGTATTGATTGATGACCATGTTTCACCGGTCATAGGTATAGGGATATCGAATCAATAATGTGAACACATGTTAGAGAACATGGGGTTGGATTGACCCACCTTGAGATACTATTGAGATTGTTATGATTCTATATGTCGTTAATTGGTCTCAAGCAATGATGATGCATAATCCTTAGACCTGAGATTAGCATGGTTTCCTACATGTGTAATAGCACTCTTAGGGGTTGCCAATCGCTACTCGTAACTGGGTAGTTATAAAGGTAGCTTTCGGATATGCTATGAAATATGCAGAGGAATGTGACTGGTCAGATATAGAATTTGCCCCTCCTAACATAACAGGAGAGATGTCTCTGGGCCCCTCGTTGTGGTCGGATAAAGTAAGTGCATGGCCATGCCACTAGTGGTCGAAATGTTCGACCACGTGAAGTTACCCGACACTCGATCGAGAAAGTATTGAACAGTTCATGGATGCCATAATATCTCACCTGGAGTTCAACCAGCCATCGTGAGGCAAAGGGAGCATACACGAGTAGGTCGCTTAGTTCGATCAGTTACGGACTGGTCGTATGGAGATACGAGCTGGTTGTAGACTGGTTGAACGTAATCACAGAGTGATCGAAACCTGGTTGTAAGGAGTTATGAACTGGTCGTGACCAAATATGAACTGGTCGTATAGAGATAGGACCTGGTTGTAAGTGATGAGGACCTGGTCGTAGATCATATTGCATTAAGGTTCGTCTGATATAATTTGTGTGTATTCGGGAATCGTTATGTCCTGCTAGGAACCGCTAACGACTCGTGGTCGGAAAGGGTTTCCGAGTTACAACCGACTACGCATGAACCTACAGAGTTATACACTTAACAGGCTGGAGCAAACTAGTACGGATACGATTCGTCAAATGTGTTCGGATAGGGTCTGTCACGAGCACTATATAAGGAGATGCATGATGCTATTGGGAAGGGGTGAACGTAACAGACGAGACACACGAAAGTCGTGAGTTGAGTTGTTCCACCGAAACCCTAGCCGCCATCTTCCTAAGAGCTCTGTCGTGCGACTTGGTGCTAGCACACCGGTGTATGGTTGTTCCTTCCTGGACATGTGGATACTGTAGAGGCGTTACTGCGGTTGCTGTTGCGCTTGAGGATAATTCACGATCTTCATAAGGAACTGCAGAGGTCACTGGAGGAGACGATTGACCACAACCACCGTACCGACATGCCCAACACTGGACGATTGACTACGACCACTATATCAACGCACTCTACATTGGACCAAGCTGCTTCAACTCTTCTTCCGCTGCTCTGCGCGTCTGATGGTAATGATATGTGATCATCTACTTGCTTGGGTTCCTGGTTTATGTGGTAGAAAATTTTAATTTGTTGCTATCGTAGCCTACACGTACCCCAACAATAACGGTGTTATCACACTGCACCGTTTGAGCCATCAAGCTAACACCTTGTTTTGGATAACAAATGACTAGCTCTAGCTTCTCAGATTGATCGGAAAGTTTAGATTTATCGTTTGCCTCTCTCCATTGCATAGCCATCATGTGTAAGCAACTCCATCTTCTTATTTGGACAATCCTTCTTCATATGACCTCGGCCCTTGCACTTGAAGCATTCAATGTTGCTAGTTCTAACCACAGAGAATGCACTAGAATCAGTATGTGAGGCTTCTTTGCCCACAACACTTATAGGCTTGAAGCTTCCTTGAATGTACTCCGATCCGGTGTAGTGGATGCAGCCGGTTTGGGAGTTGATATCGCATCTCCGTCATGCAAAGTTGCACGCCTCCATGTGCTATGAGTGGTTCGACCACCCCTTGCTTGAGTGTCCTTCACCTATTGTTCCGCATGCTCTATTTGATGAAGTAATTCTTGCACGGTGTTGTATTGTATTAAATCAACACGGTTTCACACATTTTCATTCAACCCCTCGAAGAAACGTTTCATGGTTGCCTCCACCGACTCACACACACTTGTACAGATCATGAGCACTTGCATCTCTTGATAGTACTCGTTCACCGTCTTAGCAGCCTGAGTAAGTCGTCGTAGCTTTGTATGTAGTGTCCTTGTATAGTATGCCAACACGAATCATTCCCACATAGCTTGTTTCGTTGCTGCCCAATTGTTAGGACGTTCCCCTGCACGATTCAATTGATCCCACCAAATAATAGTGTATTCGGTGAACTCAATCGAGGCAACACGAACCTTCTTCTCTTCAGAGTAGTGGCGGTTGTCAAAAATTTGATTGACACGCATTTCCCACTCCAAATAAGCCTCCGGATTAGATCTGCCCTTGAACTCTGGTATGGTGATCTTGATTCTCCCGATACCGTTGTCTTCATGTTCATCACCTCCATTATGACGTATACCATGTCCAGCACCTCGACGATCGAAATAATCACGTCGTGGACGTCGTTGATGTCTTCCACGATCATCGGAAATAGCCTCCTCCGAATCAGCAGCGATAGAAGTCATCTCCATCTCGGCGTACAACACGTTGTGTACGTCCATGTTGTGGTTGGGGCAGCACCGATACATTAGCTCCTCATGGCGATGGTAGCCTATCCTCCAAGCGACGGATAGCATGGTTTAGATTTTTAAAACCTTCCATTATACGCCGTTCATTCATGTTGAGACGATCGTTCAGCGTGTCTTGCACCCCTTGGATTTGAGCTTCAAGTTAATGGCGTAACACCTTCTCACGACGAAGAAAATAGCCGGTAGTAGCATCAAATTGAGCATGTACGTTCGGTAATAGTGTATCACCGTACATAGGCTCCTCGTCCGATCCACCATTAGAACCACACTGGCTAGTTCTTGATATGATGATCAACCTCAATGTACCAAGAAAAAAATTCCACGTACCGTGATCAACCACGTTCTGATACCAAGATAATACGAATCAACGTGTAGTTGATGCTTAATGTGGCCCAATCTTTCACGATACTTGTATTTTAATCTTGATCGAAGCAAAACCCTAGCTTTCCTCCTTCTTGGTTCAGCAAAAAGGAAGAACAAGTGTATCTCCAAAGCAAGCAATACTTGGTTGATGTTGAATCAACCCGAAGAGAGAAATAAAATCAAACCCAAAGAACAACACCAAACCGTGAGCAATTGAGGATACTACGAATTGGTGAGATGATCCACAAGGAATCACGGATCTTGGAAGAACAAGCCCCTCCAATATTCACGCAATCACAAAACCCTAGGTGGAAATTTTCAAAACGCATGTATTCATTATGCGCCACATAAACCTGTGACTTTTCTATTTTTTTTTCAACTCTAACTTGCTTACAATTGGGGGTCTACCCCCTAACTTATATAGGCTCGGTGAACAGTGCACGATGAACAGTAATCCGTCTCAAGAACAGTAATCTGAGTCAGAATAGTACCCGTGAACAGTAATTCGAATCCACTCCTATTGCAAACTCGTACTTTAATTCAAAATTTAAACTACTCTAATTGCTTAAAATAAATTAAACTATCCTATTACAAGTAATTTCATAATTAATATTTTTTTTAAGAAAGATCCAAATTGGAATTGCTCCAATTCAAACCCATTTCGGATTCTTAGGCTGAAATTGTATTGATTTCAGAATCGAGTTTGAATTTGGTTCATTTGTCTTTTCTTGTCTGAATTCTCTTGTAAACTTTACAACATGCAAAACCCTTGGTTCTTGTGTCTTCCCATGTCCGCTTAAGCTCCCCCTTCGGCCCACCTCCCACTCCTCATTCTTGGCCAAACCTAATTCTTGTTTCTTTCTCCATTGATGCATAATAGACTCAACTTGAGGTTTAGCACAAACTTGTAACTTGGGGATATTTACCACCGCAGTAGAGGCACCTAGGTCCTCATCACAAGGTGACTGCTGGTCTCATCCACCGGCACAAATGCTCTCTCACCTGGCCTGATCACGACCATGGGAGGCCCTAGCCCCTTTTGACACGGACAATGAACGCATGTGTACATGCCAAACATTTGGGACTTACCAATGCCTCACTGAGGGCAATGGGGATGGCTTCTGAGAATTTTTTTATTTGGCCCCCCGCTGCCACCTTAATTATAAAATAGCCTCGTTGCCCTAAAATTTGCAAATCTAGCCCCCTCCCGAGCGCGGAAACACCTGAGACTGACACGTGGCATATCATGCGGTCCCGGCCACCGGAGCGCAAGAGGTTGCTGGTCGCTCAACGGTTAGGCAACTAGCACAAGTCGCTCAACCGTTAGGCGACCAACACAAGGCGCATAAGGTTCTGGTCGCTCAATGGTTGGGTGACTATCCCAAGTCGCTCAACCTTGGGCGATTCCGCGCCGGGCTGCTTTCCACGCCCCCCGACCGCATGATGCTGTTTTCCGTGCCCCCCAATCGCATGATGTGTCACATGTCAGCCTCAGGTGTTTCTGCGCTCGGGGGTTTGCAAATTTTAAGATAAGAAGACTATTTTTGTAATTAAAGTGGCAGCAAGGATTTGCAAATTTTAAGATAAAAGACTATTTTTGTAATTAAGTGGCAGCAAGGGGTCAAATAAGAAAAATCAGGCTTTTTGATCCTCTCTTTTTTTTCTGTGTACTCATGGGGGCCTACGAGGACTTGAACATCTGTCTGAATCCCCTAAAAAAGGAATGCATGTCTCGCTGAAACCGACCTCCTCTATACTGGATCAACCCAGCACGTCCACCCTACCTCCTCTATACTGGACCAACCCGGCACGTCCATCCTAATACGCATGGGTGATGGGTCCCTTGAGGTGCGGACCTGGCACTACAACCGCAAGAAGTGGTGAAAAGGGATCCAACGGTGGTCATACCACATTCGTATTTTTTTTAGACGAATACAAAAGTGAATATGAATATACTTGAATAATAATACGAATGTGAATCAAATACTTGCTGAATTTGATCGGTTCGAATGTCCTAAAATATGATGAAGTTTCACACGAGAAGTTTAAATTCCAAATATCTACACAAAAAAAAAGAGTTTCAATATATGGAGTTACATATCAAATTCTCACAAACAACATGGTAACACAACACACACAAAAACATTAGTGGACTAGATGGCAAGGAAATAAAACTGTTGGATCCGGATATTATCCGTATTCGACCATATTTTTTCATACCACATTTATACTCGCATCCGACAAAAAAAATCAAGATACTACCTGGATTCGTATTCGTTTTGCAATACGAATATTATTTTATTCACCACATTCTTTAATGTTTTTCTTAGTTCTAGTGATATAGTCATCTATAGGATTGTAGACAGTATATTTCTCTCTACTTATTCTCTTTCATCTTATCAGTTTAAATCTTATGTGATAGAGGTTACAGACAGCTGATGTAAACCCATTGACTCGCCATGGTCCGCCAGTTCGATCGTTGGGTCCAGTCACTTGCCTAGTCCCGGCTATACTCGACGTATCCCCTCGCATTCACATCAGCGTAGGCCCATCCATTCGAAAATGGCCTTGGCTCTTCTGTCAGTCACCTCTCTGCTGCCTGTAGCCAGTAGCCAGCGCGGCACTTAAACGTTATGCTACTACTATTGTTACGTGTGATTCCAAACACAAACGTCCTACCCGAAACTAATAGCCCTTAGGCCTGAATATTTGATGCGATGCGACACGAGGGAGAGAGATCCAGAACATCACGAGAGCGGTGGCGTAGCCAGAAATATGGTAGACGCAGGAGAAACATACAATGTAGACAGAGTAGACACAAATAAGGACTTGATCTAACCAGCCGTGTCCAAACTTAACAGGAGCACAACAGCCATGATCGGCACAAGAAGCATTGATAGAGATTATTAGAGAATCCAGGTATTGAGAGGCCAACCTACTGCTACAGCCTCGCTGGACGCCGGTCGCCGGCTCGCAACGCCCTGGACGCACGCAGCGCCTCACTGCGCCTTGGCCGCGACAGCCAACAAGGGAGAGGCGACCTCTGATCTGCCACCTCCACATGCTCGCGGCGTCGCACCAAGCCGACAGTAGCAATCGGACATCAAAGAGGTTTAGAAGGACGGACGACCACCAACTCTAATTTTTAAATAGTAGAGATTATGTTCGGTTTCTTATTCAATGGTTAATCCGGTTGCCACCTATCAAAAACCGTTTTTTTTTTACCCACCGATGCAAGGAAAGTAATGGCGATCTTCAGTAAGGATCGAATCAGATCAAGTTGTAATTGGAATCGCCATAGAATGCTCCATGCATCTATGGAGAGAATAGTACAAAAAACAAAATCCCACCCGGAGAACACGGCAAGCATGTCCCCCGGGAATCCAAACGTAATTTATTTATTTATTTTAAAAGAAAGAAACCTGGCTCAAGGCGGACACGGGGTTTCCGGCCCGGCCCATCACCATCCGTCAACCTCGCTCCTCTCCTCTTCAAATTAAAAACCCCGCACCACCCCTCTCCCCCATTCCTCCCGTGTCTCCGCGATTGCCGCAGCCGATTTACTTACCCAACTCGCTCGGCTTCTCTCCCCTCCCGCGTAGTCGCCGCAATGCCTCCCGACGGCGACGTCGACCTGGCCGCGGACGAGCTCCAGAGCCTCAGCTTCGGCTCCTCCGAGCGCTCCCGCTCCGTCTCCACCGCCACCGCCTCCTGCTCCACCTCCTCCTCCGGGCCCCTCCCCCCTCGCGCCACCGCCCCCGCCCCCGCCCCCTCCACCGTCCCGAGCCTCGGCACCGTCGCGCTCTCCGACATACGCTTCGTGCGCCGCCTCGGCCGGGGGGACATCGGCAGCGTCTACCTGGCCGAGGTCAAGCGGAAGGGGGACAGCAGCGCGAGCGCGCTAGTGGCGGCCAAGGTGATGGACAGGAAGGAGCTCGAAGGGAGGAACAAGGAGGGACGCGCGCGCACCGAGCGCGAGATCCTCGAGGCCGTCGACCATCCCTTCCTCCCCCGGCTCTACGGCGTCGCCGAGGGCGACCGGTGGTCCTGCCTCCTCACCGAATTCTGCCCCGGCGGCGACCTCCATGTGCTCCGCCGGCGGCAGCCGCACCGCCGCTTCTCAGAGGCCGCCGTCAGGTACGTGACATCGATTCCTCGATTAGCACCTTGTTTACAACTTTACATTGCATTCATCGTGTATACTTTCAAATTAAGCGTTTTTAGAGTGTCAATTAACCAGTTACAAACACGCAAATTTTACAACGCTCGCAAGTTTTGATGCGATTTTGGGCGTGAGCCGTGAAGTGGCTATTAAGCTAGTGATCATAGGCTTATTTTGGAGAGTAATGTGGCTGGTTTCCTGCGTTCTAGTTGGCTTTGGTGTTTTTTTTGGGTGCTTTTTTTTCCTTCTGTTGCCTTTATGTATAGTATGTATTTTAAGGATCTAGTGGATGCAGCTCAATTGTTGTGTGCATGGTTTGGCTCCATGTGTCTTCTCTTAGGCATGCATCTGTCCATCTATATCGTGCATGTTTAGTCGGAATGCCTTTCATCCTGAAAACACACCGCATAACATCAGATTTCTGCTTTTTGGGTGCATCCCTGACCAAAATTATACCAGAGAACTTCCAGAACAAAATATGATTGCGACATATGAGGATGAGAACATTTTGCAAATGAAGCCATGAGTCCATGAGATACTCATTCAACATCCTTTTCTCTGTTTCTTCTGGGAATGCACTCATGTGGTGGTAGGAGTAGGAAGCATCTCGTGTTGGGCTCTCAGCTCTCACTGCCACAACACAGTTTCTTGGTTTGAGCCATACTGATTACTGATTACTGAAGCCACGCAGCTGCACGCAGTCAGTCACACAGTAAAGCTGTGCTTGTCATATGCGTTTGCAGGTTTGCTCCTTGCAGGCAAATTAGGAACCCCCCTGCATCACACAACTAGGATCTATTTCTTGCCTTCTTCTCTCTTGGTGATGGTCACTGCCGGCCAATATTATCTTCCCACTATACACGGACAGTGATGTTATTTCCTCCCGGAAGAAACTTAAAAGAGCATTAATCCCGGCCGTAATTTCCCTGTGGAATATCAAGATGTAGGCCATACCCGAGATTAAAAGGGAAAATACGTCCACTTTACTAAACTGTACAGATAGGAAACAGTGGTACCATTGTTAGCTACGTTTGCTCCATTACAGCATCATGTGGCTATATTCAATCAGTAAGGATAAGGCACCACATCAGTAGTTAGTCCGGACATAGCATTCACTTGTAGAGTTGTAGTCAACGCAAAATGGCGGAATTAGCAAGCTTTTCCATTTTTAAATACAGAAATGAGGTTTGATCAACTAACGAGAACACTAGTAATGAACTAATGGTACACACACACACACACACTAGTAGGTAGTAAGTAACAAATGTTGAATATTTTATGGGGGCAGTAGTACTACTCCTAGCTTGCAATGCAATGGCGTTGTGAATTGGGACGGTACACGCATAGCTGCCTACGACCAACAACATTGCCATCAACGCATGGTAAAGCCGGTTGTGCTAATGCCGGTGTGGCACGAGCGAAGCCCTTGTACTACGCTACGGCGCTAGAACCGCTTGGAGAACATGGCTTTATATTCCTCTCATGGATTACAGATGCCATTGGTCAAGGCGGCTTTTATTAACCCCCCATGTGATGGGTAAGAATCACGGCTCTGAAACACATACAGCCCTATGAATGGATTCAGTCGAGATCAACATAGGGTACTTGCTGTAAGGATTAATCTAATTAACCCAACGAATTATCAATTGAGTGCACACATGCCTTTCCTACATTAAACTAGGCTTCCAACGTGCAACTCCCAACATCAATGATGCAGCAATTTGAGTACTGTCTGTTGCGTTTTTCCTCTGCTCCTTGTGACTTTTGCTCGGTACCGGAGCGCACAGTAGCATCTACCATGCCAGCATGGCAGAATCAGTACAGATTCAGATACAGGTGCCTCTGTCGTATGTGGGTTCTTTTGGTTACATATCAGTAAAGTCAATGGATGCAGTTTCTATACTTTTGTAGTATGCAATAACTTGCTTTTGTACAATTGCAAATAACACTTGCAAGTAAGTTCTAACTTCTAAAAACCAGCTGATGAGTGCTGATTCCAGCACTCAATTTTGATGTAAATGAAATGCATCTGTTTTACGTGCGTCTCGCATGGCTGGCTTGTTCGTTTTACAGGTCTGATTATGTGATAGTAACAGTTGCTAAATTAATGGGTTTTTTTTTGTGCGAGAAGGGACGAGTTGCTAAATGAGGATGATGACACTGTTATGTACTGCGGCAGGTTCTACGCGGCGGAGGTGGTGGCGGCGCTGGAGTACATCCACATGATGGACATCGTGTACCGGGACCTCAAGCCGGAGAACGTCCTCGTCCGCGCCGACGGCCACATCATGCTCACGGACTTTGACCTCTCCCTCAAGTGCGACCCCACGGCCCCGACGCCGGCGCACGTCATCTCCGACCCCATCTCCCTCACCGGACACTCCTCGACGTCCTCTTCGTGCATCATCCCGTCGTGCATTGTCCCCGCCGTGTCGTGCTTCCAGCTCTTCCCCGGCCGTGGCCGCCGGCACCGGCGCCGAAAGAGGCCATCAGATGGTGCCAACAGAAGCTTTCCCTCCGGCGGCCTCGACCTGGAGTTCGTGGCCGAGCCGGTGGAGCTCCGGTCAATGTCATTCGTCGGCACGCACGAGTACCTCGCCCCGGAGATCGTCTCCGGCGAGGGTCATGGCAGCTCCGTGGACTGGTGGACCCTCGGCATCTTCATCTTCGAGCTGCTCTACGGCGTGACGCCGTTCAAGGGCTACGACAACGAAATGACCCTGGTCAACATCGTCGCGCGCGCCCTCGAGTTCCCCAAGGAGCCGTCCGTGTCGTCGGCCGCCAAGGACCTCGTCACGGCGCTCCTCGCCAAGGACCCGACGCTGCGGCTCGGGGCCACGGTGGGCGCGGCGGCCATCAAGCGGCACCCGTTCTTCAACGGCGTGAACTGGGCGCTGCTGCGGTGCGCCACGCCGCCGTACGTGCCCCCGCCGTTCAGCATCGCGACCGCGACCGCTGGTGCCGGCAACAACGCCAACGATGACATGTCGGACGACAGTTGCCCCGGCACGCCCGTGGACTACTACTAGACAAGCCAAGGAAGCTCCCGTGTAGGATAAAAAAGAAGCTGCCATTGCCATTGCCGGGGACCCAAGCACCTCTTGTCCGACCCGGCGCACGTGGTGGGGATGGACCGCGCGCACGAGGCAGCCAACCGTTTGGCCCGGGGTGCCGAGCGAGAGAGGTAGCTCGCGCGGGCGCGCCATGACGAGCGACAACGGACACACCATTCCAATAACTTATTGTTGTTCCTTTCTACTTGGACCTAACCTGGCCGCCACTGCATGCCAGCTCGGTGCGTGTCAGTTCAATCGTATAACATCACTAGGGCTAGGCGCTGGCAATGTATACTAGAGTTATATCGTGTGCGTTATTTGCCAAGATCTGAAGGCGTTGCTCCTAGTTCTTTCTGCATTGCAAAGATGTGAAGCTCATGTGCGTTTCTGGGATGGAAAGTGAACAATACTCTACAGTAATACTGTAGCACGGTAAAAACAACAAAATATTTACGGTGGCGAAAACACTAAAATAAAAATTATATAGCGATTAATCTGAACCTTTATTTTTTAATCGGACGGTGGAGATCGGCTTTAATGCGTGGAGCTGTAGATCCTTGCATTGGATCCATTTCCCTACGATGGGAAACAGGCAGGAGAGCATATGCTACGAACAAGTAAAGATGCTGCTATATGCAGCGAAAGTGGAGTAGATAGCTGGGTGCCTACGTTAAAGCCACCGGCAGTTGTAAAGAGGTAAAGGGTGCACAGACTGCTGTCACAATGATCATGCTATGCGCCATCAAATGCAGGTCAACTAACCATGGAAAGAAAAGAGAAGAAAAGGGCAAACCATACAGGAGCAAGCTGCCCTTCCATCTTCTTGGTATATAAAACTCCGGTGGAAACTGCAGCGATGCACCAAAACACACAAATATGGCAAAGCTACCGGCATGAAGCAGCGCGATTTCAATTGTTAACTGACCGACAACTGATTGAAAGAAATCCAGAAGTCAAGCATGAGGTGTGCACAGCGACACAATACAGAAATACAGAGATGAAGATCAACAGCAATTAGATTTTACTTTGTGGGATCTGCAGGTATGTATGCGTTAGATGGCAGATGTGTGCTGCAAAAGTAGAGCAGGTCCGAAAGTAACAAATGATCACACAAGGAATTCTCTGGGGACAAAAGCTGCTGCAGCACTAGTTAAGGTTGAATATAAGCCACTGATGAACAATGCAAACTCCACAACCATGGAAGCAACCTGAAGACACATCTCATCCCAGATATAATGCTAATAACTATAAGCAACAACACAATCCCACGTATAAAGATTCCGAGAAACAAAATCCTCTGTGAAAGATGTTGAAAATATGCCCTAGTATCAGAATTATCGGTGTTGCATCAAACCAAGGGACATCATGATCTAACAAGCCTGGCTCCCAATCACCTCAGCGTAATGAGCCGATACCCCGACTTCACACCTCACATCCTGCATTACACTATGGATCCAAGCCACTTAATTACACAAGAGCGGAGATGTACCTTGGGAGGTGGCTTCGGATGGCGGTGGGGGAGGAAGGGGGAGGAGGAGGCCGAGCGGCGTGGAGGAGGAGGCGTCAGGGAGGAGGATTCGGGCGGTGCCGACATGAGTTGGGGGCAGCCGTCGGGGACGAGGCTTCGGGCGGCATCGTCAATGTCAACGGCGGCGGCGGCGGCGACGTCGAGGTCGGGGACGCTCGGGTGGGGAGGCGAACGAGTGAGAGCAAGGGGCTAAAGGCACTGGGGAGGTGAATGGATGAGAGTGTCGAGTAAGGGCGCAAACCCTAGCGATATCCCCTACTAATAAAGGGATATCACAGAAGGTTCTATTATGGAACCGTCTGTGATACGCAAGCACAGACGGTTCCATAATAGAACCGTCTGTGATATGGTATGCTACTATGTAATAGAGCACACGAACTTGGTTCCATAATTCATTTGACTTCAAAAAATCATATCTAATTCAACTCAACTACAAATCAAGTGAAACCAATTTTGATATTCCACATGACGTCAAAAGAGAGATTACAAGTCCATAACACATGATAATTCCACATTGACATCAAAATAAGAGATTACAAATCCATAACACATGACAAGTACACATTGACATGTCTCATGTTATGGAATAAATTACAATAGAATAAATTCTTAATTAAAAATATAACCCTTCATGATAATCGACGCGCATATAGCTAGCTTCCTCACTGGGTTCTTCCTCGAGCCTGATGCCGTCTCCAAAAGGAGGTAACTCGCCAAATTGATTGTACTCTTCCTCATCCACGACATTCTCAACTCCGACAATCTTTTTTCCATGAAGAACTATATGGCGGTTCTTATTTGCTGGGTCCGTTACATAAAAAACTTGAACATCTTGCTTAGCGAGTACGAATGGTTCATCCTTGTATCCGACACGTTTGAGGTCCACAATAGTGACGCCGTACTTGTCGACCTTTACACCTTGCGGAAGTTTAACCCAATGGCATCGAAACAGGGGGATCTTCAAAAGTACGTAGTCGAGCTCCCAAATCTCCTCTACAAACCCATAGTAGGAATTCAACCCACGTGACCCGGCGGTATTGAACTGCTCGTGAAACGCATCTATGCGGACACTGCTATTCTGGACTATGCTCTTCCTATCCTGAGCTGTCGTATAAAATATGTACCCATTTATTTCGTATCATTGCCATGTCACAATTGTAAATTTTGGCCCTTTTGCCAACCATAGCAGCGTATCATCACTGATGACCTCCCAGTGAATCGCACATTTAACCATTCGTTGAACCGACAGTTGTGCTCTCTCGTGATCCAAACCTTCATCCAGTCTGGATTCTGTTGGCGTACCATGTCTTTGTGATCATCGATGTACGGGGACACTTGGGTCGTGTGTTGCAAGACCGTGAAATAGGCTTGAGTGTACATATCCAAATCGGTAGTGATTGATTTCCTTCCGATAGTCTCGATACCCTCCAGTCTCCCCTCATGACGAGATAGAGGCACACCTATCGGTTCTATCTGAGCCATGTAGTCGACGTAGAAGTTAATGACCTCTTTAGTTGCATAACCTTCAATGATGCTGCCCTCCAGTCGAGATCGATTCCGTACGTTGGACTTGAGAATTCCCATGTACCTCTCGAACGGGTACATATGACGTAGGAACACAGGGCCGCATATCTTTATCTCTTTCACAATGTGAACAATGAGATGGACCATGATATCAAAAAATAACGGAGGGAAATACATCTCAAGATGACATAGAGTCGTCACCACCTCGCCCTGCAAAGCATCTAGTCCTTGGGGATCAATGACCTTCTGAGCAATTGAGTTAAAGAAATAACACAGCCTCAAGATTGCCACTCGGACCTTGCTCGGCAAGATACTCCTAATTGCAACAGGAAGCATTTGTGTCATCAGCACATGACAATTGTGAGACTTCATACCAGTTAATTTCAAATCTTTCATCGAAACAAGTTTCTTAATGTTAGCGGAGTAACCGGACGAAACTTTCACACCATGCAAGCTCTGGCACAGTTCATTTCTCTCGGCTTTGGACAGAGTGTAGCAAGCTGAGGGAAGGTACGTTCGTCCTTTATTGGTCTCTTTCGGTGCTAACTCGGTCCTTATGTTCATATCAACCAAGTCACGCCGTGCGTTAACACCATCCTTTGTTTTGCCACTAATGTTCAATAAGAGACCAATCAAGCTATCACATATATTCTTCTCCACGTGCATGACGTCGATGCTGTGGCGAACTTCTAAGTGCTCCCAATAAGACAAGTTCCAAAAAATTGACCGCTTCTTCCAAATGTTCTTCTGACGGGTCCTTAATTTACGTCCCTTCCCAAGCACAACATCGACATACTTAACCATATCATAGACCTCTTTCCCTCTAAAAGCCCTTGGAGTTGAATCGTCCTTCTTATTTCTGTCGAATTGTTTCTTCATCTTGCGATATGGGTGAATCCTGGGAAGGAATCTACGATAACGCATATACACAGTTGTGCTAGTTGTTCAGCCATACACTCTCCGTACCATCTAAGCAGTGCAGACAAGCTTTGGCTCCTTTTGTACTAAAGCCCGACAGATTACCAAGGGCAGTAAAATCATTGATGGTGCAGAACAACATGGCGTGTAAAGTGAAGTTCTCTCATTTGTACGCATCCCATACTTATACCCCTTCGCTCCACAGTGTCACAAGATCTTCCAGCAATGGTGTTGGGTACACATCAATATCATTCCTAGGTTGCTTCGGCCCTTGGATAAGTAGTGACATCAAAATGTATACGCTTCATACAGTACCGAGAAGGAAGGTTGTACATACATAGATTCACGGGCGAGTGCTATGGCCGCTTATGTTCTTTGAAAGGATTCATTCCATCTGACTCAACCCTAACCTTATGTTCTCGGTCAAGACCGAATTCTTCGAAGCTCCGATCGAAGTTTCTCCACTGGGCAGAATCAGTAGGGTGTCTTAGCTTTCCATCTATATATCTTACGCTCCTCCGAGTGCCAACGTAGCAATCTTGCCTCCTTTGGGTTTGTAAATAAACGTTTCAAACGTGGGATCACAGGCAGATACCACAACATCTTAGCAGGAGGTCCTTGCTTCACCTTAGCTGTATTCTTACGCTTGTATCGGGATGCTTTGCACATGGGACATACATGCATGTCTGTATACTCTTTACGGTAGAGGATACAATCATTCGGCATGCATGTATTCTTTCTACTTCCATTCCCAATGGACAAAGAAACTTCTTTGCTTGGTAGGTGGTGCTAGGAAACACGTTTATCTCCGAAAGGATGTCCGCTAGGAGACCTAACAACGCCGTGAAACTCTTGTTGGACCAACCATTGCTTACCTTCAATTTCAGCAGTTCAAGCACGGTTGACAACCTTATATATTCCAGCTTGCAGCCAGGGAACAAAGGTCTCACCGAGTCCTCCATTAAGCCCTCGAATTTAAAAAAACTCTCTCTCACTGTAGTTCTCTTCTTCATCGCGTAGCATCTGATCCAGATTGTCATCGTGCGACGTATCCTCGTCAAAAGCACAGTCCACATCTGGCATATCGTTGACTTCCTCGGTGATGTCGTCATTATTAACTTCCTGTATAATCTGCTCTTCACCGTGACTGGTCCAACATGTATACCCTTTTTTAAAACCCCTTCGAATCAAGTGCACTTCGATCTACACCAGGTTGTTAAACATTTTCATATTACCGCAATCAATGCATGGATAGTGCATAAATGTTATCCCCTTCTTCAACATATCTTGCTCAGCGGCTCTTCTAAAAGCAAACACGACATTAATGTACTCTTGACTCACATGGTTCTCACTGTACATCCAGTTTCGGTCCATCTATGCTACGTATGTAACAAATTAGTGTCAAATTAGATTAATAAACCGCAAGTACGTACTCTTCCTATTGACCAAACATACTTAAATTGATTAGCAATTAACCTAGAGCAGATATAAAAGGGTTACAGATCGTTACCCTCGGAGCTCACGACAAAAATACCAAATATCCCGTGAGATTCCTCTCCTTCTCCTTCTCCCTTCCTCCTCTCCTTATCCTCCCTTCTCCTCTCTTTAGCTTCCTCCTTTCCTTCTCCTCTCTAAGGTGGCACAATGGAGGACGAGGCAGTAGGGTGGAGGTGGTACAATGGAGGAGGAGGCAGTAGGGTGGAGGAGGAGCTAGGGGCAGGGGTCTCGACCTCCTCTCTAAGGTGGCGCAATGGGGGAGGAGCAGTAGGGTGGAGCCGCTAGGGGCAGGGAGGCGGTGCAATGGGGAGGAGCAGCAGGGTGGAGGCGCTAGAGGCTGGGGGTCTGTCAGGACCGTGTATTTATAATGCCAGAATATCACAGACGGTTATTATTAAGAACCGTCTGGGATAATCCCTCATCACATACGGTTCTTAATAAGAACCGTCTGTGATAAATTATCACAGACGGTTCTTATTAAGAACCATCTGTAAGTTATCATAGACGGTTCTAGTTATAAATCGTCTGTGATAGTTACGTATCACAGACGGTTCCAAAGGAACCGTCTGTGATGAGGCGTCTTGTATAACCTATTTTGTAGTAGTGATTCAAACCTCTCAATCTTCTTGGGCTAGGCCCATTCCTCCCCTTGGATCGCCTAGTGCATTCCCTTCCTCTTTCGCCCGGCCGCACCAAGCCATCCTCCTCGCCCTTTTTCTCCTGGCCGAGCGATCGAGTCGCCATGCGCCGCCCTGCTACCCTCGTGCGCCCCCATCCTCGCTGCGTCTCGGGACCGCGCGAGCGCCACGCCGCCCCCATCAGCACGCCTGCCCTGGCCTCCATGGTCTTCGCCATGACATCGGAGCCGACCCGCCCTCGCCCATGCGTGCGTAGAGTCGCCCGTGGTCGCGCCAGTGCCGCTCTGCTCCGTCTTGTCGCCCGTCGGTAGCACCGTCCGCTCGGCCCGAGCAAGAAGCCGCCCCCTACACCGCGTCTGCTCCTCCTCACCTGCTCCTTGACTCCAGCGCCTGCGCCCGCCCGCCTCTGCCACGTCCCATCACTGTGCGCGTCGCCAGAAACGCCCACACTGCCCTCGGGACCACGTGCTTCTCTTGCCATGCCAACGGCTCCTTCCGCCCCCGCTCCTTCGGCTACAAGAGCCCAGTGCCTCCCCCCTTGGCTCCCCTACATCACCCTCTCCTTCCCCAGGTAAGCCTCTCCAGAAAAAACCCGAACACTCCCTTTTTTCCGGTCGCGCCGCCTCGCCGGCGAAACGCCCTCTCCAGTGAGATTTTCGCCCAGCCCACCGCGTCACCCCGCACCTCCTGCGGCCCTCTACTTCTCCCCCACCTCCCCTCCTCATCCCTACCGCCTAGAAGCACCACCGTCATAGCTTCCTTCTTCTCTGCCCCGGTCGCCGCCACCCCGCCACCACGGCAGCCCCCAAGCCGCCCCGACCACCCCGCCGGCTTCCCCACCCCCGGGTGCAACCCGTGCGTGCACCCTCCTTCTCCCAGCATCACCCTACCGCAGGTTGGCCACGCGACCGTGCCACCGCCGCTGCTTTTCCCCAGCTGCACCGCCACTCCGACGAACATCCGACGTCGCCAAGAGCCTCCCGACCCCACCCTTGCCCGGCTCCGCCACTCCCTCCTCCGTCGTGGCCGAAGTCAGAGCCGCCAAAGACCGTGAAACCCCCGGTCTTGCATCGTTTCGGCAGCGCTATGCGCCATTAACCCCCCTAATAATGTCATTAGGGCAAATCATCACCATTTATTGCTAAGCAATTATTAGCCAATTTAATGGCCTAGTTAATGGCCCGTTCCCCCTATGACCGACTGGCGGGCCCGGCCGCTGTCTGGCCCACGTGCCTCATGCACGCGCGTGTGGACCACGTCCACGTGCGGTTTTCCGTGTGCCTGAGACTACGTTGTGGGCCCCACTGTCGGTTTTCCTCTCTCCCCCTTTTTCTGGTATTTCCTTTTAAGGTTTAATTCAAATCCGAACTTCAAAATGTCCGTTCTCCTCCGTTATAGCTCCAAATTTAGTGAAATTTATTTCTAAATTTGTCTAAATTTAAGATCTTGCTAATGGCAATGGTCTTGTTTTATTCAGAGTTCATTTATTATTTCTTGTGTATTTATTTGTTCTCTTTTGCTTGTTGTTCCTTTTTTCGGTGCATTCGTCCGAATAGAGTTCGAAGAAGCGGGAGATCTCCAACTTGATCAAACACAAGACTATCAAGACTCTCTTGCCTTTAACCCAGGTGAGTCGATACTTTGATCATATTGAGCCCATATTTTATGCAAATTATATTCCTTTCAAATAACAAAGTGCATGCTTTAATTCTTTATACAAATGTATGTTAAAGCTAAAGGTAGTTAAATACTCATTTGATGATTAATTAATTATTATGCCATCCCTCGACAAATGAATCCATTATTTCATGTCACCCTAGTAACTATGTGGTAAATACTAGTATAGGTTGTACTTAAGCGACATGCTAGTCTTGCTTAAGTACTGAGGCATTAAAATGCTCTAATCATCACCTCTTCAAACATGAAATGGTTTTGGGCAGTCATTGGAGGTCCATGACTGAAGTAATTGAGATAATTTGGTTTTACTCCTCAAAACGCTATTAAATTGCTATTACCACATCTGGACGAATGGTATGGTGGTGGGTGCTGTCGTAGTACAAGAGTGGTTGGTATGTGGAATGAACCGCCCGGATGGATTAAGGATTTAATCTTGTCATGACTTGCATGTATATTATTGTATTGTGTGTGTTGGCTCGCGAGCACGGAAGTTGTGCTCATCCTCGCTCTTTCCCCCCAAAACCCTCAGAAGCAGGAAATCATGGACATTATGACTACTACGAAGATCCAGAAGTTGGAAGCCCAAGAGATAATGAGGAGTAGTTTAGTTCTTTTAGTCTAGGTCTCACCTCAATCTAGTTGACTCCGTTGTTGCTTGCGTGCATCCAATATTATCCAAGTCCTTGGTTAATATCGGACACGCATGGGTTTCCCCAGTCGCCTGCATGTGGAGAGATGTGCTCTCACCCTTTTGTTTCCGTTGTCGCTTTCGCTACTTTTGTAATGTAATTAGTTTGGCCTGTTCGGCCTTTTTGTAAAACTTGACCCGATGCGGTCTATGTAAACTCTGATGTGTTAAATTAATGAATGGTATGGTTTTACGCTATGTATGAAATGATTCAGCAATGTGTCTGTGAATGCTATCTACTGCTCTAGGGAATAGCACAGTATTTGCACAGGAGATTTGGATTTGCGAAATCTGGGTCCGACATTTTAGAAAAACAATGAAATCTTTGATTTTGGTAGGGGTGACGTTGCTTTGCTGGGTCATTTGGAAAACTCGAAACGTGGCATGTTTTGAACAAAAAGTGGCCAAACCACCCAGTTCATGTGGTTTACCATTGTTACCATTTGCTTTGTTCCTAGAACTTCCTACAGAAACAGGAAGGGCGCGCAGCCTTGGAGCAGGGGGCAAGTGTGTTGACGCAAATGGCGTTTGAAGTCCTTCTTAAAAAAAGGCAGAAGACTGCCTATTATATTGATAAAGTAGAGTTAGAAACAAGGAATGAAATGCCCCAAGCTCTGAAAAACAAGCTACAAATTAATTACACGGGGATTAATTGCTCCAGGCATTTCCCCCCTGCTAGGGTCCATACTCTTCCTTCTTCTTTAATCTTACAGACTAGCTCCAGGGGCGAGGAGGACAATCAGTTGAAGGTTCTAACATTACGCTTTTTCCAGATCTCTGAGACGATTAGAATGACCACCGTGGCCACCGCCCTCCTTAGCAGATGGACAGAGTGGAAAATTGTCGTCCACTAGTCCTTAATACGATGACTGGGCAGGCCAATAGGATGACTTAAGCGACGTGCAGCCTAACCAGTCTGTCACGAAGTCCTTCGAGGGGCCGGGACGCGATGGCGAGATCGATCCCAACAGATGAAGGATTAGCGAGTGGATCTCGGTTTGTCTTCGATGTTGATCCAAGATGATGATTAGTTTGATGGTGTTGTAGGCCACTGCTTTTGTTGGTGACGTTGCTCACTATTAGATTCTCTCTTTCGGTTTCATGCTTGTATGGACATCCGAGCATGTGATGTGGGCGATCCGAGCTCTTTGGGTTATGTGTTTTCGTTAGGAAGCGGATGAGGATGTACTCGTTATCTCCATAATCTAGAAAAATGACACATACAAATTGGAACTTTTTTTTATTTAACCTTTTTTTAGTTTTTATTTTAAAGTTAACTCCCGGCGCATTTTATTTCTAAATCTGACCCCTTTGGTCACGCCACCACCCGTGGCGTGACAAAACAATGCTATCACGCCACAGGATAAGTCCCCAAAATAGCACTTTTGGTCACGCCACTGGTCTTGACGTGACCAAACAACACTGTCACGCCACGAGTGGTGACGTGACAAGAGCTTGTCTTGAATCTGGCCGACGTGTGGCGTTGTTTTGTCACGTCACCACCCGTGGCGTGACCAAAGGGGTCAGAATTGGAAATAAAGTGCGCCGAGGGTTAACTTTAAAATAAAATTAAAAAAAGATTAATTAATATAAAAAATTCTACAAATTGTTGATATTTGGATCCGTATATGATCCGAATTTCTAATATAAAAGTATTTGGAATATGTCATATTAGTAGATTAGTTTCCTACTTGAACTCTAAGTCATTTTACCCTTTTATATACCTCTTGTAAGCTGCACGGGGAGTGTGACGTCTCATTGTAATCCCCTACGTTTTGTAATCGCTCCTCATATAGTGATCATTGCCGATTGGTGTCCGTGGTTTTTTTCTACAAGGGTTTTTCACGTAAGAATTTGTGTCTCCTTTGTTCCTATTTTTCTAATAAATGATATTAGAGCACAGGAGTTTAGGGCTTAAGAGATTTTTTCCGCCGCCGCTGTCACGCTCGTCTCGCGTTTCTTCACTCGATCGGTGTTATCCATGTGGCACTGCGTTCGCCCGTCCTCGGTCAAAGAGCGCGTCTGCGTCTCACGAGAGCATCGTTCCCGAGGGCAGTTTATCACCAGCCGAAGCGAAATCAACTTCATCCACATCGCGCTCGTCCTAGGCTCGCAGCACGGCAGTGAAGGCGTGAAGCCCCAAGGTGCCGCGCGCGCCGTTTCTCCAGCAAGCTTCATCCAACCAGGCACAAGTCCCTAGGATCTATTTTTATTCTTTCTATCACCAAGCAATTCCGTGGAGTTTCTTTTGTTTGCTTTGTTCCCCCAGCAAGCCCCAAGCCTTTGTTTAATAATTCACCAAGCAAGCTTCCGTTGATTCACGTGAAGCTCCTGCCGGTTTGGTAGTATTGGGGAATTTTTGCTTAGTCCACAAGAGAAGTATACCAGGAGGTTTGAAGATTTTTTACTTCGCGTACACAGAAGGTGTATCAAAGGGGTCATGATTTTTACTAGATTTACACAGATCAGTACCAACAATTTTTAAGATTTATTCCTCACGGCGACTTTGAAGTATGATCTTCCACTCCTGGGTCGAGACACAAGATTTTCGCTGTAGCAAGTCAAGATGAGGGTTGTGTTGGCACAGATGGGTTTGGATGATGCGTTGGAAGGGTTTGAGAAACAACCTATCACATGGACCGCAGATGAGAAGCGTAAAGATCGTAAGGCTTTATCTCAAATTCACCTTCATCTATCAAATAATATTTTGTAGGAGGTTTTGAAGGAGAAGACAGCTGCTGTATTATGGCTGAAGCTGAAACAAATTTGCATGACAAAGGATCTAACCAGCAAGATGCATCTCAAGCAGAATTTATACTCTCACAAATTGCAAGAAGGAGGATCCGTGCTTGATCATCTTTCGTTGTTTAAGAAGATCGTTTCCGACCTTGAGTCGATGGAGGTAAAATATGATGATGATGATTTGGGTCTTATTCTTTTGTGTTCCCTGCCTAGTTCTTTTTCAAATTTCAAAGATACCATATTATATAGTAGGGATACTATCACTCTCAATGAAGTTTATGAAGCTTTGCATGCTAAGGAGAAGATGAAAGAGATGGTACCTTCTGAAAATTCAAGTCTAAAAGGAGAAGGCTTGTTTGTTCGTGACAGGCAAAAGGAGAAGAACTCAAACAATAGATCTCAAGGCAAAAGTTCGAACGGCTATAAGAATAGGTCGAAATCCAGAGGCAAGTACAAGTCGTGCAAATATTACAAGAAAAGTGGGCACGACATCTCTGAATGCTGGAAGCTGCAGAATAAAGAAAAGAGAACTGGCAATTATAAGCCAAAAGGCAAACCAGATGATGAAGGTAAATGTTATGGATAGTTTCATTGGTACTCAGGACAAGTGTCGGCAATCAAATAAGGCATAGCTATTGTTAAATATGGAAGGTTAAACTTACAAAGATTAGTTTACAAATCATATTGTTACAATTAGAATCCAATAAGGTTTCGGTGTTGAATTAGGACTCTGCCTTTGCTTGTATAAAAGGGCTAGAGTACTGTAACCGGGAGATTAAGCAATATACAAGCAATCTTCTTCTTCTAGCAATCTTCTTCCTTCTAGTTCTGGCTTCCCACCATTACCAGCTTCGCTCCTCCTCAAAGGGATCTGTGATACATAACAATTTGGTATCAGATTCACTGATCCAGCCCACCATGCCACCCAAAACCGATCTCACCTCCGACGCTCGCCTGGACGGCTTGGAGTAGGCTCAAGCGAATCTCCTGCAGGCGATCACCAACCTCCAAGTCTCCACCGACAAGAGGTTCCATGATCAACAAATCGCCGCCGACCAACGGCTGGATACCCTCGCCCAAGAGATGCGGCATTTGTTCGACACACTCCGCGGGACACCCGCACCCTCCCCGATGATGCCTTCCATCGGTCAGCTCCCCGCAGCAATCGACGGTGCAAGATTGCTGCCTGCTCCCACATCAATCGCAGACGGCTCGCTGATCACGGCCGACAACCGGCTACCGCAACCCACCAGATTTGATCCGCCTCGCGCGCAGACAGGTAACGACCGGCGGCGCTTTCACGGGGACCGACTTGACGAGCAACATGGGTATCGCCAGCAGCTGGAACCACCTCGCGTCCATCTCGATCGCCCTAGATTGCCTCGCCTGGAACTCCCAACGTACGACGGGTCTGAGGATCCTCTCGCCTAGCTTACCAAATGCGAGCACTATTTCAGAGCATATCAAACACCAGACAATGACAAGGTTTGGATGGCTGCCTTTCATCTGTCTTCGATCGAGCACTCCTGGTTTTATCAGCTAGAACGAGACGAGGGATTGATCACTTGGGCCATGTTCAAACACTGCTGCTCAATGCGTTTCAGACCGGCCATCAGCACTAACACCCTGGGAGCAATTAAACACCTACAACAGATCAAAGACGTTGGCGCGCATGCAGAGGAGTTTACTGATTTATTGTGCCATACTGTCGGCTTGTCGCGAACTCATCAAATGGAACTCTTCACCGCGGGACTTGCCGAGCCGGTATGCACCCATGTGGAATTAGCAGTACCCACTTCTCTGCAACATGCTATGACTTTGGCGTGTGCATATGATGATCGCAATGATCGTAGTGCATCCGACAATACTCGGCCGACCGATCGCGGTCGAATCGAAGCTTCGGTCGTTGTTTCAACCGACCTCCCATCCTCTGTCGACCACAGCTACCACATCTTCGCCAGCCCCGACCCCCACACACCCGGAGACCCGCACGGGGGTGTTTCGTCGCCTCACAACTGCAGAGATGGCGGATCGGCGACAACGGGGTTTGTGTTTCAATTGCGATGAACAATTCGCCTGAGGCCATCGCTGCAAACGCTTGTTTTGGTTAGAAACCGAAGTAGACTTGGACTCAAGGGAACCAATCGACGACCAGCAGACCGAGGTGACCGAACCAGAAATTTCAATGCTCGCAGTTACAGGAATCTGTACTGCCCAAACGATGCAAGTGAAGGTACGCATTGGCGATTTTGAGGGCATTGCGTTGTTCGACTCGGGATCTACACATAATTTCCTCAATCAAGATTGTGTGACTGCCCTTCAGTTGGCTGTCCAACCCCATAGCGGTCTCCGGGTCAAAGTGGCAAATGGTGACAGGCTCGAATGTGGTGGGCTGTGCAAAAACACACCAATGTCCATAGCTCCTTGCAGGTTTGCAGTCGATTTCTATATCATTCCCTTATTCGGTTTCGATGTGATATTAGGGATGCAGTGGTTAAGCACATTGGGGCCCATCCTATGGAATTTCGCCTAGCGCCAGTTTTCATATTGGGAGCATAACCAACGGATTACTTGGACCGGTTTGCACAATCCTCCCATCACAGCAGCCCAGCTCCAGACAGTTGTTGGGGATGACCTCATGGCCACTCTCCTGGCCGAGTTTGCGCACCGATTTGCGGAACCGTCGGGACTACCTCCTGTTCGATCATGCGATCACCACATTCGTCTTCTCCCTAATGCGCCGGCTATATCGGTCCAGCCCTACCGATACGCGCATATTCAGAAAGATGAAATTGAACGACAGTGTACAGCAATGTTGACTCAGGGGATCATCCAGCTGAGCTCGTCCCAGTTTTCATCCCCGGTCCTCCTCGTCCATAAGAAGGATGCTTCATGGCGTTTCTGCGTCGATTACCGAGCATTGAATGAACACACAATCAAGGATAAGTTTCCAATTCCACACATCGAGGAGCTATTGAACGAATTGGAAGGATCTTGTTATTTCACTAAATTGGATTTACGGTCAGGCTATCACCAAATTCAGATGTCCCCCGATGATGTGCTGAAAACAGCTTTCCGTACTCACCATGGCCATTTTGAATTTTTAGTGCTCCCGTTCGGCTTATGCAACGCTGCTTCAACTTTTCAGGCAATGATGAACTCCATCTTACAACCGTTCCTTCGTCAGTTCGTTCTGGTTTTTTTCGATGACATTTTAATTTACAGCAGCTCTTGGGCGGAGCATCTGCGTCATGTTCGACAAGTGCTACTCACATTGACTGAACACCACTTACATCTCCATCAAAAGAAGTGTGTTTTCGGTCAACAACAGATCACTTATCTGGGACATGTCATCTCCTCCCACGGGGTGGCCATGGATCAAGACAAAGTATCCGCCATGCTTGATTGGCCCTTGCCGCGCAATATCAGAAGCTTGCGTGGGTTTTTAGGACTCGCCGGATACTATCGCAAATTTATTCAAGATTTTGGACATATTGCAGCTCCCTTAACCAAGCTTCTTTGCAAGGATGGGTTTCGCTGGACTCAGAACGCCACGGCTGCCTTTGACTCACTGAAACAGATAATTGCCGTCGCTCCTATTCTGCAACTTCCTGATTTTGCTAAAGATTTTGTCATTGACTATGATGCATCCGGTACGGGATTCGGGGCAGTGTTACACCAAGGAGGATGACCCATTGCATTCTTTAGCAAGCCGGTTGTACCTCATCAAGTTCACTTGCCGGCATACAAACGGGAATTGATCGGGCTTGTTTATGCAGTTAGACATTGGCGCCCGTACGTTTGGGGCAGTAAATTTCGCATCAGGACGGATCATTATAGTTTGAAACACTTGTTGTATCAGCGGTTGACAACGGTGCCGCAACACTGATGGATTACCAAGCTGCTTGGCTATGACTTTACGGTAGAATTCAAACCGGGCAAAGATAACATTGTGGCCGATGCCCTCTCACGTCGCCATGAGGATATCAGTTTACATGCGATTTCGTCGGCCGATTTTTCTTATTATGATGACCTACGTTGTCAACTGAAATCCCATTTGTCCTGGACTTCCAAGCATGCCGAATGGATTGCTGGCACACTATCGGCCTACTGGGAATTCGCGGATGGACTGCTCCTTTTTCGTCACCGCATCTTTGTCCCTGAAGATTTTCCTGGCCTTCCGAGCCTTTTTTCGGTGGCGCACTCGGTCGGTCATGAAGGCCTGGCCAAGACTTGGCATCGGTTGCAGGCCAGTTTTTATATTCCAGGAGGCCACCGTTTACTTCGGGCATTTCTCCGTCAATGTGTTACTTGTCAATGGTGTAAGTTCGAGCACCTACATCCAGCTGGATTACTCCAACCGCTTCCGGTGCCGCATCGTGTTTGGGCCGACATCAGTATGGATTTCATCAATGGATTACCTAAAGTGGCACACAAATCAGTTATTTTAACGGTCGTTGATCGGTTTTCAAAATATGCTCATTTTATTCCCTTGAGTCATCCGTATACGGCTCAATCTGTGGCCCAAGTATTTTTTGATCAGATCGTCCGTCTACATGGGTTTCCAGAGTCTATTGTCAGTGATCGTGAAAAAAAATTTACTAGTCATTTTTGGAAAGATCTCTTCCGCTTAGCTAATGTCAAACTGCAAATGAGTACTGCTTATCACCCACAGTCAGATGGCCAAACTGAGGTTGTTAACCGGACAATTGAGATGTATGTCCATTGTTTGTGTGGGGATCGCGTGAGGACATGGCCTCAGTGGCTCGCATGGGCTGAATTCTGTTATATTACATCATATCATTCATCTCTCAAAGCTACTCCCTTCGAAGTTGTTTATGGGCGGCAACCTCCTACATTGATACCATGTTCGGTGACATTGAAGCACATCTGACGTTCGCAATTGTTGTTTAACGTGATGAATTCATCCAAGAAATTCGTTTACGTTTACTTCAGTCTCAACAGCATATGAAGAGCTTGGCTGATTCTAAAAGATGAGAGTTACAATTTCAAGAAGGAGATTGGGTATGGTTACGGTTACATCAGCGCCAAATTCCCTCACTTGTTTCGGGCCTCAATGTTAAACTATGCCCTCGTTTTTTCGGTCCTTACAAGGTGATATCAAAAATTGGTCCGGTTGCCTATCGTTTGGAGATGCCTGCACAAAGCGGCATTCATAATGTGTTCCACGTTTCTATTTTGAAACCTTTTCGTGGAATACCGCCTGGCCATGTTTCGGTTTTGCCTCCCCTTCATCACGGACAGGTTCAACTTCAACCTGCAAACGTTCTTCGCGCCAGGCTGAATCGCGGTGTGTGGGAATTGTTAGTTCAATGGAAGATGGATTTAATGCACGAGCCTGTGGAAACTTGGATGAAGCGTGATGATTTTCAAAAGGAATTTCCAGATTATCAGCTCGCGGACGAGCTATTTCAAAAGGAAGGGGGAAGTGTTATGGATAGTTTCGTTGGTACTCAGTACAAGCGTTGGCAATCAAATAAGGCATAGCTATTGTTAAATATGGAAGGTTAAACTTATAAAGATTAGTTTACAAATCATATTGTTACAATTAGAATCCAATAAGGTTTGGTATTGAATTAGGACTCGCCTTTGCTTGTATAAAAGGGCTAGAAATCAGAATCGGAGATTAAGCAATATACAAGCAATCTTCTTCTTCTAGCAATCTTCTTCCTTCTAGTTCTGGCTTCCCACCATTACCAGCTTCGCTCCTCCTCAAAGGGATCTGTGATACATAACAGTAAAGCCTCTCTTGCTGCTGATGATAGTTCCGATGTAGAGGTTCTTGTTGCATTTGCTGGATGTGCTAAGACCAATGATGAATGGATTCTTGATTTTGCCTGTACCTTTCATATGTGTGCTAATAGGGACTGGTTTACCACCTATGAACCTGTTGAAGGTGGTACTGTGTTGATGGGGGATAGCTCATCTTGTAAGGTTGCAGAAATTGGTTCAATTCAGATCAAGATGTTTGATGGTATTTGTCAGAACTTTGACAGATGTGAGGCACATTCCAGATTTGAAAAAAAATGGTACAAATATTCTGGTGAATGTGGAGTTTTGAAGGTATCAAAATGCTCTCTTGTTGTGATGAAAGTTGAAATTAAATCAGCCAATCTGTACCATCTGCGAGGTACTACAATATTAGGTAATATTGCTGTAATTTCAAGTTCATTATCTGATTCTAATGCTACTAATCTTTGGCATATGCGCCTTGGGCATATGAGTGAAATTGGTTTGGCAGAATTGAGCAAGAGAGGACTTCTTTTTGGACATAGCATCGGTAAGCTGAAATTTTGTGAGCATTGTGTGTTTGGCAAACACAAGAGGGTGAGGTTCAATACTTCAGTTTATACCACAGAAGGTATTTTGAATTATGTGCATTCTGATTTATGGGGGCCATCTTGGAGGACATCGCTAGGAGGTGCTCATTATATGTTAACAATTATTGATGATTACTCTAGAAGAGTGTGGCCTTATTTCTTGAAGCATAAATCAGAAGCATTTTCAGCATTTAAAGAGTGGAAGACTATGGTTAAAAGGCAAACTGAAAAGAAGGTAAAGAAACTTCGCACTGATAATGGGATGGAATTCTGTTCTGATGAATTTGAATCATATTGCAAGACTGAAGGCATTGTTAGGCACTACACTGTTCCTGGTACTCCTCAACAAAACGGTGTAGCTGAGCGTATGAACAGGAGCATTATTTTCAAGGCCCGTTGCATGTTGTCAAATGAGTTTGCATAGGCGTTTTGGGTCAAGCCGCTTCCTTCGCTTGCTACCTTATTATGTCGGTCACCCTCTCTTGCAATTGAAAAACTCCAATTGAGATATGGTATGGTTCCTCGGCAAATTATTGAAATTGAGAGTTTTTGGTCAGACGGCCAAGCCAGACTAGAGGCGGCGGCGCTAGGAGGAGAAGACGCCCGAGGTGGCGGCGCCATGGAGGAAGTGAGAAGAAGAATGAGATTGGGGACAACGCGTGAGGTGAGGCGCTCGCGTATGGCAGAAGCGGCCGAGGAGGAGGCGGCGGGGCGTGGGCGGCTTGTGCCGGGCGGCAGGAGGCGCCGGGCCGAATCAGGCGCAGAGGAGGCGGGTTGGGATCGGGGAGGAAGGGATGAGTGGAAGGGAGAACCCGTGGGTCGGAAGAGGCCGCGCGTGGGAGCACGCCGCTGGAAGGATCAGACGGTAAAGAAGGGAAGTGGAAGACCATCGGGCGGGCCAGGACGCGAAGGAAGCACATGCAGGCGAAACGCAAAGACAATCGGACGGAGGCGAAGCAACGGCACGCGGAATCGGACGCATGAAACAAAAAAGGCTACGTAGTGTGCCTCTCCTCGTGCAAGTTTGCACTCTATATAACCGGTAGGATAGGAAGGAGATCTCGCAGGAGCTTAATGAGTTCTGCCTTGATCAAGGTCACGCTGACCGTAATCTCATTGCAAAGTGGAAGAAGGTATGCATCTTGATCTCTTCAGGAGATGAACATGTGTTAATTTGTGGACCTCTATTAAGTACTTAAAATTGAACTGAAAAACATCTATAGAAAGATCAGCCAGCAACCAAACCAATTCATAATTAATTTGAAGAGTGCTCTCCTCATTTTGCTAATAGTTAGAATGCAAATTAGTCAAGGCTGCAATAGTTCTAGCAGTAGAGCTGATATATAGCTGATGTGAGTTTTTAATCAGTTCACTCGTTAATTATTATAATTTAACAACATATATACGATATCACATTGTTCTTATATTTTGTGGTTTAACTTGCATGACCAATTGCTGAGGATTTTGCATCGAACCATTGCAGCCAAGCTATGAACGTCTCTGCTGCCTACACTGTATCCAGACGCGAAATCACAACTTCTCAACCACCTGTGTTTGTAGGGTTCCTAAGCGTCTCAGGGAAGAACAGATCATAGAGTGTGTTCACTGTGGATGCAAGGGTTGCGCTAGTGGTGAGTAAGTAGTGACTAATGTGATTGCTTCACAAATCGTATCAGGTGTACGTTGATGAATGTAAACTGATGTAGCGATATCCCTTATGTACGGCGGCTGGACATGTCCAGGCAACGATACCCCTTGTGGGAGGAGGGGTACCCAAGGAACACGCATGGAGTCGAGCGAGGGGAGAGCTTGTGAGGTGTCGTGGCACTAAGGTTCGGATAATGAGAGGCAAACCAACACACGGAGGAGGAATAATCCGGAGCTTCGATGCAGAGTGGTAGGGTATCTTGTGATGCAGATGAGGAGGGCGCGGTTAAGCACATATGTGGCAGCAGCGAGGGCTTCAGCCCAATAAGGTGGAGGCATGTATGCGTGGATCAGCATGGTGCGTATTGTGTTGTTGATGGTACGAAGCATGCGCTCAGCTTTGCCGTTTTGTGGCGAGGTGTATGGACACGAAAGACGTAAGGCAATGCCGCGACTGGTAAGGAAGGAAGTGGTGGCATTGTTTACGAATTCGGTGCCGTTATCGGCTTGGAAGCATTTGGGCATAAGGCCGAACTGTGTGTGAGCAAGTGCGACAAAATCAACAATATGACGTTGCACGTCAGATTTATGGCGTAACGGGAACGACCAGCAAAAGTGAGAATAATCATCAAGCAACACAAGATAATATTTATAGCCTGAAGCGCTAGGAACTGGAGATGTCCAAACATCACAGTGAAGTAAAGCAAAAGGAGTAGTAGTAACAGATGTGGAACTACTAAAGGGGAGTCGCGTGTGCTTGCCAAGCTGACAGGCATGACACAAAGACCGCGGACTTTTATTACATGCTATGACCGACATGTGTTGAAGGGTGGCGAGGGCGGAGGGGCCGGGGTGACCGAGGCGATGATGCCACAAGGTGGACGAAGTGGCGAGGCTGCAACTGTGAGGCGTGGGCGAAGGAAGGGTGTAGAGGTCCCCGCGGCTATTGCAAGCGAAACGTCACGTGCCCCGTCCGCCGATCCTTAACAGGAAAACCGAAAGCGTCAAACTCAATAGAACAGTTATTGTCGCGAGTGAATCGACGTAACGAAAGCAAATTAAGACTAGCGGCGGAGCAATGAGGACATCGCTTAGGTGAAAAGTGGTGTCAGCTACTGGTAGGGTGGATGTGCCACGACCGGAAATTGGTATGGTGCTGCCATTGCCTACAGTAATGAAGGAATTGGAGTGGGGTAGGCGGGAGAGCAGTATACCATCCGTCGGCGACATATGAGCGATGGCGCCGGTGTCAGGACCCGCTTGTTGGCGCATACAAGCGCCATCTGGTTCGAAGCGGTGACAAGGCGGCTGATCCCACCCGCCGCACCTTGCCGTGGTGGAGCAGTGGCGAGGCGGCGGCGGCATCGAATCGTGGGCGCTGACGCGGTGTGCGCCTTGGTGCGCGCCGAATGCCGGGTTGCGGAGCACGCCACGGCTGCCGCGCAAGACGCTCGCGGGGTCGCCATCGCCGCCGCATCGCGCTTCACGGAGTGAAGCACATCGAGGGCGGCGAAGTGGCGCCCATGATCGCCGCCGCCAGTAGTGGCGCGCGCCGCCTTTCTTCGATGGCGGTGGTTCGCCGTGACCGCCGCCGCCTTGGCGACCGCCATCACCTTCTTTGGGCTGCCGCCGTTGTTGCCGTGGCCGCTGCGGCGCCGCCGTAGGCCGGCGGCGTGGCACGCCCGCGAAGGCGAGAGCGGCGTGGAGCGCGATCTCGGTGGCGACCTTGCTTCGTTGGCGAGCGGAGTTCTTCAGACCAGCTTCTCGCGTCGCGATGGCGAAGGTCCCAGAGTGGATCGAGTCGGCAATGTTGTCGGCGGTCCGAGAAGCGAGGTTGAGGCCACGCAGCAGATTGAGGACGAAGTGCGAGTCGAGTACGGCGTGGCTAACGCCACGCAACGATCCGCGGTGGCCTTCATCTTCTGGCAAGATTCGTCAATGGAGAGAGTACCTGTGCCATGGAGTGGAACTTCGTGGCGAGGAAAAGCGGCGCGTGAAGCTTTGTTCGCTGAAGAGAGCTTCGATGGCGACCCAAAGTTGGCGGGCAGTCTCGTCAGCGCGAGGGCGAGGCCGAGGACGTCGTCCGCGACGGAGCCGAGGAGCCAACTGTGGACGCAGGAGTCGGCGATCGCCATCGAGCATCTCGTAGGCGCTTGCGCGCGAACCATCGACATGCGCAGCGGCTCGAACTTACCGCCTGGAGAGGAAGAACGGGGACCAGCGGTTGAAGTTGGGGCGCTTCAACTCGAGGGCCACCGGGACGTGCGACTTGACGGCGATCGTCGCGTAGGGGGCGACGAAGATGGGCGGCGCGACGTCTGATCCGGTGGAGGCCATGGTGGAGGCCATGGTACCGCTCGATGACGAGGAGGACGTCGCCATGGCGTGGCGAGATGGATGGGTTTGCAGGGGGGGTGGCCGGCAGAGGTTGTTAGGGGGTTTGTGTTGGCCGGTGAGGGGATAGGGGTGGGTTGTTGCCAGCGGGTGGAGGGATTTGTGTTGGCCGGTGGGTGGATAGAGGTGGCGGCCGGGAATGTAGGGGGTTGGTTGGGTTGTTGCCGGCGGGGGGAGGATGGCCGGTAGGGTGGGGTGGTGGCCGGCAGGTGGGAAGGGAAGCAATGAAAGGAGGCGGCTGGAGGGTGGTGTGGGTGAGGAGTTGGGTGGTGGCAGTGAGGGGAGTCGGTAGGAGATGGGTGGCGGCCTGGTGCAGGGAGGCGGCAGGGAGGGTGGCACCAGCAGAGAGGCGGCAGGGAGATGGCCGGGGGTGGTGGTGGCCGGCCGGGGGGAAGAGGCGCCGGGGGAGGTGTGAAGGTGCCGGCTGTGGAGGTGTGAAGGGCTAGGGTTTAGAAGCCCAGCAATTGCTCTGATACCATGTAGAATAAGATTGGGGGAATCACCACACACCCAAGTGGGGGGTGCCTTTCATATATATAGCCATGTACAGGTACAGGGGTACATTAGTAATTATCATAATACCTGAAAAAATGTACCGTGGTTTAACTCTTACCTCAGTAAACCACTTGTGCCGGTAAAATGCTGCATTTGGAAATGCAAAAACCTCTAGTTTGCTACCACTCTATGTGTATATGGTAGAATTTGGTAGCATTCTCACGAGCTTTCTAGTGAATTAGACTCATTGCTAACTATTTCTGAGTATTGATAGCTTAGCTATGATGTGTCCATTTAGAAAGGCTACAGTAGTCGGCACTTATCTTCCCTGTTAAATCATTTATGACTTCTAGGTTTTGTCCCTGAATCTTTCCTGATTGTCGTAATCAAACATACTATCATAGTAGTTGTGTTGTCACGGTGACAAGGTGAGGCAAGGCGCTCCGGAGGTGCCGGGACACCTAGATGATGATTAAACGATGTGTTTATCCTATGAAAAATGTAAGTTAATCTTGTTGGTTTGGAGGTTTCCTCTGCGTTAGCAAGATAGAGATGAATTAGTGATTTGAGATCAATTAGTGTTTAATTAGCAAGATAGAGATCAATTAATGATTTGGGATCAAATTAGTTTGTTTCCTTTGTTAGGCTTTCCATGTTTATGTTTTGGCTTGGGTAGCAAGTTGATTAGGTAGTCTATAAAAAGATGTGTAATTATATGTGTTTTGATTGAAGCAAGAAGCAATAGAAAATAGAAAATGTTGTGCAGGAGGGCATCACCAAAAAATCTCTCACGTGAGTACTTGCTTCCATGTTTTTTTTATGCCTACTAGTCGAGTATTGCTTCCAGAGCCAGGACATATGCGTGTGTTCTAGTTCGTGAGTTGAGGTCCAGAGTGATTGGTTTCACGGTGTGAGGTTCTCCCGAGACGTTCTGAGAGAAAGTTTTTGCCGAGACTTTTGCCGAGTGTGCGTTCGTTTTGGTTTTGCGCTAACAATTGGTATCAGAGTTTGTGTTCGTGTACACATTAATCCATGTCGTGTCCGAGCTTGCCGAGAAACGTCACCGGCGATGGGGGCGTTTTGAAGATCGGCGATGGGAGCGTGCCGAAGGCGTAGGCGCACGAGGGTAGCATCTCTCTCCCGTATCCCATGCTCACGAGGAGCAACTACATGACTTGGGCTGTAACGATGAAGGTGTTCATGCGCGCTCAGGGCGTGTGGAACGCAATCGTGGATGAGGAGGTGAACGAGAGACAAGATCAAATGGCGCTTGCGGCAATCTTCCTCGCGTGTCTTTGGAAGACATCTTCTTTGCTCCTAGCGAGAAGGAGGCGCAAGGAGGCTGGAATATCTTGAAGACGATGCATCTCGGTGCCGATCGCGTCAAGGAGGCGCGTGTACAAAACCTCAAATGCGAGTTTGATAACTTGCGCATGAGGGACACCGAATAGATCGATGATTTCGCGATGAGGTTGACGACAATCGTCAGCAAGATACGAGGTCTAGGCGACAAGATGGAAGAGGTCTACATCGTGTGAAAGTTTCTTCGTGCCGTGCCCAAGAAATTCTCTCCCGTCGACAACACGATTGAGCAATTCGGCGACATAAAAAATATGTCGATCGAAGAGCTAATTGGGAACTTGAAGACGCATGAAGAGGGAGAGCGTCGCTACAGCAACGGCGACGGAGACGAGGAGCACTTGCTCCTGACGCACACAGAGTGGGAGGCCCGATCGTTGAAGCATGAAGGTGAAGGCTCCTCAAGTGGTTCTAGTGGCGGCAGTGGCCGTCGATACCGAAGAGTTGACAAGGCAAAAGTAAGGCGTTTTAATTGTAATGATTATAGACACTTTGCTTCGGAATGTCGTAAGCCCAATAAGAAAGAGAAAGCGGAGGCGTATCTCATTGAGGCGGATGGTGACGATGAACCAGCGTTGCTCTAGCAACAAGATTAAGGGGGAGAATGTAAGTTAGTCTTGTTGGTTTGGATTGTTTGGAGGTTTCCTTTGCGTTAGCAAGATATAGATCAATTAGTGATTTGAGATCAAATTAGTTTGTTTCCTTTGTTAGGCTTTCCATGTTTATGTTTTGGCTTGGGTAGCAAGTTGATTAGGTAGTCTATAAAAGGATGTGTAATCATATGTGTTTTGATTGAAGCAAGAAGCAATAGAAAATGTTGTGCGGCAGGGCAGCACCAAAAAATCTCTCGCGTGAGTACTTGCTTCCATGTTTTTTTATGCCTACTAGTCAAGTATTGCTTCCAGAGCCAGGACATATGCGTGTGTTCTAGTTCGTGGGTTGAGGTCCAGAGTGATTGGTTTCACGGTGTGAGCTTCTCCCGACGAACACGGTGTGAGACTTTTGCCGAGCGTGTGTTCATGTTGGTTTTGCGCCAACAAAAAATACCATAAAATACTTGTATTATGCAATACATGCTGGAATGACAGTGGCCATAGAAGATTTCAGTACGTGCCCACATGGCTGCCCAGCTGCCCTTACTCTGCATTGGTATGGCTGCTGGCTGCCACCAGCCTCCTTTACAAAGCACACACAAGCATCTTCCCGGGATGCTCTTCTTCCTCAGCACAACAGCCACACACAAGCTCTCCTTCCTCAGCACACCAACTTCCCTTCCCGAGATGCTCCTCTTCCTCAGCACACACAAGCTTCCCAGCTCTGCTCTTCTTCGCATCTTCTTCCTCCTCACCGGCGCTGCTCCTACACTCGTCGCTCTTCCCCTCCAGATTTGGACGGTGAAGAAGAAATAAAGGAAAGGAGAGGGAAGAGGATGCAAATCCAAAAGGGCCGAGGACGGTGGAAGGCTTGCCGGAGTGCAGGGAGGCGGCAGCTGCGGCTGAACAGAGGTGTAGAGAGCCGGCGGTGGCTAGGGTACGCCCGCCTAACCAGGGTCATCTAGGCGAAGGCCTCTGTCGTCTGCCTCCGGCCGACGGGACGCCTTGGCGTCGACTAGGTGACGCCGTGACAACATAGCATACTAGCTGCAAGCTGTCCTGACTCCTGATTATGAGACAGGTAATTCTGTGCTGAAGCTATTTCTGCAATAGTTACATTCGGCACACAAGTGCAAGTGAACATTGCTAAATTAATTCGAACAACTCAGAAAACTTATATAACACGCGAAATTATTTCAGGCATAAATTGATTCAGAGAACATCGTAAAAGCAGCAAGTACGAACCAAATGTCTGGCCTTTGCATTGTAGACCAAACATGGCGATGCAGAACTACAATGACGATACCACTACACTTACAGCTTAGCTGCAAAGGTCTCTTGCTGTTGTGCGCACTAGTTACATACTCATCAGCTATTCTAACTTGGCTGGGGCTGGGAGGCCTGCATTGGCGCGAGCGGAGGTGTTGGTATGGTGGGTGAGAGGCAAGCCGGTGGCCTCCTTGAGGTCTAAGGAGTTGATGCCCTTGGTGAGAGGTCCACCATCTCCAGTGCTTGCACTCTGAGCTCCATGGGATGGTCCTTCACACACCCAATTCTTGGACCAGCCCCAGTGCTCCATTTCAGGGACAGCCTGTGGCCAAGCTGATAGGATTTTGACTCTCTTTTAGATTTCACCCTCTCGAGAATTGCCTTCTGCGGGACGTCAGCAGCTCTAGGGCTTTGCAGGCCACCTGATAAGGTTCTTTGGTAGGTTGGCTTGGCTTGCTCCGTAGGAACACTGTCGCCTTCGCCACCTTTGATTTGTGGAGATGGCCCAGATGTCTTATCTTCTTCTATCATGTTTGGGTTGAGAATCAATTGTGAAGGATTGGGTGCCATAATAGCAGAAGTAGGGTTCTGTGTGTTATTAGGCACTGGATCTTTATAGTAGTCTTCGTTGGTCCGAAAATGGTGTACCTCAACTTCTTTCAGATCAACTCCATTCTCTTCAAGGAAGCTCATGAAATTACTGAGGTTCTCTGCGCTTGGTTTGTAGTGACCACTATTGGGCCAGATGGACTGAAATCAGAACAGATCATCAGAGATTAGCAGAATGCAGCAAATGAACAAGCACAAGAAAAATACAACATAATGAAATTCTCAAATGATTATAATGTGCCCGCAGACAAAAAGTAGAATCGATGGTCTAATATCTCCATAACTTGCATATTGGCCAAAGCATGATAAGTAGATACTCTGACGAGTACCAGGGGTAAGAAAAAGGTAGATTTAAAAAACTGTAGTTCGCCCACTATGTAACTTTCAATCATGTGGAAATAATGCATAAATACAGCCCAATCTGGTATTTTCCAATCTGTCCTCAGAAAAGGATGCATGTTCAAATGATTTTTTATGGCAGTCCATGAAACACAAAAGAATGGTTTGGATTAGAAGGACCATGTAGTGAATGACTCATCAACTCATGGACCATAGTCACCAGGAACGTGGGTTGGCATACCATGTCCCACGAATCGTACCCGGGTCGACGAATCCGGTATATGGTACGCGGGGGGTTGTCGTGAATCTGGTGACTATGTCCTGGGCAATAATCGATCTTTTGGGTCACAGAAGCAGGATTCAGGAACAACATAAGCAGCCATATAAGGAAAGTAAAATTCCGTGTGTAAATAGTGACATTTCAATAGGGCATGGTTTCTCAACAATACCTTGATTACTCCATTTTCTGCAGTAAACGATCCAGCGGCTATGGTAGCACCTCCTGCTAAAAAGCTCGAGTGCTGGAATACACCTTTCTCTTTCTGGATGGAAAAATCAGCTTATGAGTAACAGATTTAGCGATGCTAAACTACCAAAATATATGATATAACATTGTTCAACAGCAATGAGAGCGCAAAATCCTTGCAACATGTGGCAAACTACCTTGCCAGCATAAAGTTTCTTTACTGTGCTCATAACAAAAATCCACTTCTTCCCTTTAGGACCTTGGCTTGTATCAAGTGGTTCTCCAGACTGTTTATGGATAATCTTTCCTTCTGTAATGATGTATTCATAGTGCTCACGCCCTTGCTGCAAAACTTCAGACAATCGTTAGACTATCTGGTTGGCTTAGCTGCAGCAAAATAGAATGCATGTAACCTTTTTTATAATACTTTAATGCGACGATTTTGTAGGATTTTGAGCAAGTGCTTGTGTCAGTTATTTAATAATTATGATGAACAATTGAAGAAAAGTGTGTGTGCAAGTAGGCCAGGGCATATTAGAATCTATGAAGTATTAACATGTGGACCTTTGGTTGTATAAAATATAGCTCAAATATGCAGCCATTTACTAATAACAATAGCATCAAGATACACAAGTTATCAATTCAAGAGAAAAATCTAATAGGTGAACATGAAAAAGATACAGTACAATGTTAGTGATACTTAATCATAATTAAGGCTTGATGGAAGAAAGACTTGATAGAACAAGATTGAGGGTTGAATAAAGTTAAAACTCCTAATGCAGCTCTTCTCAGAGTGTTTTTTGCAATAAGGATACCATGATTTCCAAATAAGGATAGGCAACTATTGTAGAACTTGATCTTACCGGGCCAAGATATTTTATACATTGCTTCTTCAGCAGAGCTCTTGGACATTCTGAAAGATCAACATATTTTCCCTCCCCAATATCAAGCCTGCATATGCAAAAAAGACTAACTGAAATCGCTGTGCAATCAAACCCCTCACTGAAATTTCTAGTATAGCGGTGCAACTCTCTATATGACATACTTATCCTATATGCAAATCTCTTTTGTCATACACATTGCACCAATTCGCTCCAGTAACAGAATTTGCAAATGTAAATACGCAAATCGCGGTCAAGTTCTTACCAGTAGAAGAACGGCTGGCCGGCCTGGCTTTGGCACCAGACATCATAGTAGAAATGCAGGTTGTGCCCATATCTGTGACGTGGGTCGATCTACAACAAAAAATCTCAAATGAGCATTACTGTCAAGATTGCATAAAGATTTTGTCAGAGAGGGGCAGAAACTTCTACGATGCCAAGCTGTGGGCCTTTTTTATTATCAAAGTTCACACCTGACTAAAAGTCAGTCAACTCATACTGCAAAGTAGCCTCTTTTCACACACATGTGAGAGCAAAGCAGCAATATCCAAAGCAAATATTATACTACTAAAAAATAGGGAGAATAGATTGTTTGCCCTCACTTTTACGTGGTTCTACCATTTATCGCCATATTCTTGATATGTGACAAATAATGCAACGAAAACAATGGCAAATAATAAAGTGCAACGAAAATAATATCAAATAATAGAAGGCAAAGACGGAGCAAATGATCAATTTTCCCATAAAAAAACAGTATTGGATTTGTACGATTTGTACTCACAGCCTCGATCCAGTGCTGGAAAGCCAGCTTCAGAGCCTTTCCATCCCTGGATAAACCCTGGCCCACCTGTATCAAGCTCACAAACATGTATCAACTTAAACACACAGCACACCAAATGGAGAAGTCCAAAGAAAAAGAATTGCTTTATTGTGAAGAAAAGAACATGTCAAACTGGATGGCGGTAGCAATTGACGCACAGAAAACAACAGAAACGAGACCTTGGATGCATTGAGCCTGACACGGTTCCAGCGCGAGACGGCGGTCTCCGGTTTGGGGTCGTCGAAGAAGTAGACGGTGCTGTGGCTGAGCCGCGCGAAGTCCAGCGCTTGCCCCCTTCATCAATCCCAACCACAAACCCTCTCAGTTTCAAAGATTGAATTTTACCACCGGTAACCATCAATAAAAAAAAAGGAAAAATTGATTATTTGATATTGCTAACATTGTAATATATAATTTGCATAATTTGCCATTTTGAGCTTTCAATTATATTTCTTATCTTTTTTCTCTTTTTCCTCACACGAAATATCCTTATTACCCCTCTCTAACACGCCGGGCTTAATCGAGTCCTTGGCTTAATTTGCCACATGCCGGGCTCGGGCGTGTCTCTAGCCAAGATGGAGGTGCCTCGCTAGTACGAGGCAGATAAAGGATTGGACTGTAACCGCACAGTACGTCGCACTGTGCGCACGCATCTGCTAACATTGTAATATATATATGTTCTTAATGGAAGCCCACACGAACAAGAGCAAATTAAGCAATAAGCGAAAGATCCCAAGAAAGGGGTACCAAAATCAACGGATGGAACGGATGGAACAAATCAGAACCAGGAAGCTTCAAAAGGAAAGGAAACGAAAAAAAGGGGGCGGGGGGAGTTGGCGTAGGATCTGGTTACCAGAGCTCCTCGACGACGACAACGGAGTCGGCGAGCTTGCGCCTGGTCCGGTAGCTCCGGTACACCTTCTGCAGCTTGGTCACGGCGCCATTCACGCAGCCGCCGCCAGCGCTTCCCGCCACCAGCGAGGAGGCTTCCAGAAGACTCAAGTCGAAGCTGGTTGAGTCCGTGTGATCCAAGCTGGCCGGAGGAGGCGTCGCCGTTTCCACCCCCATTTCCGATGTTTAAGAGGGAGTCTAAAGCAGTTCCACTTCCTCCAGAGTAGCAATGGTTGTAGTCTTATGGAGGAGGTAGCAGCAAGCAGTAGGAATTTAAACAGAGTTGCGTCGCTGTAACACGACGAAATCAGAGAATAATTAAAGGCGTTAATTCTATTATTAGTTATATTCTACTACGCTACTCGTGGTCTACATGCAGGGAAAGAAACGAATTTTGTATTTGCAGTATTAATCATCGCCAACACGTATTTACAAATTTGACATCGTTGCTCTACGGTCATCGTGTGGCAACGACTCCTGCGTCGCCACGGCCGTCCCGTCGCCAGCTCAGCCATTGCCGCACGGCAGCCGTGCGGCAACGGCCCATATGCCGCTACGTGGCCTCCCCTCCCACACCGCCCCATGGGTTTAGAGAAATTAGGGTTTGAGAAATTAGGTTTCGCGACTGTCTGTAGAAATTTTAAAATATAGCAAATGAATTCAAAAAATTATGAAATTTTATGTAGAGCCTCCCGACACAGTGTACTATACGGTGTAAATTTTTCATAATTTTATTCGTTCAGAATTTTTCTCACAAATTCATATAAACGTATTGTTTGTACGAATTTGTAAATGTAGAAATTGAGATCCACAAATTATGAATTTTATTTTAAAGGCTCGTCACATAGTGGACTTGATTGTTTACTATTTAGACAATTTGATATGTGTTCTGAAATTATCTCGAAAATTTATGATTTAGGTTGCGAAAATTTGGATTTTAGGTTTCGGAAATTAGGGTTTCATAATTTCACGTGACTTGGAATGTATGGAAAAAAAAAGCTGCATTGCAACTCCATTCAAGATGTCGATATACAATATGGCGCAAGAGTACACACATAACAGCCGGATAACACGGGATATATGTGTACAAATATAACAAAACAAAATAAGAATACAAATATACTCAAACATAATAGCATAACACAGGATATACCAAAGTCTAGATATGCTTGTGCATGAACCGGGATGAAGGAGGACGGGGTATTGTCACATATAACCCGATCAAATAAGACACTCTTTGTTAATTTAGCAGTCTATTGTGGATGATATTCTTTAATATTGTGTTGTTCCACAGTCTAGATAAGCTTATGCATGAACCAACTGAGGGAAATACGTGGCATGCGGATCATATAACGATGTACTGTAACCTCCGAATCGTGTGCCGTCGTAGCAAGAAAAGGGTAGATAGTGGGTACGGAGTACCTTTTGTCTTGGGAAAAGACCGAAAGGGAGAGGAGCCAAGAGACTAGACGTATCACGTATGAAGGTATTGCATCGAGTGTGTGGATGAGATAATGAGGCCAAGCCCCCCTCTTACAAGCCCTTGGGGCTTTATTTATAGGAGGGCAAGAAGGGATATTTACCTTCTTGCCCCCATAACGTATAGAGAGAGATGGCACTTTAGGTACATTTGCCTAAATATACCATACAAACAAGGTCTACATATGCGTAGTATCACTAACGACACACTGGTATTCCTGACGACCCTAGGGTGCGGGGCACCCCTTGGTGCCCAGCTACGACATGTGCGTTTCGAAGGTTATGATACATCGTTATATGATCTTTACACCACGTATTTCCCTTAGTTGGTTCATGTGCAATGTTATCTAACCCGTGGTACAATACAGTATTAAACAATATCATCCACAAAAAAAACTGATAAATTAACAAAGGGCGTCCTATAGCATAAAAAAAATAGGTGTCTGCAACTAGTCTTCGTGGCAACCTCTTTTCTTGGTGAGCTCACCTCGTCACATAGTAGCACCTTCGATGCATGTTGATTGGTGTTTGCAGTCTCTTGAAGCCAATAGCACCCTCGTTGTCTTCCGACATTCCACATTTTCTAGACACATTGTTTTCTCTACAGGAATGCTGATACAGTTAGTGTTACTTAGGTTAATACCAGGAAATGAAACTCTGGTTGCATCTACATGAAAGCTGATGCGGTCCACGTTGGAGTTGGACAGGCTGAATGATATAAAGTCCAATAGCGAGGGCCCCTTGTCTCGGGGCTGCCCACGGTGGCGACGAGTGTCGAAGTCGTCTATGTCCTGCGATTCCATGATGTAAGTGGATCATACAGTAAGAAACGTAACAAGGATGTAAATTGTATATAACTCACGTCTTCGATACGGAGTGTGCCCAGTCAGCCAGATACGCTATGACGTCAGCCAGTCTCGGTCGAAGGGGCCTTCCCCTTCCCATTGTCGCGGGACTCTCCACGTCGGGCTAGTATGTCAAAGTCGTCCATGTCGTGCGAATCCATGATGTAAGTGCACTGTATAGTGAAAAACGTAACAATGATGTAAATTCTTCATAGCTCACATCGTCGATATGGATTATGGTCAGGCGACCAGATACGCTATGGCGGTCGGGCTCAGCCGCAAGCCTTTCCCTTCCCCTTGTCGCGGGACTCTCCACGTCGGCTGGTATGTCGAAATCATTCATGTCCTGCGATTCTATGATGTAAGTGCACTGTACAGTGAAAAACGTAACAAGGATGTAAATTCTTCATAACTTATATCGTCGATATGGATTACGCCCAGGTGAGTCCTGGGCTCCTTCGGTGCCACCTTAACAGGGTCCGGTACGTAAGGTTTCCACCGCACGAAGGTCTCGGCCCACATCGAGTAGTTCAGCATGTACTTCTGCTGGATGAACGCCCTGTCGTATATCTATGGGCCGTCGATCCAATGGGAGAAGTGGCAACGCATCTCAGGATGCCATTATGTGGGAAAAGAAGTGGCAGTGCATCTCGGGATGCCATTATGTGGGGATGAATTTAAAAATTTATGGAATTCAACGTATGGAGAGGGAAATCGATGCGTGCGAAAGAAACGCTTACGAGGTGGTGCCCACACGTGTAGTACACCCAGGCGAAGGTGTCTGGACTGAATGATCTCCGCCAGCTCGCCACACACACACTACAGGACCGAAAACCGTGGTGGTACCAGAGCATCTTTCATTGAATAATCTGGGTGTTATAGATGTTTGTGTTGGAAATATGCCCTAGAGGCAATCATAGAGATGATTATATTTCATTATGTTCATAATATTTGATAATATGTTATCTTGTTCCTTGAATGAATCATCAGTCATGAAGATTAACAAGTATGTGACTTGTTGGTGAAGCTCTTTTAACTTATGATGATGTCGTTCTAAAAGTATCCTGGTCAAAAGTCCTTTGGTGGAACACTAGTGACTCTACGACCAAAGACATGTATTGATTGATGACCATGTTTCACCGGTCATGGATATAGGGATATCGAATCAATAATGTGGACACGTGTTAGAGAACATAGTGTTGGATAAGACCCACCTTGAGACACTATTGAGATTGTTATGATTCTATGTGTCGTTAGTTGGTCTCAAGCAATGATGATGTATAATCCTTAGACTTGAGATCAAGATGGTTTCCTACATGTATAATAGCACTCTTAGGGGTTGCCAAACGCTACACCGTGAATCGGGTAGTTATAAAGGTAGCTTTGGGTATGCTATGAAACATGGAGAGGAATGTATTTGATGGGATATGGGATTTGCCCTCCTAACATAACATGAGAGATATCTCTGGGCCCCTCAAGTGGTCGGATAAAGAAAGTGCATGGCCATGCCCATTGGTGGTCAAGAGTTCGACCACATAAGGTTATCCGATACTCTCGAGAAAGCATTGAGCGATCCATGGATGACACAACATCTCACCCGAGTTCAACCAGATATCGTGAGGCAAAGGGAGAATACATGAGTAGGTCGCTTAGTTCGACCAGCTACGGACTGGTCGTATGGAGATACAATGTAACATTCTGATTTTCTAAATCATTTTTAAAATGTGTAAAATAAATTAAAACTATTTACTTTAATGAGAATTCAAGTTTGGTTCTGTTGGAGAGGTTTGAGTTGTTGGTATCTCTTCCTGGTATGCTTGGCAGATCCTCCCTTCAATTTATCTTTTTCGGGCTGTGTAGGTTTAGACCCTCTCTGTGGCCTAGACCTCCCCAGGAGTTCTTAAGGTTAGACCTCCCTTGAGGCTTGGACCTTTTCTCACCTGGACGTATTCTTACGTCCGGGCCTTTCCTTTTGAGTTTGGTCACTTTAGACCTCTTTGTTGGTTCGAATCTCTTTGGAATAAGACCTCTTTTCTGTTCAGACTTCTCTTCAGTCTAGACTTCTTGTTTCCTGGGCACCATTCTAGGCCCAGACCTCTTTTTATTCGGACCTCCATGTATTCCAGTGGACCTCTCCTTGCATTGAATCTAACGGTTTGGACCTCCTCTCACTCTGAATCCAAAGGTCCAGACCTCCTCGTGCGTTATGTCCCTCTGTGGACCTCCCCTTTGTTTTGAATCTAACGGTTTGGACCTCTCCTCACTTCCGATCCAAAGGCCCAGACCTCCCTCAAGACGTTTGATCTTGGTGTTGGACCTCCTCTCGGAGATCCAACCGCCGGACCTCAACCTGCCTTTAATCCCAACCACGGGATCTCTTTGTAGTTCTTTGGACCTCATGTCCAAGACCTCTCCGTGGCCTTTTAACTTGGCCCTGGACTTTCTCGCCAGACCTCCCTTGATGAGATCCTAACCGTCGGGATCTCCTCTGTTGATCCGACCGTCAGACCTCCCCATGTCCGCACCTCCCAGATGTCGGACCTCCTCAACCTTGAGACCTCCTTGAGCCGCAGGACCTCCTTTGATGAAGTCTCGTTGTATGCAACCTTAGTCACGTGGACCTCCTCCATGTGTATTTGGACCTCCCCATGTTCGGACCTCCTTTGTGTATATCAGGACCTCTTAGTCCCGGACCTCCTCGAGGACCTCTCCTGCGGGGGCAAGACCTCCCCTTTTGACCCGATTGTTTCTAAATTGACTGGCCCCACCTGCCAGTCTTAATCATTCTCATTTCCTCCGCCACGTTATTATATTGAGCATTTAATGCGTGTCTTGTCACATTAAATGCATCCATATACGTGGTGTTTTACTTTGAATTGGGTCACTTAACCGTACCCTGACATTTTTCTTTGTTCCTTCCCATAGCAACGTACATTGTCCTTCCTCGTACCTTTTGCCCAGAATGGTAGTGACACCTGCCCTGCCACTACCTACCTTTGACCCATTTCTATACTTATCCTTGACACGTATATTTCTAGTTTTCTTCACCATTTTGATTACAATTAGACCAAGGAATTCTACCACATCACCTTTCTCCACTCTGTTATCTTGGCTCTCGATCAGCGGCTCCCAGGGAAAACCTTGTCGCCCACAACCTCCCCTCCATCCACGGTTTCTTCTTGTCCCTGGTAAGTCCCTGGGCGATCTCCTCCGCTCTCGTTTTTACTCTTGCCTTTGAGTGGTCGTGTCCATCTCAGGACCTCCTCTGGTGGACTCCTTTTCGGGTTTTTATGGCTTTTGTGTGAGGACCTCCTTTGGACTTTGCGCAAGAACCATTTCTTAGGATCTTTGTTCTATTGCTTGAATCACTCCTTTGGGGTCTTTTGGCCAAAGACCACCTCCTCCTGGTAAGCTTGAACCTTTTCCAAAAGAACCGTTCTAAAGATATAGACCTCTTCTGTTGATTATGTTTTGGACTCCCTCTGGGATTCTTTTGGTTTTCTTGTTGTTCTCAATTGGTTCTTTATTTGAGTTTCCCTTGAAATTGCTCTTTTACACGTGTAGATTGCGAAGACTCCAGGGAGTCTGAGGGTTCTGAAGAGGAAGATTCTCAGGACAGTGAGCAAGGCAAGTTGCACTCTTGATCATATTGCACCCAATAATTCAATCTATTTATGTTCAATTTCAAAGTTTAATGCATGCCTATTTCTACCAAGTTAGTTCACTACCTGTTTTAAATCCATAGTTATGCCTATTTCCTTTGTATGGCCACTGTTGACTTTGGACTGAACTCATTGTTACCTTTAGATCAAACTTGGGTCATGCAATAGTGTGAACCAAAACCATTTGAAAAACTTGTGCTTAGTCAGGCTTAGACCAAAAGTATTGATTTGGGGGAAATCTTTACCAACATAACCAAATATTGCTTAAAATGTTTTTACCATGACATTGGGTTGTCATGGAAGGATGAAAATGTTGCTCGGGAAGCAAGGAAAATGAAAATGGATTGGGACTGGGGCGAATTGGTTAGATTGGCTGGTGCAATGTTGTGCACGGACTCTATCCTGGTAAAGGTGGAGATCCAGGGGTTTGTGAAAGTCGCCCTAGTCATGTGAGGACCAGTCTTTGAGCGACCAATGCCAAGCCTATAATGGGCTATGCCACAATCGTGCAACCACATGTCTCCAGAATGGGGCGTGGGACTTGGCTGAGTAATTTGTAAAACTTCACCATATGCTGCTCCATTGGAGGTGTGGGAGGTCTTGTAAGACTGATGGTCCTTTATGACCTATTGTTCCCACTGGTGCAAGAGGGGCTTCATTGGATTCTTTGTCCATAGGGGGTGAAACCTTAGCAAGGAAAGGCTGTGGTGGAGCAATGCATTGTAAAGGCCTTGTCATGAGCTCTAGACCTCTTACCTTTGGTAGTGAGAGGTGGCATTGACGGATGTCGGATAAACTAGAGAAATCATGTCATGTGGGTAAAGTGTACAACCTCTTCAGAGTTAAATCTATTCAAATAGCCGTGTCCACGGTCATGGACGTGCTGGCAAAGGCTACTCAGAGTTAGATGTTGATTTTGGGGATTTCCAGAAATGTTTCCAAATCTGTTTTGGGATTGCTATCCCATGGGTTTGGGCAGGAGCTTTGTTGTCGAGGGTATCCTTCACCAACTTGTTGATGAATGTTATCAAGCGAAAAATTACTTTGATAAAATGAATTTTATCTATTTAAAGACACGCTTTGGAACTTAGTAATGGTAGTTGAAAGAAAATTTGCTTTGTGCAAATTAACCATAATATGCCATCCTTTGGTTATCCATATATGCATGTCATTACGCTAATCCACGGTGTAACTTGCGAGCACGGTTGTTGTGCTCACTCTTGCTCATTACAATCTTTGCGGAGAAGACCTTGGCGGTGAAGAAGATCAAAGCGAATAGGTTGTGCCTTCCGATCACCGCCTGTGGTGTCTTGATGGACCTGTGACTTTTGTTCTTTTGCTCTTTTGTATATGTGTTGGGCCCAAGGCCTTTGTGTAACAACTCTGTAAATATTTTGCTTAAATAAGAATACGTTCTGGATGTCACCACCATTGTATTATTTCTGTGAAGAGCTGGCCATGATCCTTGGGACTAGCTCGGGATTCACAGGGAACCCTGGAGCAAGCACGGACCTTCATGTCCTCACAATGGGATGAACGTGTGAGGCTCTGAGGGGGTCTCGGACCTCCACGACCCCCTCTGGAGGGTCGTGGGTGGTCTTGGGGTGTCCTCAGACCTCCTCGTTTTTCCCTGACTGTGGTCGTGACAGGTCGTGGGTGCTCCTTGGCTCCAAGACTCTCTCTCGGGTCATGTTCTCTTGGACCTCCAGGAGGTCCTGCTGGATCTCCTGGGAGGCTCTGGGTGGACTAGCCGAGAGGTCCTTTGTGGACCTCCTAGGAGGTCCTGATGGACTTTCCAGTAGGTCTTGGAGGACCTCTCGGGTGCCCTAGAGTTGGGTCGTTACATACAAGCAAGTCGTAGACTGGTCGAACGTAATCACAGAGTGGTCGAAACCAAGTCGTAAGGAGTTACGAGTTGGTCGTGATCAAATACGAACTGGTCGTATAGAGATAGGACACAGTCGTAAGTAATAAGGACACAGTCGTAGATCATATTGCATTAAGGTTCGTCGATATAATTTGTGTGTATTCGGGAATCGATATGTTACGCTAGGAGCCGTCGACTCATGATCGGAAGCGGTTTCGAGTCACAACCGAACTACACATGAACCTCTGTGGTCACACACTTAACGGGTTGGAACAAACCAAGATGCGAATCGATTAAGAGCGTGTTGGATAAGATCCGTCACGAGCACTATATAAGGAGATGCATGAGGCTGTTGGGAGGGCGCGAGAAAACACGACCAAAACCCTAGCCGCCATCTTCCTGAGAGCTCTGCCGTGCGACTTGGTGCTAGCACACCGGCGTATGGTTGTTCCTGCCCTGGATGTGTGGATACCGTAGAGGCGCTACTACGATTGTTGCACTTGAGGACGATCCGCGATCTTCACGAGGAACTGCAGAGGTTGCTGGAGAAGACGATCGACTACGACCACTACATCGACTTGCTGGACGTTGGACGATCGACTACGACCACTACATCGACGCGCTCTTCATTGGACCAGGCTGCTCCAACCCTTCTTTCGCTGCTCTGCGCGTCTGGTGGTAACGATCTGTGATCATCTACTTGCTTGGCTTCCTGGTCTGCGTGGTAGATTTTTGTTTGTAGCTATCGTAGCCTACCCCGCAACCCAACAGTTTGGCCTTCTACGCAAGCCACTTGTGCTTCTATAGCATACTCGAGTAGAAGTTTGCCGATGAGTCCGACATATCTGGGTATCGTAGAGGTTTCACTATACATCAGAAAACAAGGCGGATGATATATTAAATTACGACATTGAATGACAACTAGACGAGCTCGGTCTGTTGGGACAATCCTTCATTGAGTGTCTAGGGGTCTTGCATATTCTGTAATTGATTACACGGCTAATACTGGTATGTTGGCTGGTATCCATGTCGTTCCAGAAGTGCCACGTCTTCCGTCGCCCCTTCTCTATTCTCTTCAAGTCCTTGTTGGGACCCCATTGCACCATGTCCGCCCAAAGATCCTTGTAGTTCATTTTCAAGCCGTACGAGTGAAACTCTCCACTCCATGTACCGAAAAGGTGTTGCATATCATAGTACTCGGAGATGTATGGCGTAGACATCTGCCTTATCTGCGCACACCCTTATACACATGCGAGCATGGCTTCTGGAGGAGCTTCGGCTTGTTGCAGGTGCTTGTCACCACATCACGCAGGGTGCATGTGTTTCCTTCCCCCCCTGGCATGACTGTTGACGTATATCTACCGAAGCCGGATCTCGTACTTCCACCTAAGGCCGTCGATCACCCAAATATCGCGCATTTGGGCCTTCTCCATCTTCCGGTCCATGTGCCTCTGTATGTTCTCGAACCACTGCTTGCCTTCGTCCATGTGTCGCTTGGCTGTGGCTCTTTTGATGAAATAACCAACAGTGCGAGTCCATGTTTCCTGGACGATCGCGGTGATAGGGAGGCATTGCACACCTTTGAGGACTCTGTTGTAGACCTTGGACATTTTGGTCATCATAATTCCGTACCTCACACCATCTGTGTCATAGAGGAGGGACCATTTCTCTAATTTAGGAGCATGGCCATTAATCCACTCCAAAAAGTTTATGGCACTGCTAGGTTGCTCTCCCTCCGAAGTGAACTCCCTTGTATGTCTCGCAGTCTGGTGTTCCAGGTCTCTCGAGATGGACTCAAACTTCCGCCTCTGGTTCTGCAGACACAATGCCTTTAACGTCTTTATGACTTCCTAACTACAGAACCACGCCAACAAGTTAGATGCAAGATGCCTCATGCACCACCTGGATTACACATTGTTCCACTGGTGAGACGGATCCATCCCACGCTGCATGGTGTTGATGGCCGCCAACAACCTAGCATTGCGACCTGTGATTAGGCAGATGTTGGGCCGATCTCCCACCACCGCCCTCTTTACATTCTCCAGGAACCATAGCCAGCTGGATGTGTTCTCACTCTCCACAATGGCAAATGCCACCAGGAGAAGCTGGTCATTCGCGTCGGCCACCACCGTGGTGAGTACCTCCCCGTGAGGAAAGTGCCACCCATCATTAGCACGGGACGGCAGAACTTGAAGCTCCCGATGGCCTGAGTGAAATATCAGAACACCCGATCCAGTATGAAGCGGTTGGGCCTTTCCTAGCATCTTTATGGTCAAGCTTGTTTATGCACATGTAAGGGTTTGATTCGGCAATCTGGTGAAGCAATCTCGGCACAAAGTTGTACGCCTCTTCGTATGTCTCGTACATGGTCTCGATAACCTTCTGCTTAGCTCATCGGACCTTGCTGTAGCTGACTGGATAGCCAACCTGATTGACAACTTCCGACATCATCATCTTGGGGGAGACAGACACATCCACCTCAACTAGGTGTGTGATGAGGTTTGCAACATATGCGAAAGTCACGTTCCGATGCTGCCGCAAGGTTTGCTGAGCTCGCAAGTGTAGTCGATCAGCTTCTTGATCGTGAAGACCGAGCCAAAGATCTTTGTTCGGTGAGCGCTGACCTTGCTAGGGCAGCCTTCCACTATGCACTTAACTGCGTGCTTTCCTGGGTTGGACCAGTGCACTCAGTACAGACGGCTGATGGACAAGATGTACCGTGCTATAACTTGTTGCACGGCCACCCTGTCCGGGAAGCGCTGCCCAACTAAGAGGGTGTCAGCTTCAAACTCTCACTAGGAGCCTTCTTCTTGTGGTAGTACGAGCGAATGCATCGCGATATCATCAAGTCTCGATGCCACGTAAGGACCACTGGCTTGGTATGCATCCCCGTCGCTACCATCCGAGTTTGAGTCGGCATCCTCGTCGTACTCCAACCCGAGAGGCTCGTCCGGTAGATACTCGTGGCAGTCGATGCAGACCGACCACCACGTTTCTGCCCCCTCATTTAGCACAAAATTAGGCGCAGGACTTTCCTCCGAGGTTGCACCTTCCGTGCTGCCATCTTTAGGCTCGGGCTGCGCTTGCCCGCTTGTAGAGGCCCCGACATCATCAGGGTTTCCCGACGTCTTGCGTACGAAATTCACATACACCATAGGCATCCCGTGAATGGTTACCTCGGGCTGGGAGGCAATCTGTATATACTGCCTCCATGCTACACTTCCATTCACCTTGACGAGCTCCCACACATAATTTGTGAAGGTGATCGCCTCGATCACAACTTTCTTCGTCGTTGGCTCCATGACGAACTCCCTCCGGATGCAGCTTCGCAGCTCGTGAATATTCATCGCGTGGAGCCCCTCCACCTGGACCACCTTGTACTGGCATCTCATCAGGTCCAACTCATCGGGTCCGGCCCGTACGAGACCATCGCCGTAAAACACTGGCAGGTCTTGCATGTTCGAAAATACCTAAAGCCACAACAACCTCATCCGCTATTACCTAAAACACTAACAGGTCCAACCCATATGTGTAATTAAATACAACAGATTGCATGCAAGTGATGGATTATATGTATAATTAAACACGAATAATTACCACTAAACTTACTAATTACGACTGATTAATTACATCTAAACTAACTAATTACGATTGATTGATTACCACTAAAAAATTACCAATACTTCATTTCCCCTTATTTAATATGTCGTAATGATGACTACTAAATTAATTACAACTAATTAATTACCACTAAACTAATTACAACTAATTAATTACCACTAAACTAATTATAACTAATTAATTACCCCTAAAATAACTAATTACGACTAGCTGACTAAGACTGATTAATTACGACTACGGTAATAACGGCAAAAGCATCCGACAAATTACCTACCCTTCGTGAGAAATCAATCAAAAAAGGCCAAGCGACGAGAAGCAAGAAAACAGTTAACCTTCCAATAAAATTATTTATGTTACGTTCTTTGAGTTCTCAGCGACGAGCGCAAGAACGAGAATCGAAACGCAAATGAGATGAGCGAAGAGCAGGTGCCAAAGTTCAGTATTTATAGCCGAGCGAAGGAGGAGTCGCGGCGTTGGCGTCGAGAATTCCGTAAGTGTTGGCGCCGAAATTTCTAGAGAAGGCGATAGATGTGCGGAGGAGGGAAGGTGGGAAAGATGGCCACCGCATGGTTTTTTAATTCTCTGCAGAACAGTCCGAGTACGTGGCGAGAGGGGTGGCTGGCGAGAGGGAGGGCTAGAGGGGGTGCATGGCGGGAGGGGAGGGGAGGCCGACGTGGCAGCGTGTGGGTCATTGTTGCACGGCCGCTGTGCGGCAACGAGCTACGTGTCGGGCGGGGAGGACTTCCGCGTGGTGGCCGTGCGGCAACAGAGCCATATTTGTAAATACGTGTTGGCAGTGATCAATATTACAAATACAGTTTGCAAATTGCCGTATCTGCCAAAAATTCAAAAGAAACAAGGATTTTTGCCGGTATTAGCATAATTTCGTTTCGTATTTACAAAAATAGGTGTACCTAAATTTTTTTTTTGTCAAAAATAGCGCACCGACCGCACGGCCGCTGTGCGGCGGCCACCATAGCCCGCCATGCAGGTGCTTCCGCAGTGGGTTAGGTTTAGGTTAGGTTTTCGACTGATAATCTGTGAATTTCGTAGTATTTTAAAAATATAGCAAATTAGTTTCTAAAATTACGAAATTTTACGTGAATGCTCGTAACACGGTGTACTTTCTTGTGTAATTTTTCTATAATGTTTCTCGTTCTGATTTTATCTTGCAATTCTATTTAAGTGTAATCATTTTATGATGCCACGTGTTACCCTTTCCCCCTCCCACACGCATGGCCCCTCTCCCGCCAGTCTCCCCCCTCCCACACGGCCCTCCTCCTGTGGTCATATTTTGAACCGTCCATCATCTCTCCTCCGCACATCTGTCAACTTCTCATAGCTGTCCCCCCTTGCCCGCAGTGCTGCGCGTAGACAACGCATTCGAAATTTCTAGCGCCAACGCAGCGGCTCCTCCTTCTCTTGGCTACAAATACCGAAATCTCGCAGTCGCTTTTCGCTCATATCAATTGTGTTTCGCTTCTCGTTCTGGCGCTCGTCGCTGAGAACTCAGAGAACTTAATATAATTAATTACAAGGCGCACCCAGGGTGATGTGGCGACATGCACCTGCAACAAACCGAAGCTCTTGCACAAGCCATGCTCACTCGTGTACAAGGCGTGTGCGCAAATGAGGCAGATGTGTACTCCGTACATCTCCCAGTACTACGACACGCAGCACCTTTTCGGTACATGGAGTGAGGAGTTTCACTCGTACGGCTTGGAAATGAACTACAATGATCTTTGGCCGGACATGGTGCAATGGGGCCCGAACAAGGACTTGAAGATAACAGCGAAGGGACGATGGCAGACGTGGCGCTTCTGGAATGGCATGGATGCCAGCCAACGTACCAATATTAGCTGCACATGCAAGTGCAGGATATGCAAGACTCCTAGGTACTCAGCGAAAGATTGTCCCAACAGACCGAGCTCATCTGGTCATTATTCGGTGTCGTAATGTAATATTTTCTCAGCCTTGTTTACTTATGTACAGCGAAACTTGTACGAGTTATGCATAATTTCCATCCTTGTTACGTTCTTCACTGTACGGTGCACTAACATTCTTGCTACGTTTTTGTTGTGTCGTAGGAAGACAACGAAGGTGCTACTAGCTTGAAGAGACTGCAAACACCAATCAACTTATTTGAAGATGAATGTGCTTTCTGCCATTCATTTAGAATTAGTCAGGTAATACAATCGAATCATTTGCATCTATCAAGTCAGAGGTGATCAAGTCTTTTTAGTTCTTACTGTTATGAACTTAGAGTCAGAAATCAATCGTGCTTCAAAATCCCCTATTTCTCATCACTACTGTAATGTTCTAACGTGCCTATTTTTTTTATGCTATAGGATAATGGTCATGTTTTGTGCCCTGAACATGCATCGAAGGTGCTACTATGTGATGAGGTGAGCTCAGCAAGAAAAGAGATTGCCGCGAAGACTAGTTGCACGCACCTATTTTTTTATGCTATAGAAAGCTCTTTGTTAATTTATCAGTTTTCTGTGGATGGTATTCTTTAATATTGTATTGTACCACAGGCTAGATAACATTGCGCATGAACCAACTGAGGAAAATGCGTGGCGTGCAGATCATATAACGATGTACCGTAGCATTAGAAACGCACACGAGTCGGAAGTTACGGTACATCGTTATATGATCTGCATGCCACATATTTTCCTCGGTTGGTTCGTGCACAACCTTATCTAGCCTGTCGTACAATACAGTAATAAAGAACATCATCCCCATTAAACTGATAAATAAACAAAGAGTATCCTATTTGATCGGGTTACTTGTGATAATACCCCTCCTCCTACATCCCGATTGTAATAAACTCGCGTGTGTTTCATGTAATGCTTGTAACACTTGAAATGTCGACAATTATCTGGATGAAAATGTACATTGCAACTTCATTGCAAACCCTAATATGCCTTGCACGTATGAAAAAAGCAACATATCGTACATTATTAAAGAACATCATCCACTATTAAACCGTTAAATAAACAAAGATCGTCATATAGCAATCTCTTCAAGCCAGTAGCACACAATTGGGATAAGCGAAGAACGATTGCGAGATTTCGGTAGTAATAACACAGACGGTTGAAAAGGTGGCCACCAAAGGGGGGTCCTGCGGGAGGGGGTAGAGTGGAAGGGAGAGGGGTTGACATGTGCCGTGATAAAACCAGAATGAGGAAAATTATGGAAAACTTACACAAGAAAGTACACCGTGTTACGAGTATTTACGTAAAATTTCATAATTTTATGAAGTAATTTACTATATTTTTAAAATGGTACAAAATTCGTGGATTATCTGTGGAAACCCTAACCCACGTGGCGGCCGACGGGGCGACCGCACGGCGGCCATACGAAAACAGTGGCGTGGTGGACTGTGGTGGCCGCCTCACAGCGGTTGTACGGTGGGGATGCTAGTTTTGATAAAAAAATTTAGATCCATCTACTTTTGTAAATACAAACAAAACGACGCTAATATCAGCAAAAATTCAAGAAACATAAGAGCGTACAAAAAAAAAGTAGAGAGAAAAATTGACCGCGAGTCTACCTACCCATGTCATCCATGGGCCATGGCAGCACGTGGCCAGTGGTATTGGGAGACCAATTTGGAGTTGAGTTGGAACTTGGAAACATACGGAAGATTGTTGCTTTAATTCACCGGTGCTGTCTGTGGCTGCAGATGTGCGCACCAGTGAGGCGTGGGACGGGAGGAGGTGCAGTGACTATTGTTAGTCCTGTCAAGTCAACACTCCGTCATAGGCGGGAAAATTGATTAATTGCCTTATTTTTGTGTGGCTTAATTATTTGTCACTATATTTTGTGGCACTTAATTATTTGTTATAAAGTTAGAGAGATAATTGATTTTTTTTTGCACTTTTGAATACGGGAAGGCAGCAGGCACACAAAACAAAGACGAAAGCTCTTGTCCGATCGGACGGCGCGGAAACCACTGTAGACAGATCGAACCGCCTGGAAAAAATGGGTGACGTGGCTAGGCTCACGTCGGCTGAATTCCACCTCCTTTTATATAGTAAGATTTTCAGTTCGTACGCACGTTGTTTCGAAGCTTCAAGGAGAATGGTGTCGGCGTCGGGCAGGTACATGCTTTGCTCACGTCGTTGTATCTAAGGCTCGGTTTATGGTTTTTGCTAGCGCTAGTAAGATTTCGCTATTATGTCTCTAGAAACGTAGATTCAGGCGTCCTAATTTTTGAGTCGTCTCAGTTGTGAAATGCATGTGCCAATGTATGGCTCTCGCTCAATTCATAAAAGGAAATGTAGCAAATTAACAATCCAAAAATGACAGCCACTCCATGCACCAGTTCTCGACTTCTTGTAGTCTAAGAATCAACCGGGTGAGCTGTGTAGAAAACCAGGAAGAGGAAGATCTGATTTATGGGAATACTCAGCGCATAAAGGCGTAGAGGCTACGACCTGAATATATATGCAGAGAAGCCGTGTCAGATTGGTTACATTGTTCGTTATAGAAACCGATTACAGGGTCTCGTATACATCCCGGTCTCTATCTAACAGAATCACGTATACATGGGATAAGATCTGTATCATGTATAAGATAGGAATAGAAACTATCTTCTACCAAATTGGTTCAACAATTCTAGCTTTAACACCCTCCCTCAATCTCAACCTATGCCAGATCTTAAATTGAGATTGTGTCGAAACTGTGTCAACTGACAAACTGGAAGTAGCTTTGTGAAACCATCTGCAACTTGATCCTTGGAGGGTATGAACCGAATCTCAAGTGCTTTGCGTGCAACACGTTCTCTGACAAAATGAAAATCTACTTCAATATGCTTTGTCCGTGCATGAAAAACCAGATCAGCGGATAAATATATTGCACCCAAATTATCACACCAAAGTATAGGAGGTATGGACTGATATATTCCAAGCTCACCTAGCAAAGGCTGAACTCATCAATTTAGCAGTTGCATTGGCCAAGGACTTATATTCAGCCTCAGTGCTTGATCGTGACACAGTTGCTTGCTTCCTAGCACTCCACGAAATCAAGTTAGGACCAAATAATATTGCAAAGCCTCCAGTCGACCTCTTGTCATCTGGACAACCTGCCCAGTCGGCATTAGAGAATGCACTAAGCAACATTGAACGGACTTGCGTATGGATAGTCCAATACTTGGTGTAAACCGCAAATATCTCAATATTCTTTTCACTGCAGTCCAATGTTGTGTTGTTGGTGCATGTAAGAACTGGCATACCTTATTAACTGAATATACAATATCGAAGTCGAGTCGGTGTAAGGTATCTTGAAAGCACCAACTATACTTCGATACCTGGTCATGTCCCCTGGCTGAAGAGCATCTCCTACTGTCAGGGAAAGCTTTTCAGTCGATGATAAGGGAGTGGTCACAGGTTTGCAGTTCTTCATGCCAACGCGATATGTACTTGGACTGTGTGAGAAGGAGTCCATCTTTAGTCTTGGCCACTTCAATCCCTAGAAAATAGTGCAGTTCACCAAGATCCTTAAGTGCAAACTCAGCTTTGAGCTGATCAAGTAGCTTTGTCATGACACTACTAGAAGATCCTGTAATGATGATATCATCCACATATATGAGAAGATAAACAATAGTATCTCCAGCCCTATACACAAATAATGAAGTGTCAGCTTTGGATGGTCTGAACCCCATTTGTTGCAATTTCGAGTTAAGTCGACAGTACCACGCACGCGGTGCCTGTTTCAGTCCATATAGTGCTTTATCCAATTTGCACACATACCCAGACTTATCTTTCTCTTCATATCCTGGAGGTTGCCTGTAAGGACCCGCCCCGAGAGCACCCGGAGGGTTCTCCCAGGACCTCCCAAGAGGTCCAATAGAACCACATGGAGGTCTAGGAGGTCCTCCAGGACCACCCGGGAGGTCTCCAAGACCACCCGGACGTCTCAGCCCCTGTGCATTGAGCTAGTCCCAAGATCAGCAAGCTAGCTCGCACAGATTCAACATTAGTGGCATCACAACCATACAACAAACTTAGGATGAAGCAGACAAATTAATATTAACAAAAGACCTTATGGTCAAGCTTGTTTACAGGGGTGCCGCGCAGGGCAAACAATGAAAAGAACACTTGCAGTGGAAGCAAAACACAGCGCAGAGCCATTCGAAAAGCCCACCGGCTATCGAGTGGAGGACGTCTCCTAGCACGCAAGGTCTTCCATGAACTCCTCCACATAGGGCTCGGAGCACCCAAGGAAGTCTTCGGCTGCTGATCAACCAGAGGGCATAAAGCCATGAGTACTTTGAATGTACTCAGCAAGCTATAGGGGAATGAATGCAATAACATTTATGCAAGGCTTGCCAAGGATAAAGCTGTACGGTTAGTTGCATAAAGCAGCCTTTAACAGGAATACAATAAGTAGATTGCAAAACACAAGTTGCAAAGATAATACATAAGTAAACAAGTTCTTTGAAAATAGCACACGACCACCCTGGTCGAGAGCACCGACCACTCACGACCACCCTGGTCGTGAGCCAAACCACTCGAAACCAACCACAACTTTTAGAAAGAATCTACCCCTTGCGTGAAAGAACCGGGCGTGTCCATAACCAAGAACGCAGCTATTCGAATAGATTTTACACTCTGCAGAGGTTGTGCACTTTACCCACAAGACTCGAAGTCCTCTAGTTGGTTGGACACTCGTCGATGCCCCTGCTCACTTCCTTTGGTAAGCAGTCTAGAGCTCGTGACAAGGCCTTTACAAAGGTCAGTCCAGACTTGGTTTTGCCCGCTGAGGATTCGCTTTTGAACGCCCCCTCTTGCGCCATTTCGACCACCATGACAGAACCGCATCAGGACCTCACTAATTAGTTGGCCAGAACCACCCCATTATGGACTTGTGGTTGCACGGTAATGACCCAGATCGATGGCGTACAAAGTTAAGTCCTTAGTTGGCTGCTCAGACGAGTCTGACCACAAACCCAGTGTGCTCAAGGCACCCACTACTCACTCCCTGACTACTCGCCCGAGCATAAAATATTTTTGGTCCACCCGGCCAATTGACCACCCTGGTCATGGCACACAAATTTTAATAACAGTGGTATTGCCACAATTCCATAGCTTATTAGTCAAGTTCAACATTTCTTTGAGTCATGAGATTGCGAGACCAAACGTCTACTAGAGCATGACTAAGCAACAAAACGCACCCATATTGGTATTCAAAGACATATCCAACTAAGATAACACATCCTACGGATGTCCAAGGGTACATGTCAACATGTTGCATTCAACCAAACCAAGGAGTCTTAAGGCAAGTGGGTGATTAACTACTCCTAAAGCTATTTTTATAAAACTAGCCATGCATGTTCATATCAAAACAATATACTTTTGGAAAGTGGGTTCAACATGGTCAAAGGTCTATGACTTGCCTCCAGTGAAGGGTTGAGCTGCTTCAGCAAAAATTGTTGGGTCTAGGAGGTCTTCGGAACGGCTGGATCCTACATGTTTCCGAAAAGAGCTAAGTCAATAAAAACAACTTCAAAAAAAAACCCAAGAACTCACCAAACCAGAGCTGAAAGAAAGAAAAGATTTTGACGAAGGAAAGAGGTGGAACCACTTCAAAAGAGAGCTTCAACAAAGGTGGCCGGGAGAGCAAATGAGAGTGAGTGAGAGGGAGCAAAAAGAAAGGCAAAAAGAAGCTCCCAGACACTCTATTTATAGCGGAAACGGGGCCCCGGGTGACCAGAAGAGGCGGCGAGACTTGCGGGGGGCTCGGTGGGGTTCAGCGGTGGCAACGGCATTAAATGCGCACGTCGCTACAGATGCAAAGAAAATTACGCAAGACGCCGACACGGTGATCAAGAAGATTTAATGCGCTGTCGTCGACGGGAAAAGAGGGATGTCACGACTGAGAGGAGTAATCGTGACCCAAAAAGGGGTGGTCTTTGCAAGAAGACCAAGAGGAGGTCGCTACCGTGAGGGGAGGTCATGACCCAGAGGGAGGTCACAGCAAAACGACAAAAGAGGAGGTCGCGGCCTCAGAGGGAAGTTGTGACAAAATGACAAGAAAAAGAGGTCGCGTCCTCAGAGGGAGGTCACGGGCTAAGAGGGTGGTCTATACCAAGGGAAGGTCCAAACAGAGAAAGAGGCCTAGACCGGAGGGAGGTCTAAACAGAGATGAAGGTCTAGACCAAAAAGGAGATTTTAAACCTTAGGGAAGATCTAAACCAACAGGGAGGTCTAAACCACAAGGAGAAGGGGAGAAGGGCTGTCAGGTGGGGCCAGTCAACCACACAGGAGGGATGGTCAAACTAATAGGGTGGTTGCGACCAAGGAGGACGTCGTGACCAGCAAGGGTGGTCTTTTGCTAATAGACCGAGGAGGCTGTCTTCGCAAAAGGACCACGGGGAGGTGGTCTTTGCAAAAAGACCACAAGGACGGGGAGGTCCAAGACAAATCTGAAGTGCGCGCCTGAACTCAACTTGATCTAACCGTCCGACCTTAATCGGGCGACCCAAACCAGAGGTGAAGTTTGGACTGCTTGAATAGCACAAATCATCGGGCTGCCCAAGCACGATCGGACGGCTCGGACTAAGCGCACCCGCGCGAAGAGAGAGAGAGAGAGAGGAAAGGGATTGACGACGGGGAGGTCTGGACACACAGATCCAAACGAAGGAAGGTTTGGACCCTCAGATCCAAACGAAGGGAGGTCCTGACGACCAAGATAAAACCAAAGGAGATCTCGACGGTCAAGACGAACGCAGGGGAGGTCTCGACGGTCAAGATAGAAACAAAAGGAGATCCAAAGGATACGGGGAGGTCCAAATGGGCAGAGAAGGAGGGAAGGTTAAACAAGAAAGTTCCAGGAGGGAGAAATTCAAACCGAATTTGAATTTCAGAGCTCAAGGATGTTTGAAACACAAACCCGAGTTGGGAGCACCTCGGGGTGGTCTGGACTAAAGGGGAAGTCCAAACAGAAGAGAGGTCAAGGGAAGTCTAGAGAGGTCCTGACCAAAGGGGAAATCACGACCAACAGGGTGGTCGTGACAAAGAGGTGGTCTAACTCGAGAGAGAGAGGGAGAGGTCTAAACCCAAAGGAGAGAGGGCTGGCCCTGGAGAAAACAGAACGATCAAAGAAAAGGGGACTCTCAAAACACCAAAGAACTCCAACGAACTCCAGAGTGAACCAATTCGGATTAATTTAAGTTGGATTAATTCATATTAAATCTCCAAATTTCCAAAATCTCCAAGTTAAGCTTAAGAAATTCGACAAAACCGAATGGTTATTTTTATTTTGAAAACCTTTCAAAAACTCCTGAAAATCAGGATGTTACATTGCCTCATGAAAACATCTTCTTCCAGAATGCCATGAAGAAACGCATTATGTACGTCAAGTTGTCGAAGTGGCCATCCATGAGAGGCAGCTATGGAAAGAACAAGGCGAATCGTTGCCGCCTTGACCACTGGGCTGAATGTATCCTCATAATCAATACCATACCGTTGCTTGAACCCTTCTGCAACAAGCCTGGCCTTATACCTGTCAATGCTCCCATCTGCTCGACGCTTTACCTTGTACACCCATTTACAATCAATTATATTCTGCCCCTGCTAAGAAGGGACCAGGTGCCAGGTGCAATTGTGAACCAAGGCACGGTATTCTTCATCCATGGCATGTTTCCAGTTCCGATCAACCAGGGCACTATCCAAAGACGATGGTTCTTCGGTAACGCACTGTGCCGTCAGTATATGTCTTGGGAACCTGGATGTTGTTTTGTGCCCGTGTAACCATGTCGTGCTGAGTACGCAAAGGAGCCTCCTCAGAGGAATCAGAGGAGAGCGACGAAGAAGCCAAGGGCACTTGTAAGATCGAGGAGGTCGACTAGAGGCGGGGGTGAATAGGCGGTTTTAAAAACTTCTTTGGCTAAAACCGAGTTTTAAGCGGAATTGTAAATCAATTCGGTTTTGCACAATTAAAGCCTAAATCAACTAGTCTTTACTAAGTGCACCAACAATATGAGACTATAAAAAGATAGCAATCATACACATACAAGTAAGCAATTTAATATACGGAATGTAAATTGCAATATAGTAAAGCACAAGAAATCAAACCACAATGACACAATAATGTTTTAACCGTGGTGATCGAAGACTTGTCGGTCTCCCCTAATCCACGTTGAGGTAAGCCTAAACCAATTGGACTAGCTCCACGAATTAAGCCAAACACCTCAATTCCACTAGTGGTAGCTCTTTCCCGCTCTGGGTAGGTGAGCTCCAACCTTCACAACACGTCGGGCCTTCTCACAAGCTTCTTGAGAAGATCACCGGTCCACGACGCCTCCACACCGTCTAGGTGTCGGCAAACACCAAGAGTAACATGCCAAGCCCCTTGCTTGACTCTCACCATGTGCAATGAATGCACAAGCTCAAGTGGATACGAAATCCACCTCTAGATGCAACACATGCAACTAGAGACCTCTCTCCTTGCTCACAAGGTGCAACACATGCACAATTGAGAGGAGAAGCTCACACTAACTGAAGAGAGTGAAATGGGATGCCAAATATTGTCTCTCAACCGGCCAAGGTGGGTATTTATAGCCCACACACAAAAACTAGCCGTTGGGAGCTGAAATCAGCAAATTCACCCGAAATGCGGCCGTACCGCACTCACAAGGGCTAGTACTACCGTTTTGGCTCAACGGTCGGAAAGGGTGCATTAACGGCTCAGAAACTAGCTGTTAAAACTTTGGTGCAGTCGTACTACACTCACAAGGGCCGGTACAACCGTTCTGGACGGTCGTACCGCTCTTTTCATGGCGGTCGTACCGCAACCCAAAATCAGCACAGACGACACTCGGTAAAAAGGTCATAACTTTTGACTCCGATGTCGGAATTGAGTGATCTTGGACTCTATGGAAAGCTTATTCAGAGGGATACACAACACACCTATTTGATTTGATCTCAAACACATTTTATCAAATCAAAAAGCACAACTCCAAAGAGCCACTACCATGGTCTAAGTCCAAAGTATTAGCAACAAGCAATCTTAGACCATGCCAAGGGAAAATACATGAATCCCAATAATTTGGAAAACACATTTGCAAACTTAGATCATGCCACAAGGAGTAGGTACATGGATTTCAACCATTTGCAAAGTATAGTCACATGCTATAAGGATTAAATGCATGAGCCCGACTATTTGCAAAACACATTTGCAAATAATAGCATCATGCCACGGAGAGCTAGAGCAAATGAGATTGAGCTATCAACACATGATGAGACTCAAGCTACTAGACAAGACCCCTCTTAATAGTACGACAACCTATACTAGCAATCCGGTCTTCCAACCAAACACCAAGACCGGTAAAAGACTAGGAACACATCCTTAGCCCTAGCTAGTCATACCTTTGCCTTGAGCATCTTCTTGAAGCTTGATGACGCACATCTTCACTTCAAGTCCGGGTCATCGTCTTGACATGCATCAACCCATGATGCATCCTTTACTTGACCTCCATCGATACATGATAAGTCTTCTCTTGACTTGATAATCAACTCATGATCATCTCCTCTTCGAGATCTTGATATACATCAACTCATGATGCATCCTCTTTTTGAACCTTGACTTGATGATGATCAACTCATGATGCCATCCGAAGTCTCCATTACCATGGAACATAACCTATTCATCCAACTCATGGAAAATATTAGTCCCATAATGATTAACATTAATTACCAAGATATACCGCAATAAATGCTTCTAAACAAGCCGCTGAAAATCTCGGACCAGTATTACCGCCAACCAAGTTGCGGTATTATCTGTTAGTCCTAAATGCATCAAGACGAAGGAGCGGTACTACCGATTGCAGGGTTTCAAACTTATCAAAAGACAAGCTCTCGAAAAACAAGACCGCACATAAAATCGGTACAACCACCGAAAGCGGTACAACTGCTTTAAAGTGCAAGACAACCGATTGCCAAGGAGAGCTCCGAGCCAAAATACACTGTTTCGTTTTATCCAACCGCCAACTGGAAATCGGAACGACCACAATGCGGTAGTACCGCAGAAGAGCCAGTCGTACTGCATTAGCGCTCAGTTGGCTGAACCAGTCAAAATCCGGTAATACCGCCAAGTAAAGTGCGGTACTACCGCTTAAATCGGTACAACCGCCAGTGTAACTCCGGTACTACTGATTTATGACAAATGCACTTAAAGCTTTCAAATTCAAATTCAAATGCATTTCCATTACCATGTCGCCATCCATAAACTGGGACTAAACCTTTAAACATCTTATCACACACGTTAGTCCCACAACACAATTGCAAATAATTGAATATAAAGTAATATGAGTATATATGAACTACACAAGTTTTATATACTCAAAGGATATGTTTCAACTCCCCCTAAATGTGTGTATATACGAATGTGTAATAAAGACATATGCACATATTCAAGTTAAACTTTTTGTGGAGTTCAACCTATATTTTGGATTCGAGGAATGCAACAATATATAAGAATATGATGTCGAATGCATAACTCTTTGATTTTCACATTTTTATCCAATTGAGACTTAGCAATATGTATATCAATAAACGTGTTAGTCTCACAAATAGATTTGTCATTAATCACCAAAATACCCCCATTAACATATAATGGTGGGTCTAGATTCTTCAGCACTGCCATTTGTTTTAAAATGAGTGTGAGGACAGGAAACTTGATGGGCAATGCCATTTGTTTTAAAGAACGAATTAAGCTTTTTGTACTCCCCACCCCAGTCAGTTTGCATATGAATGATTTTTCTGCCTAATAGTCATTTAGCATGTTTCCGAAACTCTAGAAAAACATTGAACACATCAGACTTGTTTTTCAACAGATATATCCAAGAAAATTTACTATAGTCGTCAATAAAGCTGACATAGTATTTATATCCTTCGACTGATGGAGGAGCAGGACCGCAGACATCAGAAAACACAAGATCTAAAGGGGCTACAGGAACACGAGTTGATAAAGAGTAAGGGAGCTGATGACTCTTAGCTTGTTGACATGCATCACAAACTAGAGGTTTATTAGACATATCTAAACAAGAAACATGATGACGCCTAATGACTTGTTGAACGACCGAAAAAGATGGATGACCAAAACGACTGTGCCATTGCTCTTGGGTTGGTGTAGATATTGCTAAGGCATGCTTGGATTGGGACTGCAGGGGATAGAGAACTCTCTCACATCTGCCTCGAAGAAGAACCTTCTTCGTATCCTGATCCTTGATAAGGAAACAGTCAGGGTGAAATTCAAGAAAGACATTATTATCTGAAGTAAGGCGATGGACAGAGATAAGATTTTTGGCAGACTGAGGAACACACAAAACATTGTTTAGTTGAAGATCTCTATTAGGATTTGGTATAGTAGATTGACCAACATAACTAATGAGCATACTGCTTCGCTTGCAAATTAACTCGATCTCGCCCATTGTACCGCCCTTCATTATCAACCTGCCTAGATCACTAGTAATGTGATCCGTCACACCGATGTCAGATACCGCTTTGTGTCAATTCCATATGAGGATGTACTTGCATCGCAAAGAACTTTGGATGATTCTTCATTCGAAAAGCATGATCAAAGCGATGCCAAGATTTTTGTGCAACATGCCCCACCTTGCTACGTCGACAAGAGGGGCGGTTCCACTGTGCACACCACCGGACCACCAGGCGCCGATAGCCTTCACTGTCGCCGTCCATGGTCTCGATCGCCATCGCCACGCCCAGCTTGGCCGCGCCCCCGCCCTCCTCCTCGACCACCTCCTCGGGAAGAGAAGTTCACGAAGAACCTAAGAACTGGGACACATTGTTCTCGCTGATCAAGACGATCTCAAGCTCAATAGATGCACATATACATCATTGAGATTCAAAGACATTAGACTTGGTTGTGATGGATGTCACCAAGGGGTTGTAGTCTCAGATCAAGCCCGGCGAGGAGGTAGGATACTTAACTCCTCATCTTCAAGTGGCTTGCCTGCAGATGCCATTGTATTTGCTAGCTTCTTCATCTTGGCATAGTACACTGCTGCAGAGAGATCGTTCTTGCGTGTATTGGAGAGTTGCATTCAGAGTTGCATGAGTCGTGCCCTTGATTGAGATGAGAACATGCGCTCCAATGCTTCTTAGACTTTAGCAGCAGTCTCCAGCAGCATGACCTGCGAAAGAATTTCAGAAGATAGCGACAACAGAAGGGTTCTAAGAACAATCTGATCCTATTGGACCCATGCTTCATAATCTGAATTCTCGACTTGTGTCGTCTCGCCGTCAACCATCTGAGCTACGGTTGTAGCTGGTGCCGGTCTGGTTCCGTTAACGAAACCAAGAAGGCGTTGTCCTCGTAGGTAGGGAACAATCTGGGCCTTCCAGAGCAGATCATTTCCTTGTTCTTGCGATAATTGACATTGATTAGTTGTCCAAAGCTTGGCGTCGGGAGGAGGCCGGTGAACATGTTGTGTGCACCATTGGTCACCGGTTTGATCACGCCGCTTGTCGCTGAGTGGGAGGAAGAACTTGATGTAGACATTACAACGTAGAGGAAGAAGAAGGCTCTGATACCATGTAGAAAACCAGGAAGAGGAAGATCTGATTTTGGGAATACTCAACAAGATAAAGGCGCAGAGGCTACGAATCAATATATATGCAGAGAAGCCATGCCAGATTGGTTACAAGAGTTCGTATAGAAACCGACATGTGGTCTCAGATACATCCCGATGCCTCAGATCTAATAGAATCACATATACATGGGATAAGATCTGTATCATGTATAAGATAGGAATAGAAACTATCTCCTACCGAATTGGTTCAACAATTCTATCTTTAACAAACTGGACTCATGTCTGCAGACCTACCTCCTCTTGTATCCGGCTCTAGCCTTCTCGATTTTTTTTAAATAATATTTTTTTAAAAAGATAATTACAAAAATATATCGTCTCCCCAAAAAATTACAAAATGTGTTCTCGCCGCCATTGAATGGCGATAGAGCCTGCCGCCGCTGAATCGGGCGACAGGACCTCGCCTCCTGCCGCCACGGTCCAGCCATCTATCGTCAGTTAAACTGGCGATAGGTTCCTGTCGCTAGTTCAACTGGCAATATGTTCCTATCGCCAGTTGAACTGGCGACAGGAAGCTCAAGCCCTAGCCAAACTTGGCGCTTCTCTAGCCAAGTTTGCCGCCTTTTGATTTTCATACGTTTTGAACAGTGGAAAATCTGTTAGACTCGCAATAACATTTTTTTATCGTCGTATGTTGTTCTAGTGCGATGAATTTCTAAAGAATTTTACGAGAAAATTCGTAAGTAGGAAGGTAAGTGATATTGCGATGCGCCTGGGAATTCATACGCTTGCTCATGTACATGCACTGCATATTATGTAAGGAAAAAAATGTGAACTTGCCATTACTATCAAAACTACGATAATTACATAACATTCAGCAAAAGATCATAACATTCAGCAAAACATCATTCAGAACATTTAGCAAAACATCATAACACTTAATAACACTGATATTACATAACATTCAGCAAAGCAGCATAACACTTAATTAAAATGATACTATTGTCCGTGCAATAACATAATTCAGAACATTGGCAATAACATGTTACTATTGTCCGTGCAATAACATAATTCAGAACATTGGTCGCAACCTCAACGTCCCCCATGTGGATTGTCTCGAGTTGGGTGACCGGATGAGGTCCCCGCTGCGACGTCCGGAGTGGCGATGTCTCCTTCATCTTGAGGATTTCTTGTGGGACATTTCTTGAAGGAGTGCCCAGACTCCCTACAAATGGAGCACTTCTTCGTACGACGTCCGATTTTTGCTTCGTCCATGTCGTTCCTGATGTGCCGTACCTGTCGTCGGCCAACCTTTCCCTTGAGCCTATCAATGTCCGCGGCCCAGATTAGTTGCTCCTAGGTCGGATGGCCATGGAAATGACCAACCTTAGTGTAACCATATATCTCCCCGGTCCAGGTTTGCATCACCGCCTCCTTGGCGAAATAGACAGAGAGGTACTGATCGGGATGCTGCGCCACCGTCGAACATACGACTATGACAGGGGAGCAGGGCCTATGCAGAAGAAGGGGCTTGTTGCAAGTGCATGTGCAACTACTTTGGCGTAGCGTGCACTCGTGGGTAACCCTCTCGCGGTTCATCCCACTGCGCCCTTATCCTCGCGACATTACCTCGGCTTAAGCTCCCTTGTGCCCATCTTGAATGCCCTCGTCTCAATTCTTTTCTGCTCTTCTCCTCCATGTACTTGGTGATCATGGCGGAGTAGAGTATTCATCATTTGCTATGGCGAGCGATGTGTTGTTGCTTCACAACAAAGTACTTCGTTGCATCATGGAGTATTGCCTCCACAATACCCACCAAAGGGAGGCACCTTGCGTAGCAGTGACCCAGCTTGTACACCTCGGCTAGATTAGTTGTCATGACACCATATCGAGCGCCACCCCTGTCATGGAGCAATGACCACTTCTCCTTAGGCTCGTGCTCAATCCACCGAGAAGCATCTCACTGCGCCCCGCCCTCTCGCCAATCCAGAGCATCTGTGGGTATCTCTCGCAATGCTTGGGGCCTAGTCGCTGGGGCTAACCCTTCTCGCTGCCTCCTTTCTCGTGTGTCTTGGTCCGCCATCTAGAATCTTCCAACAGTGTTTCAACTTCGCCGGTTTCGGTTGCCTGTACCGCTTGAACATGTTCATCAAGTCTTTGTTGTGGAACTACTTGTAGAAGTTTGCACACAAGTGCCTCATGCACCACCTGCTCTGCAGATCTGGCCATGGAAGTGGTACGTTCTCTCCTTGTTGCAGCTGGGTTATTGCACGCAACAGGCCTGCATGCCGATCATGTATGAGGCGCACGTTGGGACGGTCTTGCACAATAGAAATCCTCACGTTTTTCAGAAACCACAACCAGCTATCCGTGTTCTCACTTTCAACGAAAGCGAATGCCATGGGAAGAACTTGATTGTTCCCGTCCGTCACTATTGCAATCAGTATCTGGCCCTTGTACCTCCCAGACGAGAATGTGCCATCTACGCACAAGATTGGACAGTAGTGCCGGAATGCATTGATGCATGGACCAAACGCGAAGAATGCTCACTGTAATACCCTCTTATTGGTCCACTTCGGGTGCGTAGCATCTTGAATGTCGATATGGGTGCCAGGATTTCTGTCTTGTATGACTCGAAGTTGCGCAAGGAGGTTGTGATAGGAATCCTCGAACGTTCCCCACCTTGATTCCAATGCCTTCTATTTTGCCCTCCAAGCCTTGGCATAGCTGATTGTGTATTGGAACCTTACCTCAATTGCCCGAATGATGGATCGTGGCTCAAAATCTAGATTATCCATGATCTCACTGTACATAAGGTTGGCGATGAAGCTTGATAATGTGTTCGGTGGATCGCACCGACTCAAAACGACATGTGTGAGGGACCACTATAGAGCACTTCCAGTAGGTGTCCCACTTTGGCTGAAATGCGTGCACTCGCCAAGGGCATCCCTCTATGCCGCACTTCACGTTGTAGAATCTTGGAGTAGAATTGACGACTGAATGTGCGCCGCACCGACAAGGCCAGAACTTGACCGCGTCCGCACGGCCTCCTTGCATTTATACATAGCTCCTAGCCTCGACTCACTGGTCAGACTCCACGGCAAGACACGGAGCCTTCTGACGACGAGGTTGTCGAACCGGTATGTGTTCCAATGAATGGAACCGCTCTTTGGTCCATGTCATCCTCATCATCTAACCTTCATCTTCGAGACAATGCCATGTAGTCTCGGCCTCGAGATCTATCCTTTGCACTACGGCTTCAACCTCCTCACCCTCATCAAGAAGACCAAGAGCTTGTTCGTCAGAGGAGCTACTCCGCAGGTCTTCATCGACAAAGATCAAGAACTCGGAGCTTCAAAGAATTGTGTGCACCTGCCAGGGTCAGTAGTCCCCGACTTCCTCTTCGCCCTAAGACCTCCTTCTTGTTTAGCCTTGGTGGAGGAGTGGGTTTGGCATATGCTTGGACGAGAAGGACCATTTCCACCTCGCCTCCTCGCGATGCGCATATATGATCGCCATGAATTTGGTCCCCGGTTACACTAACCCCAATATGCTCGCTTGTCCTCTCCGTGGGGAAAGGCAACTCAATCTCAGATCGCACACATCACGGTTCACTTGGAATGTATGGAACAACCACCGCATCACAAACGGCGCCCCATGTATGTCGCTCGTCTTGCTAGGGCACAATACGATTGAAATAACGCAAATCGATTCCCTTGGGACCCTTCAGAATAGTCCTTTGAGCATAGTAAATTTTGAAATTGACGATGTCAAACATATTTGACGCACTGCACCATAAAGAATATTTCCACGATTAACCACATATCTAAAACTATACTACCCAATCAAAAGTATTATGTAAAACTATATCTTGATTACGAATCGACATCTAAAACTATGTAATCCATTCGTTAAAAAATTACCCGAGAGGTAGGCAATCGACGGACAATAACAAGTTGATTTACAAGATTTAGCATCTTTAAAGGGCTTTAAAGACCTCTTGGGAGGTTCTGTTTTTCAACGCAGACGACTGCAGTGTTTTTGGCGTAGTACCGCATCTTCGTTGGATGGCATTTGGTCTTTGTTGAAGTCATAGTTTTCAGCAAGTAATAGCCAAATCGGTAGTACCGGCAAGTTAAGTGCGGAATTACCTCGAAGCGGTACTACCGCAATAATGCAGCGGTACTACCGCAAGACACGTGATCTGAGTAGGTTCTTGATGACGTCCGATTAAAAATGGACGGGCCAGATCATTGTGAACGTTCAGACCGTCCGAGCGTAAAGGGACTTATGAAGCGTTCGGTTGAAATCCAACGGCTCAAAAGTAGGTGAACGTTCGGACCGTCCGAACGTAAAGGGACTTGTGAAGCGTTCGATTGGCCATTTCAATCTGGACCATCCACGTGGCAGAACATGAGTCTTTGAGGTCTTTTGAAGCATTTCAGTAACACGGTAGTTCCGCAATATGAGGCAGTACTACCGCTCAAAGGTAATACCGCATGTTTAACGGCGGTAAAACCGTTTTTCTTGGGTCTACTGCTGAGCGACACTACCGCACATATGCAAAGGTACTACCGTAGGTCACTTGATCTGAGATGGATTCTTTGAGACGTCTGATGGAGATCGGACGGTCCAAAAACAGATAAACGTTCAGACCTCCGAATAGTGTCTAGATCTAACGGCTAAAACACGTGGTCCGATCGGCCATTTCAATCTGGGCCGTCCACGTGACAGGGAGTGTGTCTTTGAGGCTTTTTAAGCGTTTTGGTGAAACGGTAGTTCCGTGGTGTGTAGCGGTACTACCGCATCAAGGTAGTACCGAGTGTTTTGTAGCAGTACTTAAATTCCAAAGGTGTTTTGGAGATCTGGTTTACATGAAGAGTGGTATGACCGCAGTTTGAATAGCGATTTCGCATGGCGTAATCTTGTGTAATCGCTCAAGATCTCTCAAGAGCGCCACGCGGGTTTCCATCATGGCCACTTAGGACCTCCCTAGAGGCCCTCACGTGGCGCCATCAGACTGCTCAGATCTCCCTAAAAGCGCTCGTGATGGTTTCATCAAAATTTCATCAAAGGCGCGTTACGTGGCTTGATCGAGACGCCCAGACCTCCTGAGCATGTACGAGGCTTGATCGAACCGCTCAGACCTCCCGTGAACTTCCCACGAGGACCATCAAGACAAACGAAGGGTACCGAGGCTAATCGCGGAATTATCGCTTCAAGCGGTATGAGTGCATCCGTTAGCGAGATTACCGCAGACGGTTGTTCCGATTGTTATTTGGCGGAACTACCGTGTTTCGTTCAAAATCTTTTCAAGACCTCCCGCACGGACCTTCCGCAAGGATTCCCTCAAGGCTTTCCTGCGAAGATCCTCTATGTGGAAACTTACGTGTTTGGAATAGGAAAGATATGTCAAATATAGAAGGTTTGAAAATTGTAACCGAATCATATCTGTAAAATTGGTTTGGCTAGGAGTCCTGAGCTCTTACGGTTAAGACCTGCCACCCTTTAAATAGAAAAGGGTCATGGCCGATTGTATCATCAACCAATCAATCAAATACCAATCGCATCTACTTTTATTCATAGTTCCTCGTAGTCCTATGCCTTTCCAACCTTTTTGCTTCCCGTCCGGCAAGATCGCAAGATCAACCCGGGCAAACACCACCGCGCTGCGCCACAACTAGCTCCGCCTAGGCACTGCGCGTTGGTGACGTGATCCGGAGTGCCTCATCGCTGCCGTGATTTTCGTCTTGTGCGCAGCACAATGTTGTGTGCAACATAAATTAGCGACTCCACTGGGGACGATCAATTCGGCTACAAGCTACAGCCGAACCTGTTCCCTGGGCAAAACTGAAAAAAAGGCTGCATTGTTGCACCAAGTCAGAGGAGTAATCTCTGCAACCATGGATATGGATGGATCCGCTGTTGATGCCAAGAACATCATCACTCCCACGCTTGAGGATCTGCCCGAAGAGTATCGCCAGAGTACTAACAACAGAAATCGAATTTGACAAATTGATGTTATCATGTTTCCAGAAGACAAGGCAAGGTATTGTCAAAAAGGAGGGTGAATTGTCATCTGTTTACATCAAGCCTGAAGTAACCCCCACTGTAAGTAATGCATCTCTTTCTGAAGAGTAGATTGCTTTGATGATTGATCAGCAAATAGGTGCTACTGTGGATAGGTTGCTGTCTAGTCGTCTTAAAGCTATGGGTCTTGAAGAGCAAAGTGAGAAAAAGCTAAAGCAACCTATTTTGCCCCACGCTTACAGTGTTAACAATGATGGCAGTGCCCAACATAATTCCTTGCTTGTCAGTACATTGGCAACAAATACAACATCTAGAGTTATCCTGCAGGTGTGCCAATGCAAGATATACATAGCCAACTAATGGGTTAGTTACTACCGATCTCAATATTTCATCCCATGATACCGCTATGCTCGGATCCATGGCCCTTGTGCCTCTATCATATGCAGATGCTATTGTGGTCAAATCGGGTGTGTCTAGTGCTCGCAATTATACCACTATGGGAGGAAATTCAACAAATTTGCAAACACCTCTATACCGCATCAGAGCATATAGTGCACCTCCCATACCTCCTCGTGGTTGGGCATTGCTTATGGTCCGATATCGCCAGCCGCTTTAACAATGTGTCATATACACAATCGAACCAAACTGCATAAAGATGACACACCACAAATTAATGCCTTTAGGCCACAACAACTGGTCAGTGAGCCACCTACTCGGCCTATGGCCGATACACAGGTTGGGTCGGGAAATATTAGAGAACAAGTAGCTAGTATGTTTAGAGAGACATTTGGGGTAGAGCCTAAAGGAAGATCACATTCATATCAAAAGCCATACCCTGATATTTATGATACTGTGCAATATCCTAGGGGGTTTAAAGTTCCTGAGTTTGTTAAATTTACTGGAGATGACAACATGTCCACATTAAAACATATAGGCCAATTTATTGTGCAGTGTGGAGAGGCTAATGCTATTGATGCTTTGAAGTTAAGGTTGTTTCCCTTGTCTCTATCTGGCACTGCATTTAATTGGTATACTTCACTTGCACCTAATTTAGTTCACACATGGTCCCAGTTAGAGCAAACGTTTCATGAATATTTCTATATTGGTGATACTGAGTTAAGATTGTCACATTTAACATCGGTTAAGCAAAAGCACAACGAACCTGTTGTTGATTACATTAGGAGGTTTAGAGAAATAAGGAACCGATGTTTTAAGATAATGATTTCTGATAAAGACCAAGCTGATTTAGCCTATGCAGGTTTACTTTCTCACTTGAGGGAGAAGCTAGAAAACCATGATTTCCTAGATGTTAACCAAGTGTTACAAAAGGCCCTAGCACAAGAAAGCCGGGTTAAAGAATCTAGGAATTTTCAGAGGTCAAGTGACAAAATAAAAGTAGATCGTCCTAATGTTCACATGCTTGAATATGAATCAAAACTCGATTTATGATGATATTGATGTTTGTGTGGCCGAATGGGCTTGGTCTTCAAAGTCTAAACCATTCGCTTGTTCAGCCTTAAAACCGGTTTCACAAAAAAATCGGCAAGAGGAAATTAAATACACCTTTGACGTTGCCATGTGTGATAGAATTTTTGATTATTTACTGCAAGAAAAATAGATCAAGTTGCCAGACAATCATGTTATACCGGCGCCCGAAGAATTGAAAAGGCGTGCGTATTGTAAATGGCACAATTCCTATTATCATGCCACTAATGATTGCAATGTTTTTCGTCGACAGGTTCAATCGGCCATTAATGAGGGACGATTGAAATTTACTGAAGGTCCAAAAATGCAGCTAGATCATAACCCTTTCCCTGTCAATATGATTGATTTCAAGAACAACAAAGTGCTTATTCGGCCGTCTCAAGCCGAATCTACAAAAGGAAAAAATGTGATGGTAGACATGGGAGGCATAAAGGCATCAAACTCTGGGGCTGTGCAGGTTGTTAAGCCAAAGATGATCAAACCAAAAGGCCCAGAAGTTGATCATTGGAAGATTAACCAAGGTAAAGGTAAGGCCATCAAGAGAATGGAAAGACCGAAACCTATGTTCAAGGAGCTTCTGGCCAAATATGAAGATAGTAAGGCCAGCCACAAAGAAACTAATCGGCCAGATAATTTCAAGCGGACTAGATCACCTATAAGGCATGAGTTTGATAGTCGGAATCGTCATCAAGAAGACTTCCATGCAGCAACACCTTATCCGCCTTTTGGGCCACCAATGCCCATCCCATGGGGTCCTTCTCCTATCGGTTTTCCTCCTTGCCCGCCATGGGGTTGGTATGGTCCATGGATGCCACCTCCAATGCCTTTAGGACCATTCCATCCGGGTGGGTAGCGCCTAGAAGACCCGTGTTTGATAGATTATCCCGTCCTAATAACGACCGTTTTGATCAAAGAAATCAGTCTTACAATGGGAGAACTAACGAAGTGGTGAAGAAAGTGTATCGTACCAAAGGTAGTGACCGTTCGGGTGAAGAACCAGATGAGAATTCAAAGGCAAGAGAACCGAGTATCAAACAAGAAGAAAAGCAAGAACAGACAGCTGCTATGGTTTCAAAAATCAGCAATGGGAAGCACATAGCAGCAGCAATATCACAGAGTTCGATGCAAAAAGAAGACGTCCACAATAGCTATAAACAAGGCTATAGCTACAAAGACACCCATGAGCACCAGCTCGGAATTACCGACAAGTTAAGTGCGGAATTACCTCGAAGCGGTACTACCGCAATAATATAGCGGTACTACCGCAAGACACGTGATCTGAGTAGGTTCTTGATGACGTCCAATTAAAAATGGACGGGCCAGATCATTGTGAACGTTCGGACCGTCCGAGCGTAAAGGGACTTATGAAGCGTCCAATTAAAATCCAACGGCTCAAAAGTAGGTGAACGTTCGAACCGTCCGAACGTAAAGGGATTTGTGAAGCGTTTGATTGGCCATTTCAATTTGGACCATCCACATGGCAAAACACGAGTCTTTGAGGTCTTTTGAAGCATTTCAGTAACACGGTAGTTCCGCAATATGAGGCAGTACTACCGCTCAAAGGTAATACCGCATGTTTAATGGCGGTAATACCGTTTTTATTGGGTCTACTGCTGAGCGGCACTACCACACATATGCAAAGGTACTACCGCAGGTCACTTGATCTGAGATGGATTCTTTGAGACGTCTGATGGAGATCGGACGGTCCAAAAACAGATAAACGTTCGGACCTCCGAACAGTGTCCAGATCTAACGACTAAAACACGTGGTTCGATCGGCCATTTCAATCTGGGCCGTCCACGTGACAGGGCGTGTGTCTTTGAGGCTTTTTAAGCGTTTCAGTGAAACGGTAGTTCCGTGGTGTGTAGCGGTACTACTACACCAAGGTAGTACCGAGTGTTTTGTAGCAGTACTTAAATTCCAAAAGTGTTTTGGAGATCTGGTTTACATGAAGAGCAGTATGACCGCAGTTTGAATGGCGATACTTCCGCATGGCGGTAATACCGTGTACTGTTCAAGATCTCATCAGGAGCGGCCACGTGGCTCCATCATGGCCACTTAGGACCTCCCTAGAGGCCCTCACGTGGCGTCATCAGGACTGTTCAGGATCTCCCTAAAAGTGTCTGCATGGTTTCATCAAAGGCGTTTACGTGGCTTGATCAAAGACGTCCAGGACCTCCTCGGAGCATGTACGAGGCTTGATCAGAACCGTTCAGGACCTCCCGCGTGAACTTCCCACGAGGACCATCAGTACAAACAGTGGTACCGGAGGCTAACTGGCGGAATTACTGCTTCAAGCGGTATGACCGTGTATCCGTTAGCGGTACTACCGCGGTACGGTTGTTCTGATTGTTATTTGGCGGAACTACCGTGTTTCGTTCAAAATCTTTTCAAGACCTCCCCCACAGACCTTCCGTAAGGATTCCCTCAAGGCTTTCCCGCGAAGATCGTCTATGTGGAAACTTACGTGCTTGGAATATGAAAGATATGTCAAATATAGAAGGTTTGAAAATTGTAACCGAATCATATTTGTAAAATTGGTTTGGCTAGAAGTCCTGAGCTCTTACGGTTAAGACCTACCACCCTTTAAATAGAAAAGGGTCATGGCTGATTGTATCATCAACCAATTAATCAAATACCAATCGCATCTACTTTTATTCATAGTTCCTCGTAGTCCTGTGCCTTTCCAACCTTTTTGCTTCCCGTTCGGCAAGATCGCAAGATCAACCCGTGCAAACACCACCGCGCTGCGCCACGACTAGCTCCGCCAGGCACTGCTGCGTTGGTGACGTGATCCGAGCGCCTCATCGCCGCTGCCGTGATCGCCGTGTTGCGCAACACAATTTTAGGCGCAAATAAGCGCCGCTAGCTTTCTTCTCCTCTACTCTTCTCCCTTCTCTTTTTCTCAATAAGAATGAGTCTGCGCTGAATTTTGGGGTTTTATAGGTTTGAGCTTCCTGTCGCCAGTTCAACTGGCGACAAGAACATATCGCTAGTTGAATTAGCGACAGAAACCTATCGCCAGTTTAACTGGCGATAGATGGCTGGACCGGCGACAGGAGGGGGCGAGGGTCCCTGTCGCCAATTGAACTGACGATAGGTTCCTGTCGCCAGTTCAACTAGTGATAGGAACAAATTTTTGTAATTTTTTGGGGAGATGATATATTTTTGTAATTATTTTTAAAAAAATATTATTTTTTTAAAAATTATTGCCTTCTCTCCGTCAAGTTACTCCTCTCTACCGTTACTACCAATGGGGAATCAAGTGATCTACAGCAGTAAGTCGATTTTACACCGAGCACTCGACGTGGTATTCTTTGGTATCTCTTACTCTCCACCTTTCTCCCCCGAATAAAAAAAAGGGAGTTTTTTTTTTGTCGCACCACACTCTCTTTCCTCTCACTCCATTTCACTTACTCATATCATTTCTTCTTGGGCTAGAACCAATGCATTCTGGTTTTAGTACCGGTGGTGTGCAGCGGCTAGCACCAGTGGTGCTAGAGGCAAAACTCTTTGAAAGGCCGATGATTTTCATAGGCTGTTGATGCCCTCAGAATGTTACGATGCATGTGCTTAGAGATATGCTTAGCAAATACAAACTGATTTTTCTTAACATGTAGGATATGTAAGGTGTTTATTTTGTAATATCGATGCTTGATTAGACGCCGATAGTTATGTATATAACTATATATAATTAATAGATAATACAATCATCTAAGCATTTACAAAAAATATGCTTACATTGGAGAAAATGATTTTTACTTAGGTGCTTGATGACATAACTATATTATCTTTCTTTAAGTACTCGTATGTAAACATCTCACATTGTACAGAAAGAGTTGTAGGGCATCCGGGTACTACATTGCCTTAATAAAAACGAAAAAAGCTGCATGAACTAAACATTGCATCTCAATGGAACAAAGACCGAGGTAGGCTTAAGACTGTCTCCAATGTGTTAGTTTAGTTGGTTCAAAGGATGATAAAGAAGATGTTGAATCAATTCAATACATTGCAGGGGTCGATTTCAACAAAAAAATTTATGGAACCGGACTCTACATAGGAGTCGGTTCAAAGCATTAAACAACTCATACAAACCCACTTATGAAAGAGAGATAGTGCGGTTGAGAGAGAATATTTTTTTTCTAGTTTTTTTAATATAACGTGAGTCCCAGTTATTAGTAGAAATTAGATTAATATATTAGAGAAAAATAAGTATAATTTTTTAAATACTTATGTGACATATTTTTGAATCGACGATTCGATACACGAAGATGCTCTAATGCATCACGGCGAATCGAAAGAAAACAACGATTCCGCCACTTTTCCATGGTTTTTTAGATAATAGAAGAGGACACCCTCTCCCGGTCTCTGCATCCGAGATGCACACAGCCTATTTTATTAAAAAGTTAAAGGTACGAAAGTAACCAAACTGATAAAAATGGCATAAGCCTTACAAGCAAATCTTGACTGAAAATTAAACTCAATCATTACAAATTCTTTGACTAAACTGCCACCCATGAGCATATAAAATTTCCTTCGTCATAACCTCCAGACGGATGCTTCCATCCATCATGGACTCCTTCTGTTCCGGTTTCTGTAGGTTTGCCCAAGCCCTCAGCCAATGCCCAGTCAACAGGATAACCTGTAAAGGATTAGTGACAATCTTTTTATTAAAGACAGCATCATTCCGGCATAACCAGATAACCCAGCATAAGGCACTAGCTCCCACTAGGAGTTGTGACTTTAAAATTGTTGGAATTCCAGCTAACCAATTTCCAAACATGTTTGCTATACTCCTAGAAGAGGATAAATTAAACGCACAACTGACAACCCACCAATTGAGACGCGCAAAAACTTTTCCATGGTTGGTTGGTTCACGACGGAAATGTCCAATTCTATACAGGTTGATATCGATTGGTCCAAGCCATTAGCATGGAAACGTTATTCTATTTCTTATCGTTTATTTTTGGTAGTTGTTGATGGTGAAGTGCCGTTCAACTAGCTGCTTTTTCCATGCTGGCACGAGCTGCACGAAGACCTAATTAGAGTAGCCTGCCTGGTTAATTACTCGTCGTCTTCCGCTACTACCTGCAGTAAACCGTTTCAAGCTAAGGAGCAGTTGAGTGTAGTACGGTCACAACGACTCACCAAGCAGTAGCTGGATTGGATCCTCTCCATTGAAGTATTCAATACAAACGATCTACGGTGTATAGATATTATGAGCGATCTTTATCTTCCGATAAAAAATCGAAACTCAAGAGCAATAGATACATCGTTTTGCTAGAGTATGTTTCGTTGCTGCTACAATGCTTGCTGCAGTCACACAAGAGTACTATTCACGCACTTACGAAATATTGTCCACACAGTGGGCCTCCGCAGTATTGCAGAGGATCTGACCCTAGTGGTAGCTAATGTCGGGATCCAAAAATGCAATTCTGAACCCCTTTCTTGTCTTGAGGAACCCCTTTCTTGTCTTGAGAAAGCTCCTCCTCCTTGTCCTCCTCGCTCTCGGAGTCCACATCGCTCATAGATTGATCTCCAAAAGCGGCAAGAACCCAGTGAGCGGCCTTCATCAGCTTGGTAGCATCATACTTAGATTTGTTCCCTTGAGGCTTCTTCCAAGCTGACTTTCCCTCCTTGTGGTTGCTCTTCCCTTTCAGCTTGGGGCAGTTTGCCCGGATGTGATAGAGCTCTCCACACTCATAGCATGTCGCATGGCCACCTCTCTTCTTGTTTCTCACATTGTTATATGCACGTGTGAATTTTTTAGCTAAGAGGGCCAACTCGGCCTCAGGGATACTCTCAAGTTCTTCTTCCTAGATTGCAGATAAATAAACAAAAGAAAATCCAGAAGAAGACTCAGAAGAACCAACAGAAGTTCTGTTAAGAGGATCAGCCACCAAAACCATATTATCCTTCTTAGGAAGATTACCTCTCTTAATCTCATAAATCTTGAGCTTGCTATAGAGTAGCTCCAAAGAGAGACTAGAGAGATCGATGTTCTCCTCAATGGCGGTAGCCTTCATCTCCCACTCCTTGGTGTTGATTGTAGCCAAGAGGTATGTGACATTCTCATATTGAGAGTACTCAATGTCTACAGCTTTCATCTGATTAATCACCTTGTTAAAGAGAGTAAAAATGTCATCGATGCTCTCGCTAGGACGCATCTCGAACTTGTTATACTCTCGCTTGTAGACCATCTGGCGCACTTACTTGATTTGGGACGATCCCTCATGATAGGTTTCGAGAGTGTGCCAAATCTCGTGTGCGGTCTCAAGGTTGCAAATTCTATCGTACTCCTGTCTACCAAGCCCAGCATATAGGAGGTTCTTTGCCTTATGGTTGTTTGTCAAGAGGGCTGCTGAAACCGGCGAAGTAACCTCAGGCAAAACGAGCGGAGCTCGAACAACCTCCCATATAGCTTGTCCTTCGCTCTGAAGGAAGACTCGCATGCGATTCCTCCAATAGGCATAGTCGAGCCCATCGAAGATATGCGGCTTGGTGGAGTACTTATCCATCGCCAAGTTTAGTGACCGGTTAAGATCAAGATTGAACTAACCGGGCTCTGATACCACTTGTTGAACCGAAAAGGCGACTAGAGGGGGGGTGAATAGGAGCACGATATCTTTTCTCCTTGATTGAATTCAATACTAATTTCACCCCGATAGCTATGAAAGCTATGAAGATCAATATACAAGCACAGTAGAAGACTTGTATTGAATTCAATCCAAACCACGAAGCAAATAGACCAAAATCACAAAAGCTCAAAATCTTGAGAGTTGTGCGGTCAGACCTCCAACCAGAAATTGGCAATCCGAGTTCGTATGCAAAAGTTATGGCGGTTTTACCGGACAGTGCGCGATCTACCATCTATATTTTTGCCTAAACCAAATAACTCAACATGAACTACACATGCACAGAGAGCCTCCAACAATAAACCACAGCATCACCCACATCACAGTAGCATCAACTCAATCCATTTACAGAGCACTAACACTAGCTCTCATAATCCACATCACAGAGCAAAGGGGGGGAGTAGAGAGAGTGAGGTCGTGGGAGGCTGGGGTGACGAAGTGGAGGAGGCCGAGGGCGACAAGGTCGTGGGAGGCCAGTGACAACGAGGCCCGGGCGAGGTGGAGGAGGCCGGGGGTGACGGTTCGGAGGAGGCCGGTGACGATGAGGCCAGGGCAAGTTGGAGGAGGTGCCAAGCGACAAGCTCGGGGATGCCAGGCGCAAGGTGTGAGGAGGAGAAATGGTAGAGGAGGAGATGGAGGTATGAGGTGAGGAGGAGAGGCGGCAGAGGAGGAAATGGAGGTTATATAAAGCGAAGTTTGCAGCCCGCCCATTATGTTCAAATTTTCGTTTCCCGAACAATCGAGAGACGATTTTTGTTAAGAACCGCTCAGGATACGCACCTATCATGCAGCGGTTTTTAATAGAACCATTCAGTGATCATTCGCGCAGCGGTTCTAATTACAAACCGTCTGTGATTGGGGATTATCATAGACGGTTTGTGAATAGAACCGCTCAGGATAATTCCTGACGGCTCTATTAATAAACCGTCAGGATAGGTGACTATCATGCACGGTTCTAAAAATACCATCTGTGATAGTCGCTGCGCGCCACCCGCAGTTCGACAGTACTAATACGCACGGTTCCAAAGGAACCGTTTGTGATGGGGCGTCTATTATAGCCTGTTTTGTAGTAGTGCGAGGGTCTTCGACGAACGGTGGCTCTTCGGTGACGGCGAGGTAGCGCAACTGGTAGAGTACGCGATGTGGATCACATTGGTGTACTCGCGGACACAAGGGAACAACTGGGCTGGCCGGCGGTGAGGTCGAAGCGGTGGCGAAGACTCGGGCTCGACAGGATCGGAGTTCTAGCGACGCTCCAGCAGCTCTGACAGCGGAGGAAAACCTCGTCGGAGTTTTTAGCGACGGCTCTGCTTCTTCGAGGATTTTCGGCGTCTAGGGTTAGGGTTTGGGCTCGGGACGACGCGACTAGGATGCGGGGATCGAGGGCTTCCCCTCGCTTTATACGCGGGCGGCCCAGAGAGTACGGAGTGCGCACGCCAAGGAATTCCACGCGGTGGAGCAGTTCGGATCGTAACCGAATAGGAGAAGATGCACAGTAACTCAGTGGGCCCACAAGTCAGTGGCGGAGGCTCAGGCGAGTCCGCGTGACACACGACTCACGTCTTGGCCGACGGTGGGACAGTCTTGACTGTGGCGAGAGAAAACGGGGAGGCGCTAACATGCGGGACTCACATGTTAGTGGGGCGTAGAGGGCAGGAGCGTGGGCTGGGCGCGCGGGAAAACAATGATTGGGCCGAAGAGATTGGGCCCATGGAATTTCAGAGATTGTGATAGGTTTTGTATTTTAGAAATACCTGTAAATCCAAATGTCAAATTAAAAATAGCAAACGAACTCGAAAAAATTCCAGAAAAATTTGTAAAAAATTTCCAAGCACAAGGAACTCAAATAAAATAGTTTTGGAATTAATTGTTGTTCAGATTAGTGATATTAAATTGTTTTGACATTTGAAAGTCAATTCAAGCTTGATTAAATTCAAATAAAATTTGATGAATTTTTCTATGGGACCAACTACTCAAAAAAAAAATGAAACTCAGAACTAGTGGGCTAATAACCACTTTTATCCGGTCATTTAAGTTAAGCCACAATGAGAACAGGACGGATCCAGGCAAAAATATAATCGGAGTCACTGAAACCTGGTAATACTAATTTATAACTTATAATAAGAGGATCACATGCTTCTATACTAATGAGTTACGTGGACTGAATAGACCCCGACCCATACACTGTAGATCCGCCACAAAATAGAGCACTTTGGTTTGCGCCAGAGCTGTAGATACTCCGTTCATCTCGGTCGTCCCGTCCCGTATAAGAACAAGCCGTTTCTTCCTCGTGTCCGGCAGCATCATTGCAATCTTTGAAAAACATCATTGCAAACTTTGAAACGGTACCTACCTGTGCTAGCGGTCATTAATTAGATCACTGTGGACCATTGCCAGTCTTGTTTTCTCTAGCGTCGACCTACCCCGTTCGTCAAGCCGGCGTCAACAGGCATCGCGTCGTCGTTCCACGGCAAAACCACCTCTACCGTCGGATAAACCACTGTCCTCGAGAGCCTTCGGGGAGCCTTCGGATGCACATTGACGTGCTTTTGTAAGTTTGACGGATTAAATACCGGTTGATTACGTATTTCGAAAGGTTTAAACAAAATTTCATCAGAGTTTAGGCCCGTAAAATCGACTTATTCGGCATATCACATACGGGTAGTCGAAACGCAAGATAACACCCCTCGCCTTTTCTTCTTCCTTTTGGCGGTGTGTTTTGCCGGTTTAACGCGACGACTTCTTTCTATAGTAAAGTAGCTTCACAGGTGTTGGGTCATGTTTCAGGATAAATCACATCCACATGAATCTCACAATTTTAGGATTTTAGTGCTTCTTCGGGAGGCTGAACCCCGGCAGAAACCGATTTTTTAAAAATAATATTATTTTAAAAGATAATTACAAAAATAAATAGCGGCCCTAAAAATGACAAAAATGGCTCTTTGTCGCCAGTTCAACTGGCGACATATAGATGAAACCCTAAACTAGTTGGTCGGTTTGTGATTTTCGTAGATTTTCAACGGTACAAAATATGTTAGACTCGTAATAACATTGTGTAATCATCGTATGTTATTCTAGTGCGGTGAATTTTTGAAGAATTTTGCGAGGACGATTGAGGTATCTGTTGGGATACGGGTAAACTACGATTGCAAAAAGCAAAAATTTTCTACCACGTAAAATAGGAAGCCAAGCAAGTAGATGATCACATATTGTTACCACCAGACGCGTAGAGCAACGGAAGAAGAGTTGGAGTAGTCTGGTCCAACGTAGAGCGCGTCGATATAGTGGTCGTAGTCGATTGTCCAACGTCGAGCATGTCGATGCGGTGGTTGTGGTCGATCGTCTCCTCCAGCGACCTCTGCAGTTCCTTATAAAGATCGCGGATCGTCCTCAAGCGCAACAGCAATCGCAGTAGCACCTCTACGGTATCCACACGTCTAGAAAAGGAACAACCATACGCCGGTGTGTTAGCACTAAGTCGCACGGCAGAGCTCTCAGGAAGATGGCAGCTAGGGTTTTGGTGGAACAACTCAATTCGCGACTTTTCGTGTTTTGTCTGTTACGTTCACCCCCAACAGCCTTATGCATCTCTTTATATAGTGTTCGTGACGGATTCTATCCGAACACATTTGACGAATCGTATCCGTACTGGTTTATTTCAACTCGTTAAGTGTGTGACCTGTTAGGTTCATGCGTAATCGGTTGTGACTCGGAAACCCTTTCCGATCACGAGTCGTTAGCAGTTCCTAGCAGGACATAACGATTCCCGAATACACATAAATTATATCGAATCTAACCTTAATGCAATATGATCAACGACTGAGTCCTCATCACTTATGACCGAGTCCTATCTCTATCTGACGGTTTGTATTTGGTCACGATCATTCAGAACTCCTCACGACTGTGTTACGATCACTCTATGATTACGTTCGACCAGTCTACGACCAGCTCATATCTCCATACGATCAGTCCGTAACTAATCGAACTAAGTGACCTACTCATGTATTCTCCCTTTGCCTCACGATGTCTGGTTGAACTCCAGGTGAGATGTTGTGTCATCCATAGACTGTTCAATACTTTCTCGATCGAGTGTTGGATAACTTCACGTGGTCGAACACTTCGACCACTAGTGGCATGGCCATTGTGACACCCTGTGTCATTACCCCAAGGGTAATCACACTTAGGCATACAGATTACTATTTGTTTGCTCAGTAAAACACTGCTCCAACGAATAGTAAGCCTTTACCAGGGTTACGCAGCAGAACAATAAGATAGAAACTGTACATTTTTATTCCAGTAATAGCCACGCAGGCTATGGTTCTTAGTACAAGAATTATACAATTACAAAAGGGAACTTCTCTGCTTCTGAGAGACCATGTGGAGGTGTCCCCATGTTTGTGATGAGTAATTGACGGTCGGTTTAGTGAGTTTGAGTTTGTTTCGGGTATTCGAGGGTAGAGTACCTTTACTTGTGCCTTTACCGATTATCTTTGTTTAGATGCGGTGCTATGTGATGGTTTGTTTGTCTGCGTGTGGATCTGCAGGACTTTGAGCTAGGTCATGGTGAGGCGAAGAGGATCGGGACTAGACACGGGAGGTGTCGAGGTCCGACGGTCAAAGATGCCAAGATGATCGAGGTCTTGAGGTGGTTCTTGAGCCGGAGACGAGCAATCGGAATCGTCTCGTGACTTAACACGACGGGCGATGACCAGCGGACGGGACTAGACTCGTGGAGGAGTCGAGGTCCAGACGGTCAGGATCTCAAAAGGGCGATGGGTCGTCGACGAGAAGCTTCCTGAAGGTGCCTGAGGGCAATTTGGTAAATTGACTCAAGCAATGAGAGGAGGGGCTGGTTTTTCCCTCCAAATCCTGGTCATGTTGACTATGACCCTTGCCTCATTTGGGTGTGGAGCAAGCTTGTGAGTGAGGGACTGCAATTCTTGATTTGCCATGTGAGGACATGAGCCTCCTTTATTCAGTGAAGCTCCTGTGTGTGTGTGTGTAGTTTTTGTTGCTGCGTGTGTTCTATTGTCAAGTGAGTGTCCTCTTTGAGAGCTGTCTTGAGTGTATGTGTAAGATGCAGTAGAGCTGAGCAGTGTGTGCTTGTAGCTCCCTGGTGGTCTTGTGTGTGGTGGCAAGAAGCTGCTGTATTGTGAGGCTATGAGTTGAGCTAGAGCGTGTGTGTTCAAGCAGTTAGGAAATGAGCTCCTGTGTGTTCCCTGGTTGAGGGCTGGAGTACGTGAGTTTCCACTCTCAAGCATGTAGTGAGTGGGTTTCTCTTTTATCCAACTGCGTATGGGGTCGTAGTGAGTGAGTTGTAATCCTTTGTGTAATCATTCATCTCTACTAAATGCAAGGACCTGTATGGATGAAGTGCTTTGTTGTTCTTCTGTCTCTATTTTGGCTTTTCTAGTTGCTCTCTGTGTTCTTGTGTTTCTTGGTTTGATGCTCTGTGATGGGAAAATACTCTAGACTATTTGGCCATTCCATTCCCAAGAGTAAATGCAAGAATCAATGTTTTGTTTCATTTCTATATGCATCGCTCAATTTCCTCTGGTTGCTGAAAATTAGGATTTCATGTCAGGGCATGCTTGGATCATTGGTTTCTTAGAGAAATATTCATTCCAAGTGTATGCTTTAGTGTTCTGATGTCATTGCTTAGCTAATTGCAAAAGTTCATGAGCAAAAGTTGAAGGATTATGGATTAATTTGGAATTCGGTTCTTTCTCTGTAGAAGATTCAGTTTTTGTCAAACTTTTGATTACTAAGCCCTCTGTTTGATTTGGTGGTACATTGACCATTTCTTAGTGCTGGTCGGCTAGGCTTGTGTGGTCTTGATTGCTCTGACAAAAATATTTTATTTGACTGCCTTCTGTTGCGAGTGAGCTGCTGGTGAGAAAAAATTAGCCGGGGGTGGCGGCCAGGCTGACCCGAAAATTTCAGTTCTTGGCGTCAAGAAAAAGGAGAGCGCCTCGCTGAAAAATCTGAGGCTTGGCAGCGCCTGTTCTACTACGTAGAAACTGAGTCTTTGCGGCAGCTATAATGCTTTGCTGTTTTTGCCTGTCTTTGAGTTACTTCTTCTGTGATTGATTCTCTGATGGCGGCCTGTGCCCGAGAGAAAAGAGGACCTTGTGGCAGCAGCCTATGTGCTCGCAAAAATCAGTGTCCTGGAGCAAATCAGCTCTGCTCATTTTGGACTTTGCATTAAGTGCTTGGCTGCCTTCTTGTTAATTTCTTTTTACTTGGCTGAGAGAGAAGTTGGTGGTGGCAGCCTGTTGCTCCAGCAAGAAAAATGGAGATCTAGTGTTTTGAGCTTGGGATTTGTTTATTGCCGTGTCAGTTGGTTTATTGTGGATCGGTGCTGCAGTAGTGATTTGATTTAGCTTTGAGTCATTCTAGTTGTTCACTGATTTTAGATTTGTATGGCTGTCATCTTGATGCGAGTGAGGCATCAGTTTGTGGAATCTACAAGCTTGTGCATTGAGATATTAAATATTTATTGCTTATGGTTTTAGTCCTTTTTGAGGGGTCGTTTTTATCTAAGAATCGACATTCACCCCCCTCTGTCGCCATTTCGTCCTACAATTGGTATCAGAGCGGTTAGCTCTTTTCAATAGATCTTAACCGTCTCAAGAGCCATGGCGATGGACAAGTACTCAATTGCCGCCTTTCGATGGCATCGATTACCCTTCCGAAGAGCCGAATGGAGACATACATCCAGGCCTGTGGGTATGCCATCTGGCGGAAGGTCAAGGTACGATTCGCCGTTCTCGCCGATGAGAACATCAATGCCGGAACATGGCTGATGTTGAGGCGAATGCAAAGGCAAGGAACATCATCATCCGTGGTTTGAGTCGAGCGAAGTTTGATCAAGATATCTCACCTGCCGCCCGCCTACGACATCCGGGTGACCTCGATGCATACCATGAGGGCACCACCCAGATCAAGACGGTTCGACAGATCGCCTGCGAATACAACAAATTTGAGATGCTTCTTTGGTGAGTCCTCGACGAGTGCTTTTCGCGATTTCACAAAATCTTGAGCAACCTCCGAGCGGTCGGTCTCACATACCCGACTCGGACAACGCTCGTCGATGCTCACGGACTTGATCTTCGTGTTTGGGAAATGAAAGTGACTACCATCAAGGACACCACGACCTCTCGACCTTGACTCTTGATGCGCCAGATTGCCTCAAGACTCACGAGATTGACATTGTCTCTCGAAAGTCGAAGTCACGATCGATGGCCCTAGTCACCGATCCCGCCTCGCTTCCGGTTCTCTTCTTGATTCGTTGTGTGGTTTCTCCTTGTCGCTCTCTGTGACGAATCGATGATCGCTAGAGCAACTCGAGGATGAGCGGTGGCCCTCCTAGCTCGGAAGTTTTCCCATGCTTACAAGAGGAGGAGGGACAGAAGAGAGGAGGACCTGTGATTTGCTTCGAGTGTGGTGGCCCCAACCACATTGGGCAACCGCCTCAAGCCTTGAGAAGGGCAAGAACGACTACTGGCGGTTCGGGCAAGAACGACTACACCGACAAGAACTGCAACAAGAAGCCTCCAGCTCAGACGCCCAAAGAAGAAGAAGTTCCGCAACTCGCAAAGCAAAGAAGCTCTTCCATCAAGGCCCTCACCGCTCGACGACCTCGACCTCGGCCGAGGTGGAGGGATGGAGCGACGATGACGGACGGGTGACCAAGAGCCCAAGGATGGCGGCGATGACTTCTCCCGGCATGTGCTTCATGGCCCTCGAGGGCGAACTCAATGACACAATGAACAGACTCCGACTTCGGACGAGGTAGATCCCACTCTGAACAGCTCAATCATGCTTTTCTTAAGCTAGGAGGTTTTCATGCTAAAGCTAAGGCTAGGTGTCTTTGAGTTAGAGAAGGAAATAGATAGACCTGTCACTAGAGATTATTGCTCTTACATCCGCCCTTCTAGTGATGATTGTGATACATGCTCGCTTTGTTTGGTTGATATGGAGAAGTTAAGGACCTCACATGATAGCGTGTCCTCCAAACTTGATAGTGTTAAGGTGGAGAATGTTAGTTTGCTTCTTCGAGTTAGAGTTGAGTAGGATGGTCATTACCCTACTTATTACTGATGAGACTACTTCTCCCACCTCATGTGAGGGTAAGGACATTGCTGCTAGAGGATCTTATGCCATGCTTCTTGATCTGCCCGAGTCTTGTGAAAATTGCAATAACTTGAAGATGAACTTAAACAGGCGAGATCATAAAATTGTTGAACTACAAGCTTCTTTACTTGAGCCGATTGTTTCATGCTTGAACTGCCCTAAGTTAATCACGAACTTGAGGTCGTCTCCAAACAGCTTTCAAGATATGATTGATCATGAAAGGAAGATGGCTAAGTTTGCTTCTAAGGACCTCGTTAGCTCACCATGCATTAAGTGTAACAAACTAAAATCGACTTGATTGCTTTGGATGAGAAATGTGTGAAGCTAACTAAGGACCTTCTAGAGAAGCCACATTGTGCTTGTAATATGATTGTGGAGAAGGGGAGAAGCCCTGTGGTAAGGTTGAGACGCTTAGCGACGTGAACCAAGCTAGCTAAGATGGGATCTGTCCTTCAGAGTCGGCCAGGCGTGCACAAGCCATTCTTCCCTCTCAGCTTTGGTTCTTCTTTTGCTCCTTACCTTCGCCATCTCTTCTTCCCCGCTCTTCTTGCACCTCTCTCTTTCGAGAGTGTCGAGACCTTATGAACACTCTCGAGAGATTTTAGGAGGCAAGAAGAAGCTCAATCTTATTCTAGACCAATCTAAGATCTGCAGATTTAATCGTGGTCTAGGATATGACTTCTTTGAGGACATGAGGAAGCATCCACCGCCGTGCTCGGACCCATAGCACTGTGTGATCGAGATCGAGCCCGGACCGAGAAAGTCCATTTCGAGTCGGCGGGCTATGTCCGAGGATTTCGACAAGAAGGTAATTTCACATGCCGCTTCTACCTCTCGTAAGGTGAAGTATCACCGCACCTTCGCCGTCAAGGATGGACACACAATGATCGATGCTTCAGCGCCAAGATCGCTACAGAGACCATGTTGAGTCTCTTAGGCGCATCTGTGGTCGGCCCCAAACCTTGAGTGCACCTAAGACCAACACGGGTCTAGGCTTGTTTCTTCCGATGGGTTTGTGCAAAGATCGAGGACTTGGTTTTTCCGAAGTTTTCGGTTTTCGCCTCATGTCGCTTTCGACCGTGACTTCCGCCGCCCCGAGGGTAGATCTCGCTTTCCCCATCAAGATAGCTACCATGGCGTGTTCACATGTTGCAGGTGTGTTCGACTTCGCTCCTTCAGAAAGGGCGGACCCAAAGAACAACTTTTGGTCTACTCTTAGACCTTCGCTTTGAGTTACAGAGAGCGAGGGTAGATAGAGGTCATCGTGCTTGACTACTTCATCCGCCGACGTGTTATTCAAGATTGGGTGCCAAAATCATTGTTGATTTATCCCGATCGAGACTTTACTGCTTGACTCAGTTCGCCGGTAGGGAAGGAGAAGGTTTGGCTTGTAGACTCGGTTGTTCTCGTCATATGACCGGAGACTCCCGTTGGTTCTCCTCCCTAGCCCGCGCTCCAGGTGATGAGACGATCACCTTCGGAGACGCTTCGTCTGGGCGCGTCATCGCTAAAGGTACTGCATGTTAATGATTCATTTATTTTAAAGATGTTGCCTTAGTGAGTAAGCTGCAGACAATTTGCTTTCCGCTTTCGACTTACCGATGACGGTTTCGAGGTGAGTTTCAAGAAAAACAATTGCAAAATTCTTGATTCTTCGGGGAGTTTGGTTTGCGGGATTTCTCGTTATGGGAGGATCTTTCGTGCTGATTTTGCTGAGTCTTCTGGTGATTCTCTCAGGTGCTTAGTTGCTTCTGAGTCCCGTGACCTTTCTTTTTGGCATAGGAGGCTTGGTCATATTGATTTGACCCCATTTGACTCGAGTTAGCGGTCACGATCTCATTCGTGGTCCGCCAAACTCAAGATGGTCAAAGATCTCGTTTGCACTCCATGCCAAGCACAAGAAGATGGTTGCCGCTTCTCATCCTCGGTCACAAGCATTATGACCGATGCTGCCGACATTTGCTCCACATGGACACAGCTTGGACCAAATCGAGCAACAACAGGAGGGAAGTGGTATGTTCTTGTTGTGGTCGATGACTTCTCGAGGTACTCTTGGTGTTTTTCTTAGCCTCAAGGATGAGACATTTTCACATTTCCGAGGTCTTTTTAGTAGGCTTTCTGCTGAGCTCCCGGTGCCTTACGAGCGATCCATGAGGACAATGGCACGGAGTTCAAGAATTCCTACTTTGAGAGTTTTCGTGGTGAGACAGTGTAGAGCACCGCTTCTCTTCTCCATACGCCCCTCAAAGAAATGGCGCTAGGAGAGGAAGAACCGTGATTTTGGTCGAGATGGCCAGACAATGCTTGATGAGTACTCTACACCGAGGAAGTTTTGGGTCGAGGCCATTGCATCGCAAGGCCATGTTTCAATCGAGTTTTCTTCTGCACTCCTACACCAGACTTCTTATGAGTCGAGATACTGGCGAAAGCCCGGCGCTCTCATTTTCGTGTTTGGTTGCAAGTGCTTCATTTTGAAGTCCGGAAACCTAGACAAGTTCGAGTCACGCTCTTGTGACGGGATCTTTCTAGGCTACTCGACTTCTTGGCGGGCTTATAGGGTCCAGGCTCGCGAGTCTAGCGTAATGGTAGAAACACGTGAGGTGACCTTTGACGAGGCCACAGGGGACTAGGCCAGATATCTCGTGTTCTTTAGAGCAGTCCGAGACCATCTTTGTGGATGATGAGGACGAGGGAGACGATGGTTGTTTACTCCGATCCAGCTCCTCTTCCTCCCTTGAGATGCCTTCTTCCACGGCACCTCAAGGTGATCACCTTTCCTTCCGCTTTCCTCCGGAGCTAGTGGCTCTGCCCCCGCCTCGTCTGCACACGAGGTAGAGGCCACTTCTTCTTCTCATCCAGACCTCCCGACATATCCAGAGAAGGCATCCTTCGAGAGCAGATCATTGAGATCTTTTGAGCGTGTCACACGCTCAAAATCTGCACTTCTCTTTTTGTCTCCATTCTCGCTTTCATTGCTTCCTTTGAGCCCAAGGATGTTGATCATGCTCTTTCTCGATGAGTCTTGGGTCAATGCCATGCATGAGGAGTTGGAAAACTTTGAGAGAAACAAGGTGCTGTCGCTTGTCGAGCCCCCTCGAGGTCACAATGTTATTGGGACTAAGTGGGTGTTCAAAAACAAGCAGAGTGTGGAAGGGTAGTCATTCAAACAAGGCTAGACTGGTAGCTCGGGGTTCTCCTGTGTTGAGGGTCTGGATTTTGAGGAGACCTTTGCCCTGTTGCTAGACTTGAGGCCATTAGAATTTCGCTTGCCTTCGCACTTCTAAGGGTTTCAAGCTTTACCAGATGGATGTCAAGAGTGCCTTCCTCAATGGGTTTATTGAGGAAGAGGTCTATGTTAGATGACCTCCGTGTTTCGAGAACCCCAAATACCCACACCATGTCTACAAGCTCTCTAAAGCCTTGTATGGACTTAGCGAGGCCCTAGAGCTTGGTATGAGAGGCTTAAGTCCTATCTGTTGAGTCATGGTTTTGAGATGGGTAAGGTAGACAAGACCTTGTTCATTCAAGCAGCATGGTAATGACTTTCTACTCGCCCGTGATTTATGTGGATGATATCATCTTTGTGGCTCATCTCATACTCTTGTTTCTCAGTTCTCCGATGTTATGAGCTCAGAGTTTGAGATGAGCATGATGGGCGAGTTGAGTTTCTTCCTTGGCTTCCAGATCAAGCAGACTCGGGAGGGTACTTTCTTGCATCAGGGCAAGTACACTCGTGACCTCTGAGACGCTTTGATATGAGTGATGGTAAGCGGTGTCCACACCGATGGCTTCTACTGACCTATCTTGACCAGAGATGAGGATGGCGAGCGGTTGATCAAAAGGAGTATCGCAAAGATGATTGGCTCCCTCTTGTACCTCATCGCCGAGACCGGACATACACTTCTCCGTGTGTTGTGTGCTCGATTCCAGGCTTCTCCTCGCGTATCTCACCGCCAGGCGGTGAAGCGCATTCTTCGGTACCTTCGAGCTACCATTGACTATGGTATCTGGTACTCTTCCTCATCCTGTCTTTTCCTTAGAGCCTACTCGGACGCAGACTTTGCTGGCTGTAGGATAGATAGGAAGAGCACTTCTGGCACCTGTCAATTCATTGGCACTTCTCGCTTTCTTGGTCTTCTAGGAAGCAATCCTGTTGCACCTGATCCGCAGAGGTCGAGTATGTTCTTCGCCGCCGATTCTTTGCGCACGAGATACTTTGATGGCTTCGACCTGCGGGACTTTGGGTTAGTTATAGAAAGTGTTCCACTCTTTTGTGATAACACTTCTGCTATTAACATTGCTAAGAACCCAGTGCAGCACTCTCGGACCAAGCATATTGATATCCGATATCACTTCCTTAGAGACCATGTGGAGAAGGGTGATATAGTGCTCCAGCTAGGAGAGTGACCGCCATTGGTGACATCTTTACCAAGCCTTTGGATAGCTCTAGGTTTTCACCTTGAGGGAGAGCTTGGGGTGGTTTGTCCTTATGGACTGTAGTGAGGGGAGCTTTGTGCTTTATCGCTTTATCTTGTATATTATGTCGTTGTTCTCATCGTCGCATTGCATTAAGGGATGCATTTTGGGTTAGTCCGCCTAGCATAGATTAGAGTGTTTCTCTCGCCTAGTTGCTTAGACTTCTTCTCATCTTATGCTCTAGGTTGTTGCTTATTAGCTGTCTCTTCTCACTAGGTTGAGCTTACTCACTTCTTATAGGTTCTAGCAAGGGTTGGGCCACCCTTGGGTAGACAGGGAACGTGTTTGCTCCTTAGTGTGTTAGCCAGGCGATTGATAGTCCTAGTGTCATATGGGGTAGATGAGAGTCGATCTGGGCTATAGTATTCTCTATATCTTGTCTATGCTTTAAGGACCGCTTTGTCTCCGATTTCTTTGCCGACTTCTCGCTTTTATTGCTTTGGTTCAGGAGAGTTCATTTGGGAGCTTCGAGTTTAATATTGATATAACTCAACTTGAACTAAACATTGTTTCACATGTTGAGGGGAGCTGGATTTTCTTGCATTTTAGCTTTGTGCATTGTAATATAACTACATGGAGCCTTGACTATTATCCATAGTTGACATGATTACCAATGCATTACATCTTGCCATGATTATGCTTAATCGCTAGATTTATCATTGCTTCATATGTGTCGTCAAGCCTTTGCCATTGTTAAGTTAATTAAAATTGCACAACTTGAACTAAGATATGTCATGTTAGCTCTTGAGACTAGTCTATCTTTAGTTATCCTCTTATGATTCATGCCATGTCAAATAGGCTAAGTTGAGTCTTGAATCTTTAATTGAAGCTTTTAGTTTGAGCTATGCTAGTGTCATGATGAAACATGAGTGCTCAATTATTTTAAGAAAGCAAAAAGATCTCTTTTATGTGCGAAAGAACTGATCTCACCAAATTCTTTCTCATGAGATCGCTTGCCATTGCACTAGGCATGAACTCGGGGAGTTTTGGATGACCTAGATCATCTCCTTAAGCTTCTCGCTTGGAATGGTCGCATAAGGCTTGAGATCTAGCACATCACCAAAATTATGAGTTTCAAATGAAAACATGTGATTCGTGCTAAATTTGCTTAATTACCGAAATAACTAAGTATTTGTGCAAATGATTCATTCTTGAACTTATAGCACTCTAAATTGACTCAATTCTAGCTTCTTGGTTCCACTTAGGTTATTGACATGGTTTGCATCATCCTTGGATACCTCTAGCTAGACTATACTCTTGAGTGGCTTGACATGCTAAGAAATTCATCTAATCTTCATATTGTTACTTACGTGGCTTGGCTTGATTCTGCATATCTTGTAATGATATTGATAGTTTTCATATATGTTATGGCTTGGTGTAATTCTCGAATAGTCATTTTGGATAATCTTCATGGCTCTAATTGCTTAGCATTGCATAACATTCAACCACACCATGCTATATTCTCTCTTTTGCATCTTGATGACTCTATTGCCAAAAGGGGAGAATATTGGAGAAAAAAGTCACTTTTGGGAGTTTTGGGAGCGCTTGAGGAAAACTTGCTCTTTCTTTTACTCCTTGCGTCTACATGGTCATTAGCATCAATTTTTCTCTTGGACCATGTATGACTTTCAAACAAACTCAACTTATGCTTTTTTGGGTTTGTCAATATACTCATCAAGGGGAGATTGAGAGACCATGTGGAGGTGTCCCCATGTTTGTGATGAGTAATTGACGGTCGGTTTAGTGAGTTTGAGTTTGTTTCTGTATTCGAGGGTAGAGTACCTTTACTTGTGCCTTTACCGATTATCTTTGTTTAGATGCGGTGCTATGTGATGGTTTGTTTGTGCGTGGATTTGCAGGACTTGAGCTAGGTCATGGTGAGGCGAAGAGGATCGGGACTAGACACGTGGAGGTGTCGAGGTCGAGACGGTCAAAGATGCCAAGATGATCGAGGTCAGCCGAGGTGGTTCTGAGCCGGGAGGCGAGCAACCGGAATCTCTCCGTGTGAACACGACGGGCGATGACCGGCGGACCGGGACTAGACTCGTGGAGGAGTCGAGGTCCAGACGGTCGAGATGGAAAAGGGTCGTCGTGTGTCGGCTGTGAAGCTTCGGGAAGGTGCACGAGGGCAATTTGGTAAATTGACTCAAGCAATGAGAGGAGGGCTGGTTTTTCCTCCAAATCCTCGGTCATGTTGACTATGACCCTTGCCTCATTTGGGTGTGGAGCAAGCTTGTGAGTGAGGGACCTGCAATTCTTGATTTGCCATGTGAGGACATGAGCCTCCTTTATTGATTGAAGCTCTGTGTGTGTGTGTGTAGTTTTTGTTGTTGCGTGTGTTCTATTGTCAAGTGAGTGTCCTCTTTGAGAGTTTGTCTTGAGTGTATGTGTAAGATGCATGAGAGGCTGAAAGCAGTGTGTGCTTGTAGCCCTCGGTGGTCTTGTGTGTGGTGGCAAGAAGTCAGCAGATGTGTGAGGCTATGAGTTGAGCTAGAGCGTGTGTGTTCAAGCAGCTTAGGAAATGAGCTCTGTGTGTGTTCCCTCGTTGAGGGCCGAGTACGTGAGTTTCCACTCTCAAGCATGTAGTGAGTGGGTTTCTCTTTTATCCAAGCTGCGATGGGGTCGTAGTGAGTGAGTTGTAATCCTTTGTGTAATCATTCATCTCTACTAAATGCAAGGACTCAGATGGATGAAGTGCTTTGTTGTTCTTACATCTCTATTTTGGCTTTTCTAGTTGCTCTCTGTGTTCTTGTGTTTCTTGGTTTGATGCTCTGTGATGGGAAAATACTCTAGACTATTTGGCCATTCCATTCCCAAGAGTAAATGCAAGAATCAATGTTTTGTTTCATTTCTATATGCATCGCTCAATTTCTCTCAGTTGCTGAAAATTAGGATTTCATGTCGTGGCATGCTTGGATCATTGGTTTCTTAGAGAAATATTCATTCCAAGTGTATGCTTTAGTGTTTCGATGTCATTGCTTAGCTAATTGCAAAAGTTCATGAGCAAAAGTTGAAGGATTATGGATTAATTTGGAATTCGGTTCTTTCTCTCAGAGAAGATTCAGCTTTTTGTCAAACTTTTGATTACTAAGCCCTCTGCTTGATTTGGTGGTACATTGACCATTTCTTAGTCTTTGATCGGCTAGGCTTGTGTGGTCTTGATTGCTCGACAAAAATATTTTATTTGATCCTTATACATTGAAAGTGAGTCAGTGGTGAAAAAAAATTAGCGGGGTGGCGGCCAGTGACCTTCAAAATTTCAGTTCTTGGCGCCAAGAAAAGGAGAGCGCCTCGCTGAAAAATCGAGGCTTAGCGGCAATACTGTTCTACTACGTAAACCGAGTCTTCTTGGCTGACTATAATGCTTTTGTGTTTTTACTGTCTTTGAGTTACTTCTTACGTGATTGATTCTCGATGGCGGCTCGTGCGAGAGAAAAGAGGACCTTGTGGCAAAGAAATTGTGCTCGCAAAAATCGATTGTCCTCGAGCAAATCACTCGCTCATTTTGGACTTTGCATTAAGTGCTTGGCTGCCTTCTTGTTAATTTCTTTTTACTTACCGAGAGAGAAGTTGGTGGTGGCACTGTTGCTCAAAGAAGAAAAATGGAGATCTAGTGTTTTGAGCTTGGGATTTGTTTATTGCCGTGTCGGCTTGGTTTATTGTGGATCGGTCTTTGCAAAGAGTGATTTGATTTAGCTTTGAGTCATTCTAGTTGTTCACCGATTTTAGATTTGTATGGTCGTCATCTTGATGCAGTGAGGCATCGCCAGGAATCTACAAGCTTGTGCATTGAGATATTAAATATTTATTGCTTATGGTTTTAGTCCTTTTTGAGGGTCGTTTTATCTAAGAATCGACATTCACCCCCTCTCGTCGCCATTTAGGTCCCTCTGACTTCACTTTCGCCCGGACTTGAAGTTATGGCGCCTATTATTCGCCCCATCGCGTCAAATATGGCGCCCGTCCCGCTCTGGTCCTCGTAGTCGGTGCCTTCTCCTCCTATGGTTGCTTCGGTACCTGCATGTCCTTCGTCCCACTCGGGATAGTTCCCGAACGGACTAGGATCTACAAAGGAGAATACTAACAAGGTTGAGTACACGAGTGTACTCAGTAAGCATTAATAGCAAAAATGCACCTGATTGACTCTACCTCAAGTTCTTATCAAAATTTCTACCTCTTCTCTTACTATGAAAATAGTTTTCAAAATTTAGGTTGCAATTTTAATTCTGAAAAGACTACTTGATTACTTGAAGAGAAGATAGACCCCCGACGGTTCCCGTAGACTCTAATCCAGGAGACTGGCATGAATTCATGATTTGATATAGCACTGCACAGGCTTGTACCACTTTACCCACAGTTATTCTAAGCTCTAAATGAGTCGGGTCCCCTGCATTTCCTTTGATGTGGGTTCGAGTTCAGAATACAGAACGTTTTCTAGGTTACGTGATTAAGTCTCCACCCATTACTTTCCATCGGTGCTGATTTAATCGCGCTGCTGACCTCGTCATACACTGAGTTCCAGCAATGTTGGTTGGTGCGGCTCTCTGCCCCAACGCCCAACACTCCACCTTGGTGCGGCTCCCTTCTTGCTCCCAGCACTCCAACGTGACCTGTTGTGGAGAACTTAATTACGTAACATGGTAGCATTTTCTGCTCACCAAAATGGAAAAATGGTTGGTACTGAATTTACGGCCTCAGACCGAGTAAGAGTTTTGTTTGTCTTTATATTATAACCATAAGTAAAAAGGGGCCCACCTCTTACCTCATCTTCATCGTCGTCGTCGCGTTCCCCTGCTAGGGCCCCCTTTTACCAACCTAGTAATTCTCATTTCTTTCCTCTACTCATTCTCATTTCCTTATCTTCCCATTTTCATTTATTTGATTTGATTTTGAGAAAACAATTTTGATGCAATAAACATATAATACAGCAAAATAAGGTTTACATTTAAGATAACTATGTTTATGTTCAAGAGAATAGCTTGCCTACAGAATTGTAGAAGAGATGGTCGGTGTCGATGAACGTGATATTAGCTACTCCTGTTGGTTCGTCTGCTGCAATTTACACGACGGTGCGAATAATAAATAAATAACTAAATACTTAGCGGTATCTATGTACGACTATGTGCACAATAGTTAGATGATTCTTTTTGTTAGTGGATTTTAATCTAATAACATTTTTCGAACTCCCGTAAGTTAGCACTCCCCAATTATGGTCGTTCTATGGCCTACCGGCTTTAGGATTAAGGTTATCGGCAATAGCTTTAATCACAAGAACATAAAATGCTAAATGCACTCGCATGCAACTATGCTTAATTGATTCTACGCATGCAAAACCGTCTAACCGATTTTACTCCGATGCAAAAAAATATATTTATTTAATTCTTTAACTAAGCTGGTGATTGATTAATTTAATTATTCTAATGCGATTAAATTACTTATAACGCAATAGGCTATTTACTTAACTTAACGGTTCATTTCGGTGATTAATTTATTTTTAAGAGCCTCAGATTTATTTTCACACAACTTTCCTAATTTTCCTACAACCCTAGCTCATTTCCACCCAACCTCTATCACTTAACCCCTAACTCTAATCTTCCTCTCATGTAATCCCCTTCCATTTCTCTCCCTTATCCAACCCCCTGCTCAACCGAAGCATCCAAACTCCACCTTCTTCCTCACTTCACTCCCCACTCTACTTCTCTCCCCACCTCTTTACTTCCTCCTCCTCTTGGAGGCTAGCTATGGCGCCAACCCCCTGGCCTTGACTTTTGGCCTGCCACACCAGCCTCCCTAACGCTCAGGTGGCACTACCACCAGCACCGTGCTTCCCTTGCCGGCCTTGCCGCCTCCTCCCAACATGGTGAAGGAAGGCCGGCCGCTCTGGTCCGCACCTCTCTGCCGCCTCGCTCGTCCACACCGGCCGACACTGCTCGCGTAGCTCGCCGCGCCTGCCGTGCCAGCTCGGTGCAGCTCCACCGCCCGGCCACTTTTGGCAGGCCCGCTCCCGCCTCTGGCTCCTCTGGCGCCGCCGCCCTTCATGGCGCCCGCTCGCGCCACTCGCTCACGCCATGAGGCCCGCCTGGTCCCTCCCTCGCGAGCTCGGTCGCCACCCGTCACGCGCCTCCTCTGGCGCTGCCTCCCTTAGCGCCGCCCGCCATGCCCACACCGCTCCTGCGAGCTGGTCGCGCCACCTGTTGGCGCTGTAAAGCTGCGCCTCGCCTCGCTCGCTTCCACGCCCCAAGGCCCGGCCCTTCTCTCTGGCCCGCCTCCCCCTACTACTGACATCTTTGTTCTATTGATTTTGATTTGATTTCTTTTCTGATGTTGTGCTGAAGTTGATTTGTGATGCTAGTAGTTTAAGCATGAATGCTGTGATGGGGGTGGCTTACAGGTGTGCATGCAAGAAAGAAGGAGGTGGTGGAGTGAGCTTCTGTTGGTGGTGGTGCTTGGCCTTGCGCCTAGTGCTCCCTGGTGGTTTAGTGTCGCCGCTGTCGCGGTTCCCTCACGGCCACCCGTGCTTCCTCCTTCTCCTTGTGCTGGCCTGGACACCCCTGGCTTGAGCTTGCTCTTGGAGGGCAGTGGGTGGGTGGTGTGTTGGGGGTGCTAGTAGTTGCTTGAGCTTGTGCTCGGTTGGAAATGGAATGGAGAGGTGTTGGTTTGCTTGCTTGCCTTGGTTCCCTTCTTGTCTCCTCTTAATGGCTATGGATGTGGGATGCTTAGCTCTTGGCTTGTGCTCTGGAGTTCTTGGCTTTGGCAGTGAAGGGGTTTGTGGCTTTTGCTTGCTCCTGCTTTGGTGGAGGTAGTGGGTTGGCTTGCCTTGTGCTGGGGGATGAAATGGGACTTGTGGCTTGCCCTGTGAGAAGGGGAGATGGTTTTAAATGGGGGGTGCATTTGGCTGGGAGAGCAGTGGATGATGAATTTCAACTATTCCCCTTGCCTCATCCAAATGCTTTCATGCAATACTCTTTGGGGCTAAGGGCCTTTCGGTCCCAAAAGGGTGGTTTGGTTATTATACTTACAAATGTGGGTGTTGGGTTTTAATGACGCTGTAATGATGAGACCCATGGAAGTGAAAGGTGCCTATTGACTCAGATGGCTGGCTATCTTAATTACCAAGGGGCCGACTAACTCCGGTTGGTCAGGGTACCTTAGTGATCGGGGGACCGGCTGACCTGGGTTGATATGGGAATCCTATTGGACTTCGGGAATTCTAACGGCCACTTGCTATATTCTAATACTCACAATTACTGCTTTCAACTTAGCTTGCTAACCGCTTCCTGATTTTCCTAACGAGCGATGGAAATGGATCGCGAGATGGCTCTATGGACTGGCGCCAAAGGACAAGTGGCAAGGGTGGTTGCTTTATTTTAATGAGAATTACAAGTTTGGTTCGGTTGGAGAGGTTTGAGTTGCCGGACCTCCTTTCATTGGGACCTCCGTGTGTTCAGTGAGCTTCTTGTTTGCTGCGGACCTCCTCGAATTCATGTAAATCCTTTGATATCCTTTCTTGGCGAAAAAGACCTCCCTTGTCTTTGGATCTAGCGGTCGAGACCTCCTCCCATTTCTAATCCAAGGGTCGGACCTTCTATGCGTTACGCCTTCGTGGACCTCCCTTTGTTACAGAATCGAGCAGTTCAGACCTCCCCTCTGTATTGAATCTAATGGTTCAGACCTCCCCTCACTTTGAATCCAAGGGCCCAGACCTCCTCGCGTGTTATTTCTCTCTGGGGACCTTCCCTTGTACGATCCTGGTGTTGGACCTCCTCCGGAGATCCAACCGCTCAGACCTCCCTTGCTGAGATCCTGACCGTCAGGACCTCCCCCTGTCTGGACCTCCTCAATCTTTAGACCTTCCCGTCCTTGGGCTTAGGACCTCCTAAGCCGCTCGGACCTCCTCGAGGACCTCTATTGTGGGTCAAGACCTCCCCTATTTTGACCCGACTGTTTCTAAATTGAGTGGCCCCACCTGCCAGTCTTAACCATCTCAATTCCTCCACCACATTATTATATTGAGCATTTAATGCGGTCTTGTCACATTAAATGCATCCATATACGTGGTGTTTTACTTTGAATTGGGTCACTTAAACCAATGCAGGACATTTTCTTTGTTCCTTCCCAAGCAACATACATTGTCCTTCCTCGTACCTTTTAACTGAGGTGGTGGTGACACGCCTTGCCACTACCTACCTTTGACCCATTTCTATACTTATCACGGACTCGTGTATTTCTAGTTTTCTTCACCACTTTGACTACAACTTGTCTAAGAAATTCCACCACTCCACCTTCTCCATTTTCACCCTCTCGGTTTTGGACCGGAGGCCTTCCCGGAGAGCTTGGCTCTTCGACCTCCCCTTTCATCCATAGCTTCTTGCCCTTGGTAAGCTCTTTGATGATCTCCTCCACCCTTGTGTTTACCACTACTTGGTGGTCATGTACTTCACGGGACCTTCTCTTGTGGGTTTCTTTTGGATTCTGTGAATCTCGTGTGAGGATCTCTCCTCTGGATTTGCAAGAACCATTGATTGGGACCTTTTATTTATTGCTTAAAAGCGCACCCTTCACTGTAGCTCGGACCACTCCTAGAAGAACCTACTCTAAGACATAGGCCTTTCCGGTTGGTTAAGTTTTGGACTTTCTCTGGGAATCTTTTGGTTTCTTGTTAATCTCGGTTGGATCTTTATTTGAATCTTCTTTGAATTTGTTCTTTCATACGTGTAGATCGTGAAGACTCGAGGAGTGCGAGTGTCTTGAGAGGAGGATTCTCGAGTAGTGAGCAAGGCAAGTTACACTCTTGATCATATTGCACCCGATAATTTAAACTAATTATGTTCTGCTTTTAATGTGTCTTGCATGCTTATTTTTATCAAGTTAGTTCAATACCGGTTTTAACTTCATAGTTACACCTATTTCCTTGATATGACCCTTTGTTGATTTTGGATTGAACATATTGTCGCCATTAGGTCAAACTTGGCTAATGCAGTAGTATGAACTAAGATCATTTGAAAAACATGTGCTTAGTTATGCTTAGACCAAAATTGTTGTTTTGGAGAAATCTTTACCAACATGACCAAGAACTGTTTTGAATGTTTTAACCATGACATTGGGTTATCATGGAGGTATGAAAGTATTGATGGGGAAGCAAAGTTAATGAAAATGGATTTTGACTGGGGCGAATTGGTTGACTTGGTTGGTGCAAGTTTATGCACGGGATCGTGCCTTATGGTAGATCGATGCCCTTGGGTTTGTGGAAGTCGCCCTAGTCATTTGAGGACCGGTCTTTGAGCGACCAATGCCATGCCTATAATAGGCTATGCCACAATCGTGCAACCACATGTCTCCAGAATGGGCGTGGGACTGGTGAATAATTTGCAAAACTCTACCATATCTTTGCTCCATTGGAGGTGTGGGAGGTCTTGTTTGGCCAATGGTCTTTTATAACCTCATTTCCCCACGGTGCAAGAGGGGCTTCACGGATGGCTATCCACGTGGGGGTGAAACCTTAGCAAGGAAAGGCTGTGGTGGAGCAATGCATTGTAAAGGCCTTGTCATGAGCTCTAGATCTCTTACCTTTGGAAGTGAGAGGTGGTATTGACGAATCTTGGGACAAACTAGAGTACTCATGTCGTGTGGGTAAAGTGCACAACCTCTGCGAGTTAAATCTATTGAATAGCCGTGTCCACGGTCAAGGGCGTCTTGGCAAAGGCCACTTGAAGTTAGATGTTGATTTTGGGGTTTTCCATAAATGTTTAACAAATCTGTTTTGGGATTTTGTCCCATGGGTTTGGGCGAGGAGCCTATTGTCGGGAGGGTATCCTTCACCAACTAATGATGAATGTTATCAGCTGAAAACTTGCTTGTTAAAATGAATTTTAATTATTAAAGATCGCTTTGGAACTTAGTAATGGTATTTGAAAGAAAATTGGCTTTGTGCAAAATAACCATATTATGCCATCCTTTGATTATCCATCTATGCATGTCATGTTGCTAACCCACGGTGTAACTTGCGAGCACGGTTGTTGTGCTCACTCTTGCTCATTACAATCTTTGCGGGAGAAGACATTGATAGTGATGAAGATCAAAGCACTAGGTTGTGCCCTCGATTAGTACGCCTGTGGCGTGTTGATGGACCCTTTTGAGTTCTTTTTGCTTTTATGTATTTATGTTTGGCCCAAGGCCACTTTGTAAACAACTTTGTAAATATTTTGTTTGAATAAAGGTATGTTACGGATGTCACCACCTATGTGTTTGTCTTTGTGAAGAGCTAGCCATGATCCTTGGGGCTGGCTCGGGTTTCCTGAGGAACCTGAGTATGCTTGGACCTCCATGTCCACACAGTGGAGTGAATGCAGGAGGTACTAGGGTGGTCCCAGATCTCCTGCTTCGCTGCTACAAGAATGCAAGAAATGGATCATGAATTAATTAATTTTTGTTGTAAACATTGCAGTTGGTTGTAAGATTTTTTTTTTGTAACAGCTATCGGGTTTGCATAATATTATTTCTGTATTGCGATTGGATTGATGTAACGCTTTCAAAGTTGTAACAATTACGCGCTTAATATCAACTCTGAAATTACACCTTGTTCCGGATTTAGAGAATTTTAATTATCGCTAATTATCGATTACTGTTATTTAGTTTAGGTTAATTATGCGGGTTCTCACAGCCATGCACTTTCTTTATCCGACCACAACAAGGGGCCCAGAGACATATCTCCTGTTATGTTAGGAGGGGCAAATCCCGTATTCGACCAGACACATCCCTCCGTATGTTTCATAGCATACCTGAAAGCTACCTTTATAACTACCTAGTTACGAGTAGCGTTTGGCAACCCCTAAGAGTGCTATTACACATGTAGGAACAATGCTGATCTCAGGTCTAAGGATTATACATCATCATTGCTTGAGACCAACTAATGACATATAGAATCATAACAATCTCAACAGTGTCTCAAGGTGGGTCAATCCAACCCCATGTTCTCCAACATGTGTTCACATTATTGATTCAATATCCCTATATCTATGATCGGTGAAACATGGCCATCAATCAATACATGTGCTAGTCGTATAGTCACTAGTGTCCCGTCCATGACTTTCGACCAGGGATACTTTTAGAATGACATCATCATAAGTTAAAAGAGCTTCACTAACAAGTCACATACTTGTTAATCTTTATAACTTATGATTCAATCGAGAAACAAAATAACACTTATTCAATAACTCATAAACATAGACGTGATACAATCATCTCTATTATTGCCTCTAGGGCATATCAACAACAGTATCAATGATTCGTAAGTAGGAAGGTAAGTTGTCGGACCCGGGAATAACACTCCTAAATCCTCTGTGTATTTCTGAACTAGTTTCATGATCAGTAGCTAGTTCACACAGTAAACAGATATGGTAACATCCATAAATCGCACAACTTTATTAATAATCAACAGAGTTTATTACAAGATAGGCTTACAAGCCAACAATAAATAAACACAGCGGAAGATGAAGAAGTCGTAGTAGAGTCCAGCTGATCTTCCACAGGCAATCGACTGGGGTAGCGGCCTAGTCATCACAATCCACGCCGATAGCGAAGTCCTTCTCCTCTGAAATTTATTTGCATTAAGTAAGGGTGAGCACAACTTCCGTGCTCACAAGTTATACCCAGTAACAGATTATAATGCATGCAAGGATATATCAAAGGAAGGCTTATTGGTTGAGTTTGCATAAATCAATGTTTTCTTTAAATATTTGTACTAAGTTCCAAAACGGTTATTCTATAACTAAAATTCATTTTATAAATTCTCAAGTTTTATAGTCAGATAACATTCACACAAGAGTGGTGAATGATACCCTCCTATCACATGGCTTTCTGCCTAATTTCCCATTTGGATATATCATTTGATAAAGTCTTTTTAAAATAAAATCAAAGTCTAACTTTAAGTGGCTTTGCTCAGCATGTCCATGACCGTGGACACGGATTTCAAATAGTTTTACAATCTGCAGACGTTGTACAACTTTACCCACAAGAGATAATCAACTTGTACTATCCGCCCACACACTTCCAAAGGTGTGCGACTAAGAGATTATCATAAGGCCTTTACAATGTGCCATCCCAACGTAGTTATGCCTCGCTAAGGTTTTGCCCCCTTTGGATAGAAACCCGCCGGGTTCATGCCCCCTCTTGCGCTAGGTGGGAATACATAAAAGTAGGCCATAAAATATACCCACGCAACCAGGCACAACTACGGTGAAATGTTGCAAATTATTTAGCCTAGTCCTCCCAACTCTGAACTTGTGGTAGTACGATGGGGCTTAGCAAGATGCGGCTCGAAGATCGGTCCTTAACTGACTTGGGCGATTTCCAAAAAAAACCCTAGGTCTCAACCCTACCCGAATTGAGCCCGTGCATAAACATACACCCACCAACCATCCATTTCGCCTAAGTACAAACTAACTTTTCTTTTTTACTTTTCAAAATCATTTGCAAAATCTTCCATGACAAACCAATGCTATAGATTTTTAAACAACATTTGATTTTTGATTGTAAATTCCCAAATCAAATATTTCAGGTCTAAGCATGGCTAAGCATAATATTTTCAAATGGTCATAGTTCATACTATCGTATCAACTAGGTTTTATCTAGTGTGATAATATATTCGATTCAAATATCAACATTGACCATACAAAGGATTTAGGCATATCTAAAAATTTAAAACAGGAATTTAAATTACATTGAATAGAAATACGCATGCAGTAATAATTTAAAATATAATTTAAATAATTTGAAATAATGAGATCAAATATGAACAAAGGATGTAACTTGCCTTACTCAATTAGTTGTTGTTCTTAAACGGCGTTGAAATCCGGTTGTCCAAAGTCGTCGAAATCTATACGCGAAAATAATCCAAATTCAAACAAAATTCAAATGAACTCCAAATTAAGAAATTTTGGTTTAGTTAGCTAGATCTTGAATTTATATGAATTTAGAAATTTGAATCGTCGAAATCAGAGTCCGTTTGAAGGAGAACGAGCTCCTGGAAGTTTTTAAAACACATGAAAGGATGAAAATGGATTTTTTGGAATTAATGGAATTATTTTTCCAAAGGAAAATCAGGTTACTGCGTCACGCTGACGTCATCGCCCAGAAAATGGATTTTCGGGCGAATATTTTTGTAAAAGAAAATGGTTTGTATCACTGACATGTGGGCCCGGGTCCATGGACCGGGTCCACGAGAATGCATTTGGTCCACGGTGGACCGGGTTCATTGCACCATGGCATCGCCACGTATGCGCACACGTGGGTAGGTGACAAGGTGGCCACGTAGGCAAAAATGGCGATGTGGCCGTGACGTGGCGGTGAGGTGGAGGTGCCATGTCGGCTCAAAGCCGGCGGCGGCTTGGCATTGAGCTCACCGGCGCTGTGCGCCACGGCGAGCTCTGGCGAGGCTCAATGGTGAGAGGGGAGCGAGAGGATCATGATGCTTACCACGGTTGCTTGGGGATGCGAGGATTTGGCCGGCGACGAGCTCAAAAGGCGGCGGCGATTCTAGGCCAATGACGTGATGGGGCTACGGAGGCTCTCGGAGGAAAATGGTGCGTGCATGGGGTTGACGAAGTTGCGGCGATGCCGAAACTGAGGTCCTTGTGACGATGGGTCTTCATCGGTGCCGGGAACGAAGATTTACCGAGCTTCGGTTGCGCGAAGAAAAAGTTGAAATCCAGGCGTTTAGGAGGGAGAGGAGTTGGGGGACTTGAGGGTTTGGGATGAGTGAAGGCAAGGGCTCACCGTGCTCCTATTTATAGGAGCGGAGGAGGCTGGGAGAGGGAGATCGGTCAGCGAGGATCATGGCGGTGATGGCGCGATCTCGGTGAAAACGCGCGGAGAATTGAAGGGGATGGCTGGGAATGGGGTGGCGTGGCGTGGGAATTGAATGCGCATATTTGTGCCAGGAACGGTGGAGATTTTCACGGTGATTGCGGAGCTCCCTGCGGCCGGTAATGGCAGGCGGGTGCTGCTCCGCGCGAGGAAGAAACGTGGAGCAGGAAGAAGGCGCGGGGCCCACACGTCGGTGAGAGGGAGGAGAGAGGGTGAGGCATGGGACGGGCCGAGTGGGCCGAAAGCAAGGGGAAAATGGGCCGAACAGTGATGATTCGGCCCAAAAGGTGAATTCCGAATTTTAATTGATTTGATGATTTAAATAATTCGATTAATTAATTTAAGCTTTAGAAAATAGCAAATAAAATCCAAAAAATTATGAAAAAATTCACAGAAATTCTCTAAGACATTTTGGATTTAAATAAAATATTTTCAACTTATAATTGGTAATATTTTTTGCACATAATTTATTTTGGCTTTAAAATAATTAGGAAAAGCTTTTAAAATTCAGAAAATTCTAGAAATTAATTAATTTTTCCTTTTTAACTTTAAATCTAATAAAACCCATAAAACTCAATAAATTTTATTTTTGACTTTTAGAATTTAGGAAATTCAAATAAAGCAATAAAACTCTTTGAAAACTCAGAAAATTCAACAAAATAATAACTTTATTAATTTTATTTTTGGTACCAGAACTTTGGGATATTACAAACTACCCCTCTTAAAAGGAATCTCGTCTCTGAGATTTGGAGAGGCTAGAAAGAAAGCTAGGGATACAAGGTCTTCAACTGGAATTATCGTCGTCCATACCCTACTCCTCATTTGACGGGGCCTAAGCTATGACGTTGTACAGACGCCCTTTTCCAGAATTCTTCAGTTCCTGTTTACTTGCATGGTGTTGACTTTTGGAACTTCAGAATTGGATGGATTCACCGCCTGTTGATTCTTTGGACATTTACTAGCAAAGCGTCTAACCTCATGGCAGTTGAAGCACGTGATGCCTACAATATAGGATGAATCCTTCGGTGACTGGCCATCCTCAGGTGTTTTGGAAGACTCCAAGCTATCTGGGTTGTTCATTGCAGGTGTTTCAGTTAAAGTTGTTGGTTGGAATCTGACTTGATGCGATGAAGTCCCTCTTACTCCTGAAAGAAGCGCCTGTTGGAAGCGTCACGACTGGTCGGAGAAAGCGGCAGTTGGTGAAATATTAATCGTTCGGTGGTTGATATCAGAAAGAGATAATAACCATATGGTGGTTACTATCAGTGTCTTTAGGGTTGTAAACGTCGTGTGGCTTAGAGTAAATAAGACATATGCTCTATTCAAAACAAGGAGGAATATGCTTAGAATCGAATCCAAGCAACAGTTCGTTGCTTCTACGAGCAGTTATCTGGTCGGGGATTGGGTATAGGATCTCATCCGACTAGGGTACCCATTATGAAATCTCTGAAATCCTTACGACCACAGGGGTCGTTAGCCTTAGGGGTTATGACCACAAAGACATGGTCTTTTAATTATGTATAAATATATAGAGATTTTAATCCTCGTCACTATTTCTTTAACTAGCTGCTGTAATAGTGTGATGTAGTTAGTTTTGCTTGTTGAATTGCTAATGTGGTTGCATTTTTTGACATGTAGTAAGGTTGATTAATTATGCTGGTTAGATTGCATAATGATGACGGCGTCTCACAACAACTACTCAGAAATAAGTACTTGAGATTCCAAACTTTAGGTGGATTTTAGAGTAGGAGATTCTCATTTTTGGCATGGTCTTAGAAAAACAAAGAAATTCCTACACCCTTTTGTTTTGTGAATCTCAGGTGATGGAATGCAAACAAGCTTTTAGGATGATCCTTGGCTGGGATATGCTGCTTTGTCCCAGTAATATCAAAGACTATATAATATTACCATGACAAAAAGTATTACAACGTCTGAAGCTTTAGATGAGGGGTTCAAGTCTATAAAATTCAGGAGAACACTTATGGCTACCTAGGCAGATTTACGTCTCATGTGCTCTAGTGTGGTTCTTTCTGAATGTAATGATACTTGGAGATGGAGGCTAACATCAAATGGACATTTTTCTATTCATTCGATGTACTCAGCACTGATCAACTCAGATGTTCATTTCCCTCATATATACATTTGGAAGGTTTAGGTTCCCATGAGGATTTAAGTCTTTCTGTGGTACCTTTCAAAGAAGGTGATCTTAACAAAAGATAATTTGTGTAAGATGAACAAGAGAAAGAAAGACAAATGGTATTGTTTCTGTTCTTGTCTTGAGACTTTGAACCATTTGGTTTTTCATGGCCTAATGGCTCGTTATGTTTGGCAGGAGAAAGCGGCATGTTTTGGGTTTGTTTCACTTGTAAACATAGACATTATGTTGGGGGATTGGCTGAAAGGTTTTGTGTAACAGTCCGTTTTTGGACGGTAAATAGTAATTACTGTTTGTCGTTGGAGTTTAAAACTAATTCAGTTAGTAAGTAATTTCAAAATCTCTAGCTTCCACCTTAGTTCAAAACTCGGTTTTCAAATCTCAGGTTTGATCTTCAGTTTCAAATTTTGGTATGAGTTCAAACCTCTCAATCTTCTTGGGCTCAGCCCATTCCTCCCCTTCGATCACCTGGCGCATTCCCTTCCTCTTTCGGCCCAACCAGCCCAAGCCATCCTCCCCTGCCCCTTTCTTCTCCCCTGGCCGAGCCAGTCAAAGCCGCACGTGCGCTCGGTCAAGCCCTGCGCTCGCCCTTGCCGTCCTCGTGCGCCCCCATCCTCGCTGCGCCTCGGGACCGCGCGAGCGCCCGCACTGTCCTCGTCAGCACGCCTTCCCCGGTCTCCATGGTCTTCGCCATGACATCGGAGCCGACCCGCCCTCGCCCATGCGTGCGCAGAGCCGCCCGTGGTCACACCAATGCCGCTCTGCCCCGTCTTATCGCCCGTCGGCAGCGCCGTCCTCTCGGCCCGTGCAAGCAGCCGCACCCTGCACCACGTCTGCTCCTTGACTTCAGCACCTGCGCCTGCCTGCCTCTACCTCGTCCCGTCGCCGTGCGCATCGCCAGCAACGCCCACGCTGCCCTCGAGACCGCGCGCTTCTCTTGCCGCGCCAACGGCTCCTTCCGCCCCCGCTCCTTCGGCTACAAGAGCCCAGGGCCTGATAAAGCCTAGACCGCTCACCGTTGGAAACCTCCAACCACCTGTTCCTCCTCTTCCCCGCGGCGGAGCCCTAAATTTCTTCTCTTTCTCATCCGGGGAGCGAAAGAAGCGGTAAGTAATGCTGTTGCTTCTCCTATGATTTTAGCATTTAGAGCTTGTCACAGATGTGCATCTACATGTGTCGCAGTGGTAAATTTCTGTTTTTTTCTCTTCTTCCTGGCTTAGTATTTGTGTGAAACTGTGAGTGAGGGTTCTGTGCGACTGTCCTGGACTTTGATTTGCGCATATAATTAGATCTGGTTTATACTTGGTGTGTCTTGGCCCATTTTAACTTTAATGTTATTGGACCCATTCCGTCTACGTGATTGAGTAATGTGATGTTACTGTGTCCACAATGTCCCCATGAATCCATGATGACCGGAAAGTAGATATTACTCTGTTGATGGCTAGATGTGTGATGGTTTGATTTGCACCCAGTATGATGTTGCCTGTTCCCACTTTTCTCTAGTGTAATATCACGCCGATAAGTACTAGACTAATAGTAATTTGATTTTTGTTAGTTCTTTCCCCAATTTTTCTGCACTGCAGATTTGTAATTTTTTCCTGCATTGTACTGTTATACAGCAGAAGAAGCACCATGCCTAAGATAAAGACGAGTGGTGTGAAATATCCTGATGAGTGGGAGCTTGTAGAGCCCACCCTGTCAGAGCTTCACGCCAAGATGAGGGAAGGTCAGTCTGGTTATCCGCAATCTCATCGGGAATCTATGCACTGTTGAACTGTGAGTGACGACAATGTGTTTTGGTGTAGCTGAGAATGATCCGCATGATGGGAAGAGGAAGTGTGAAGCACTGTGGCCCATCTTCAAGATCAATCACCAGAGGAGCCGATATTTGTATGATCTTTACTACAATAGCAAGGAGATCTCGCAGGAGCTTTATGAGTTCTGCCTTGATCAAGGTCACGCTGACCGTAATCTCATTGCTAAGTGGAAGAAGGTATGCATCTTGATCTCTTCAGGAGATGAACATGTGCTGTGTTAATTTGTGGACCTCTATTAAGTACTTAAAATAGAACTGAAAAAATTTGTGGCCATCTTCTCCTAGTGTTGGATGAACAGTAGCATGCACGTGAACAGTATCTGAAACAAATCTCTTTGATAATATGTGGAGCACGAATTGCAAGATGCAACTCGCACTTGGATAAATAAATCTCACACCCGCGTACACCTCATTACACGAACGAGAAATATGGATCAAAGATCCAATGAGTAACTCCTAGCACCACAAGCTAGAAACCCCCACGCCAAGATGAAATCCGAGATTGGAATTCACAAAAACACACATAAAACAGGGATGAACTCTAACGGCTGAAGGCCAACACGCGCACGCGTTTCAATTCATAACTCAAAACTTAACTCGTCTTACATGACGCTCAACCATTGGCTTATATAGCCGAAAAAACACACGCACACACCCTAGACGAACCGGCCGACTCAAACTCACGCATGAACCCACCTAGAGTCTAACACGAACACCTTACAAGATATTTGACCTTTCCAAGAAATTTTCAATCGACAGATTTCTAGCAATTCCCTTAACTAAGACTCTATCTCTAATAACACAGCCTGGGCGCCATCTTGGATTGGTGTATTGCACCGGCTGGCTTCTGGTGGCCCCCATCCAAGTGCCTTCCTTCACACATGCATGCACTACGTGATATACACATGCATGCACTACGTGATATGTGAACCACTAATAACATATGTGTTCACAGGGAAAACAACTAGCTAGAGCTCATCTTCACGTTACATGCAAGGTGGGCTCCATCCAAGAGCATGCAAAGAAAGGATATCACGTGGGCGTAATCTCCTGGCCAAAGAAAGAAGACTTGCGACTGTATTTTTTAGTCCAAAACAGTCAAGCGTAGGATGAGATTAGATTTCATTCATCTTAGAAACATGCTTAAAAAGAAACTCAGCACACATCTCAACGTATATCAAACGGTTCATAATGTGACTGTTTTGGACTCAAGAAAACAGTCGCAAGTTTTCTAGCAAAACCGAAGAAAGAATATCACGTTTCTTTTTAGATAGAAATTCCTTTTTATCTCCTTCCATATCCCTTGATTTATCTCTAAGAAAATCTCCGCCCACCATAAATCTTAGGCTTGCCCTCGCGCTCGCGCTCAGATAGCAATATTCCCACGCATGCTCACAATCTTCAAATATATCTATATTAGTTGTATTCCAAAAGGTTTCCTTTCTCCTCTTGTTTTCTTGGACTCCAGAACACACACATGCAATACATGGCGTGTCTTCTTTGCTCACGTAATGGCATGCATGCATGTGCTCTTTCCAAATATCTTGATTAGGAGTAGTTGATATAAAATAAAAACCAGACTCCTCACGCCATCCAGAATCCATCTCACCTCCCGGGTCTCAAACACATGCATGCATATGCATATGCACCTGCACACGCACCAGCTCTTGCCCACGTGCTGTCTTCCCTGGTTCTGGTTTCACGCACGCATTCGGTAGCCCACACGCCTAGCCTCCTCCACGTCGCTAGTCACCTTCCCATGCACAGTAAGAATTAAGGTACACAGAAGCGCAAGTGAACATTGCTAAATTAATTCAAACAACTCAGAAAACTTATATAACACTCGCGAAATTATTTCAGGCATAAATTGATTCAGAGATCATCGTAAAAGCAGCAAAGTATGAACCAAATATCTGGCCTTTGCATTGTAGACCAAGCATGGCGATGCAGAACTACAATGACGATACCACTACCACCTACAGCTTAGCTGCAAAGGTCTCTTGCTGCAGTGCGCACTAGTTACATACTCATCAGCTATTCTAACTTGGCTGGGGCTGGGAGGCCTGCATTGGCGCCAGCGGAGGTGTTGGTATGGTGGGTGAGAGGCAAGCCGGTGGCCTCCTTGAGGTTGAAGGAGTTGATGCCCTTGGTGAGAGGTCCACCATCTCCAATGCTTGCACTCTGAGCTCCATGGGATGATCCTTCACACACCCAAGTACGAATCAATTGTGAAGGATTGGGTGCCATGATAGCAGAAGTATGGTTCTGTGTGTTATTAGGCACTGGATCTTCATAGTAGTCTTCGTTGGTCTGAAAATAGTGTACCTCAACTTCTTTCAGGTCAACTCCATTCTCTTCAAGGAAGCTCATGAAATTACTGAGGTTCTCTGCGCTTGGTTTGTAGTGACCACTATAGGCCCAGATGGACTGAAATCAGAACAGATCATCAGAGATTAGCAGAATGCAGCAAATGAACAAGCACAAGAACAATACAACATAATGAAATTCTCAAATGATTATAATGTGCCCGCAGACAAAAAGTAGAATCGATGGTCTAATATCTCCAGAACTTGCATATTGGCCAAAGCATGGTAAGTAGATACTCTGACGAGTACCAGGGGTAAGAAAAAGGCAGATTTAGAAAACTGTAGTTCGCCCACTATGTAACTTTCAATCATGTGGAAATAATACATAAATACAGCCCAATCTAGTATTTGTTAAGGATATAAGGGTATTTGTGGTATTTCCTATTGTTCTAGGGTTGAGATTTGTGTCCCTTTATACCCTATATATATTACTCATTGGGCCTCTTCAATATACATATTATTAGAGATATATTAGAGATAGGAATATATTTGTATTCTTTATCTATCTTTTGTATTGCCTTATCTGTATATACACCATATATATATTGCCCAATGGGCCTCTGAATACATACACACAATATTCATAACATGGTATCAGAGCCAAAGTTAGGGTTAGGTTTTCTTACCTACGCCGCCTCCTAGGCTCTACCATTCTCTCCGCTTGCCCCGGGAGGACCGATCTTTGCTCCTGGGGGCAGCCTCTCGTCGCCGCCTGTGCTCTCTCGCCGGGCTGCTGTTGTCTTCTTCGGCGTCTTCTTGGCTTTGGCGGTGGAGATCGGCATCCTCGGACCTTGGCCCGGCTCTCGAGCTCGGCCGGCGGCGTCCTCCTGGTGGTGACCATCTTGATGGCCACCTCGCGATGGCCGTACCTGCCGGAGTAGACGCGGTTGTGTCTGCCCGACGCGAACTTGCTCCCAATCTCCAGCTTGGACAGGTCGGCGCTCCATAACTCCTCACCACCGCCCTAGATCTTGGCGCCCTGCGGAGCCACCAGGCTCTCCTCGCCACCGGATCCGCATCTTCGTCGTGGCCTCTTCGATCTCGCTCCTCCTGCGCCGGCTCTCTTCCCCGATGGCGACGCCCTGCGCAGCTAGAAGGGAGGCCACCTCGCGACACCCTCATCACCACCAGAGTGGTCGGTTTTCACGAGGCTTGTTTCTTCTCGACCGCTGCCGCTGTCCTCTTCTTGGACTGTCTCCGACGCCATGGCTGCAGGCCTCCGCCTGGCCGTGATTTGCCTCTTGGGAGAGTTCTTCTTCCAGATCCTCCCTGTGTGAAGCGCTTGCCTTTTGCCTCTGCAGTGCGTGTGTGTGCTGGTGGATTGAAAAGCGGTGGTGGATTGTTGAGCTCGGTTTGAGATCTGGTCAAGCGCAATTCTTCTTGGAGGAGATCTGGACAAGCGCTATTGAGATTGGTGTTTGGTGTTTTGTCTTCTTCATCACTTTCAACCGAGAATCAACATGAGGACTGTAAGCGAGGAAAGTTACGCTATCTTTGATTGTAGAAATCAGAGTACATGGGTTACACATATATAGATTCTGACTATCATGTGAGCAGCGTGATCCTCGGAAGAAAGCGTCATGCATGCAGAAGTCGAGGCACCGGCATGGAAGGAGAAAGGTCGGCCTAGCGAAATCTGTCTAACCGCGCCCCTCGGTCGGAGCGTCGCCAAGGCGGACATTGAGTGGACCTAAATCGGTGAAGGCGGAAGTCGGCGGCCCTTAGTGAAGATGTCGGCGTCTTGTGATATCGTCGGGGCGTGAAGAACGCGAACATCCCCCAAACCCCACGCGCTCCCGGATGAAATGAAGGTCTATCTCGATGTGTTTGGTGCGCTGATGTTGCACCGGGTTCGTCAATAAATAGGCGGCACTCACATTGCGCAGTAAACCACAGTGGTGTGACGAAGAGGGCTGCGGAGTTCATGGAGCGATTAATGAGCTGACAAGCCTCCATGACGGCGTTAGCGGCTTCAGATATTGACCTCGGCCTTTGAGCGAGCCACGATATTCGACGCTTGGATGACGAGAGACAAGATTATTACCGAGGAACACTGGCGTGGCGATGTGGACTTAGCGGCGTATCTGGACATCCTGCCTAATCAGCATTAGAATAAACCACAAGGTCTGCGGTGTGGCCGGTGAAGCTGGAGACCATAATCAAGGGTGCTGCGTAGATACCAAAGGATCCGTTTGATCGTCGTAAGATGAGGCTCCCGAGGATCGTGCATGTGAAGGCAAATCTGCTGGACGGTATAGGAGATATCTGGTCTTGTGAAGGTTAGGTCTCTGTGAGCTCGGCAAGACTCGGTACCAAGTAGCATTGCTCGCTAGGGAGCAGGTTGAGGCAGAACACTTTGGGATGAGTGTCAGCGAGCGTACTACAAGGTTTCTTGATCGACATCTCGACGCTCGAGAATATCAAAGTATCTTGTCGTTGAGAGAGGAAGAGGCCACTCGAACTCCGTTGAGCAGAGATACCCAAAAATGATGAAATACGCCGAGATCTTTCATGGAAAATTCTCGTTGGAGGCGGCAATCGTCCGGTGGAGAATAAACACGAGAGGATCTTTGTCGGGATGATATCATCAACATAAAGAAGCAAATAAAATGATGCTCGGCACCACGGTGATATATAAGCAATGGCGATGTCGACTTGGCCTCCACAAACCCGAGGGACAACAAATATGGCGAAGTGAGTGTACCAAGCCGCGGCACTGTTTAAGCCCATAGAGACTTGTTCAGCGAGACAAAGTCGGCGGGAAGAATCCACACAAGCCCGTTGGTGGGTGCAATAAACCGTCTCGAGATAGAGTGCCATGAAGAAATGCATTTTGACATCCGGTGATGAATAGGCGATCCTTGGAGAGAGCCAAAGAAATCTTGGCGACGATCGCCCGGCTTGACAACCGGACTGAAGGTCTCATCATAGTCAATCCCAGGACGCTGAGTGAAACCACGAAGAACCCATCGAGCTTTGTATCTATCAAGAGTGCCATCAGCAGTAAACTTGTGCCGAAAAATCCATCTGCTAGTGACAACGTTAAGCCTTGGGAGGTCGCGAACAAGATCCCATGTGTTATTGGCGAGCAAAAGCGGCATACTCGGCTTCCATGGCTGCTTGCCGGTTTGGATCGGCCAGCGGACCGATAGGTCTTTGGGATTAGCGGCGATGCATTAGCATTAAAGGTGAGCGATAAACTAGTTGTCGAAACACGTGCTTTGCGAGTGACCATAGTGTGGGAGTTGCTCCTTTGGCGGGATTGGAACCGCCGTCAAGAGAGCACCTGATCGGGTGGGTGTACCACGGGAGCAGGAGCAAGTGTGGCCACCGGGGGTGATGCGGCCAATCGTACCGGTGAGATGCCTCGTGTGGGGACATCATCCGGCCCAGTTGCCAGAGGGGCCGACGAGGTACTACACGCGGGCGTAGGGCCGAGCGCAGGAATCGGCCCAGCAGCCAGAGGTGCCGGCGACGCACCGCTCGGGGACGTGACGATCGGTCCATAAGCCAGAGGCGCGGGCGTCCCAGCGTGCGGGGGCGCGGGGCCTAGCGTGGCTGTTAGCCCAGCGACCAGCGGTAGGGTATCGACAGGAGATAGGGTACCTGTAGGAGAGAAAGGACGTTCTGGTTCGATGGGCACCAGTACGTTCTCAAGAGGTGACAAAAAATCAAAATCATTAGTGGATGGAGTGTTCGACTTGGCAAAGGGAAATAATGTCTCATCAAATGTTACATGACGAGATATGATGACTCGATTGGACAAAGGATCAAGACATCGATAACCTTTGTGGTCCGAGGAATATCCAAGAAAGATACACAAGGTGGAGCGAGGACATAGTTTGTGTGGAGCGGTGGCGGACAAATTGGGGTAGCACTTGGAGCCAAACACACGAAGATGATCATAAGTTGGTTGCACTCTGTAAAGGGCAAAGTAAGGTATGGAGTGGCTGGGGGTTTTTGTTGGGAGACGGTTGAGCATGTATGTGGCGGTGTGAAGTGCTTCTACCCAAAAGGATGGTGAGCAGCTTGCCTGAAAGAGAAGAAAGCGCACAATATTGTTAATGGAACGTATGATCCGCTCAGCTTTGCCATTTTGCTGGGAGGTGTAGGGACACGACATGCGAAGGTTGGCGCCATGCGTGAGGAAGAAAGTCTTGAGGCGGAAGAGTTGTCAAACTCCGTCCGTTATCGCATTGGATGCTCTTTATTGTCGTCTTGCGGCGAGTTGCCACATAAGAGAAAAAAATTAGAGATGGTGGAAAAGGTATTGGACTTTAGGCGTAAAGGAAACGTCCAAACAAAACGAGTACAATCATCAAGAATGACCAAATAATATTTGTAGCCGGACCACTAGCAACGGGTGATGTCCAAAGATCACAATGAATTAGATCAAACTTGTTGGCAGCTCTAGAGTTTGAAGTGGCAAATAGCAACCGTACATGACGACCAAGTTGACAAGCATGGCATATAAGATCATTAGCACGTTTGTTACACGGGATGGCAGAAATACTGGCAAGCTTAGAGATGGCCTCTTGTCCAGGGTGGCCGAGACGACGATGCCAGAGGGTGGTGGGAGCAACAGCCGTGAGAGCACAAGGGGACGACGCTGGTAGGCAAAGAGGATAAAGCGGACCGAAGCTATTGCACCTGGCGATCACGTTCCGAGACCAAAGATCCTTTACAGAGAGGCCAAACAGGTCAAACTCAATAGAGCAATTGTTGTCAGTGGTAAACTGGCAGACTGAAATAAGATTCTTATTAATACTAGGAGTAACTAGAACATTATGAAGATGAAAGGGACGAGAGAGGCGGTGGAGCGAGAGAGGTGACGAGCAAAAGGGACCGTTCTGAGCAACTATTGATGAAGGAGTAAAGGGCCGTGGCGAATGAGTGGAGGATAGAGTTCTGAGCATCGGATGTCATGTGCGAGGATGCCTCGAGTCCATGTACTGTCGATCGTATTTGGCGGAGCAAGGGTCATGGTGTTGAACACGTTCGCGAGGCTAGCTGGTCCTATGAGCAGTCGATGGAGTCAGTCTTTGGGAGGTGGCTGCGTAGCTTGCGGTGATGCAGGCGCCTATAGGGGCGGGTAGGCCAGTTGTGGCGGTGTGAAGAAGAGGTCGGGAGGCGGTCCTGCGAAAAACACCTGTGAGGGATCGGGCGCACTTCTTCTGTATCTGCGTGCCTGCGGCCGCCCTCTTGTGCCCCAAGCCGCCGGGTTGGTTGCCAGGGTGGGGATCGGGCCACATCTAAATGGTCCCCGTCCATGGATTGTAGAAGGAGGGCAGTAGGGCCGCCCCATTGCCGTTGTCGTTGCCCCCATTCTTGCTTGTGGCGGGCGACGTTGAGCTGCTGGGACCCGCCCGTTGTGGGTAGATGGGCGGGTGGCGCTGTTTGGGCCACCCGTGGAGCCACCGCCAATGGCGCCACCGGGGGGGCTTGCTTGATTGGCCTGTCGTGGCTAAAGTGGCGAGGAAGGCGGTGGACGGTCTCGATGGGCGCGAGGCCATGGTCATCTCCTCGAGGAGGAGATCGAATCAGACCTTGAGGAAGGTGGGGAACGGCCGCTAGCGCTTGAGGAGGGCCGCCATGTATGCGAACTTGTCGTTCAAACCGCGCAAGACGGTGAGAACGAGCGCTCGGTCAGCGATAGGCTCGTCGAGATCCCCGAGGGCACCAACCATGCTTTTCAACTTCCTGCAATAGTCGGTGATGTTGAGATCTCTTTGGACAAAGGCGCGAAACTCGGCGTCGAGGATGAGGGCCCACATCTCACGGTTCTTAGATGAATTCTTTGTTTGAGGCCAAGCCACCTGAGCCGTCTTGGTGGTGCGAGCGCCATAGCGATCTCGGCGAGATCGGGGAGATGGTGCCGTAAAGCCACTCTAAACAACGATCCATTCGGCACCCGGTCGGAGTCGGCGTGAACGGTGTCGGTGAGGACGTGGTCGGAGAGTGAGTACTTGCCGAGGGTGGTGAGAAAATGGCCGTGCCGCTTGCTGTAGTTGGGTGTGACGAGATCGAGAACCACAGTCACAAGGGCCCGGATGTTCTGGATGGCCTGTGCATGCAGGTTAGCGATGGCGGTGGCCTCGTGGAGGAGCATCACGTGGTGAAGTTCCTCTTCACGGGCGTCGGCCTCCTGGCGTAAGCGGTGACGCCTCGTCAGAAACATGGGCCCGGCCTCTGCGGCGGCGGCGTCTGGCGGCCTCCTCACGTTCGCGAGCAGCGTCCTCCTCGCGCCGGCGTGTAGTGGTGTCGTCGTCGGCCATGATCTTGGGTGGATGATGTGTAGCGACAGCTATGTTTTAGCGGAAGCGGTGGTGCATGCGATCACGAACACCTCTGATACCATGTAAGCGAGGAAAGTTACGCTATCTTTGATTGTAGAAATCAGAGTACATGGGTTACACATATATAGATTACAGCTATCATGTGAACACATGATCCCTCGAAAGAGAAAGCGCCATGCATGCAGGAAGCCGAGGCACCAGCATGGAAGAAGAAGGGTCATGCATGGAAGGAGAAAAGTCCAGCGCAGAAATCCTGTCTAACAAGGACTATCTTTAATACCACAGCCAGGCAGCCTTTGTGCAAGAATTTTCTCGATCCCTTGAGAATAACAGTCCATGGGCTACTAGTTCTTGGTGTTTGGCCGGATGGCCCTTGGCCATCATTTCTTGGACTGCATACTGTTGCTTGTTGGTTGTGGCTGGGAAGTGTGCTGTTATTTGAGTCAATTTGGTGCAAGCTCTTGGGCAGCTCCTTCTTTGGGCTTTTGCTCCTGCATCTGTGCTGCTGTGTGCTGCTGTCGGTGGAGATTGAGTCTGTTGCTGCTACTAGTATCTACTGCTAGCTATCGTTTGAGTCTTTTCTTCCTTTGTGTCTTTTTCTTCTGCTGTGTCCATCCAAATCCGATCACTCAAGTTTTGAGTTCGTCTATGCCATGAGAGTCCACAAATTTGTTGTCAGTCATAGAAGCATACGATTTTCTTTTGCATGGCAGCAGCCGATGTTCTTTTCTTTGAGCCGTTGTAGATCCGTCGCCCCAAGCTTTTAAGGCCGCCGCGCTTGCTGTGCACTGCGTCTTCGTTGTACTTCTATGCATTGCACCGCGCTTCATCCGCACTATGCCTCTGTTGTGCTTCTATGCATTGTGTCACGCTTCTTTTGCACTGTGCATCTGTTGCGCTTCTAGTGCACTGCGTCGCCGCCGTCTTGGGCTTCGATTTGCGTCGTCATGCTTCTATCTATTCCTATTCAGCTTGATTTGACAGCTTTCTCTATTTTGTTGATTTCATCATCTTCTTCGTCATGTTGCCGCAGTCGACTTTGCTCCTGCACCTTGTGCTTTATGGGCTGTCGCACGACCCCAGATGAGAGGAGATTTTTATCGACATATTTTCCAAGAGCTGCAAAATAGAGAAAGTTGTATGCTACGACGACATTATGAAGACCAGACTTTGGATTTTTCATATTTAAGTGTCAATCCATTCCAAATGCAATGCTATTGCATACGCCTTGCATTTGCGGGGGTGTTAGAGATATATTAGAGATAGGAATATATTTGTATTCCTTATCTGTCTTTTGTATTGCCTTATCTATATATGGTATGCACCCCTTGTACACCCTATATATATTGCCCATTGGGCCTCTGAATACATACATACAAAATATTCATAACATGGTATCAGAGCAAAGATTAGGGTTAGGGTTACTGTAGCTACTGCTTGATAAACTGACCTTCTAGCCTCGCTCGTCCTCCATTGCCTTGCCCGGGAGGACCGATCTTCGCTCGGCGGCCTCTCAAATCCGCCGATCAATCGCGGCAGCATGTTCTTCGGCGTCTTCTTCCGCACCCGCGCCCAGCTACTCCCCGCGCCATCGGAGCGCGGCTACTCCGCCCACCTCAAGTACATCCATCTCCGGCAACATCATTGCGCTCTAGACTGCCCCCGTCGTCGTCTCCGCCCTCGTCTTCGGCACCTGCGTCGCCATTGGCGTGCGCCTCGACGACGGCGACCTCCTTCTTCATGAAGGTGTTTGTGCCTGTCGTAGGGGCAGCCCACCGGCCCCACCAACCTGGCGAAACAGTCTCAAGGCTACAGTAGGTGCCCCGAGGGTGGTCCGAAGCCTCCAGAGGGTCACCGAAGGGTGCCTCGGCCCGAAGTCTCTGGAGGGTCACCTAAGGGTACCTCGGCCCGAAGCCTGCGAAGGGTCTTCCGAAGTGGCAGTCGAAGGAGGCTCGAAGAGCATTCGAAGGGTGTTCAGAGGAGACCTGGCCGGAGGAAAGGAAGGAGACAAGTGGACCAGAAGCTACGCATAAGGGTAGGAAAGGACCCTGTAGTCCCTACATTGGTAGTACTTTTGTAGGGGTGCTTATGTAATCTCATGTATCCTGCTATTTTGGCTATAAATAGCTCTCCATCCCCATGTAATAGCTAGGGCTTTTTCAGAGTATTAATACACAGTACATTTTCTTGACAACTAGTCCCTTCTCAAGGACTCTTCAGACACCTCGTGTGTACCAGGGGTCCCCCCTCTTTTACTGTCTGGTCCTTTTTGCTCTGACAGGTTGGCGTCCGTGGGATGGCGGAAAAGTCTATAACACCACGATTTTGAGCCTTTTTGAAAATTTTCAAAACAAAAGAACCATTTGGTTTTGACGATAATTCAAAGCTAACTTGAGAATTTCAGAATTTGAGGAGTTTAAAATGACTAAACTAAACCTCAACTAATCCAAAACTTAGTTTCTTTTGTTGTAGCTCTAGCTCTCTGGAGCTATCTTCCTTTTTCTTGATAGGGTTTCCTTTCCTTCATCCTGTTTGGACTTTTTTTTATATGTCCAGACCGTCCCTCTGGGTTGATCTAGCTAGACCTCCCCTCACATCTTTTGCTTGAATCTCCCTCTTGCTCACTGGAATGCCAGTAATTCACTTGAACCTACCTGTGTCCAATTGGATCTTCTTTGCATTCGATTAAACCACCTTTGTGCTCAATTGGACCCCCTTCTGATTTCCCTCTGAGCCGTCAGACCTCCCTTGGGGCTCAGACCTTTTCTCGCTTGGATGTATCCTTATGTCCAGGCCCTTTCCTTTGAATTTGATTTCTTTGGATTTCTTTGTTGGTTTGAATCTCTTTGGTTCAAACCTCCTTCCTGTCCAGATCTCTTCTAAGTCTAGACCTCTTGTTGCCTGGGCGCTCTCTTATGCCCAGACCTCTTTTCAGTTAGGACATTGTAACATCCTTGTATTGTATTGGGTCTTTTGTGAGCCTTTGTACCATCTCGATATTTCCCTTGGCCGAAAGGACCTCCTTTGGGTTTAGCCTGACCTCACCTCATCGGATTGAAGATCTCCCTTGAGTTACCTTGACCTCTGCGACTCCATTTGGAACCACGTTGAGTGGAACTCCTCCGTGGGATCTCTCTTCTTGGAACCCCTCGGCCTGGACCTCTCATTTATTTAGATCTCACGGTTCAGACCTCTCCTCATTTTGAATCTAAGGGTCCAGACCTCCCTAGCGTTTGGACCTACTACTTGCCCCGGTGGCTGTGCCGCTCGGGTTTGACTTTCTTAGCCTAGGATCGTTCGATTAAATGTTGAGCAGTCCGATCTTGAGAATGCGTCACGGATGGTCCAGACGTCTCGATCGCCTCCGCCGTTCGACCAAGATCGGATGGCTCCAGCTCCTCCCGTGTATCCTTGCTTACGTGGACCTCCTTTCTTTGCCAATCGTGACCGTTAGGATCTCCCCTGTGAGGTCCTAGCCATCAGATCTCCATCTTTCAATTTGAGCTTGACCTTTGGACCTCCCTGTCCTTTGACCTCATCCTAACCGCCCAGACCTCCTCCGAACAGGCTAGGCCGTTAAGGTGTTCTTTGATCATCTCCGAGCCGCTCAGACCTCCTTTGCTTATTTTCTTGACCGTCAGGATCAGCCTTTGTGGGTCCTGTCCTCAGGACCATCTCGTGGGTGTCTTTCGGACCTCCTGTCCATGAGACCTCCCCCTTGTGTGTCCTTTGGACCTCCCCTTGCCTTGATCTTAATCGTTAAAGCTCTCTTGATTTCATCGGCCGTTGAGACCTCCCCTGAGTTGATCTCACTCGCTAAGGACCTCCTAGACCAAATCTTGACCGCAATTTCATTTCAATCCTTTGAACCTCTTTTGTCCTTCAGGACCTCCTTGCGTCCTTTGGGACCTCCTCCTTGGTTAGTGGGATCTTCCCATGTCCTTCAGGACCTCTTCGTGTTCTCTAGGACCTCCCCTTTGTCTGGATCCCAACCGTCCAGACCTCCCTTGTAGAGATCTCAGCAGATCGGGACCTCCCATGTGGGACCTCCTGTTGAGTTTTGGACCTCCTTAGGGTTCAAACTTTCCTATGGTGTTCGAGACCATTATAGTGCGGACCTCCCTTTGTGTTTAGACACTTGTGGTTTAGACCTCTATTGTCTTTTGCACCTCATGTCCTTAGACCTCCTTGTTTGTCTTAGGACCTCCTAAGCCGTCGAGATCTCCTCAAAAACCTCCTTGGTCGGGACCTCCTCAGATTGACCCGGTTGTTTCTAAGTTTGACTGGACCCACTTGCCAGTCTTACCCATTCACATTTCCTCATACGTAAATATCTTGGGCATTTAATGCATGTCTTGTCACATTAAATGCATCCATATACGTGGTGTTTACTTTGAATTGGGTCGCTTAACTGTATTCTGACATTTTTCTTTGTTCTTTCCCATAGCATCATACGTGTCCTTTCTCGTACCTTTTGCCCAGAGTGGTAATGATACTTGCCCTGCCACTCACCTACCTTTGACCCATTTTCTATACTTATCCCTGACACGTATGTTTCTAGTTTTCTTCACCACCTTGACTACAATTAGACCAAGAAATTCTACCACATCACCTTTCTCCACACTCTGTTATCTTGGCTCTTGTTCAGTGGCTCTCCAGGGAATACTTTGCTACTCACAACCCCCCTTCCATCCATTACTCCTTCTTGTCGTCCCTGGTAAGTTCCTTGGTGATCTGCTCCACTCTTGTTTCGCCCTTTGCCTTTGAGTTGGTCGTGTCCTTCTCGGGACCTCCTTGTGGGCTCCTTTTGGATGTCTATGGCGTTTATTTGAGGAGCTCCTCCACGGTCTCTGTGCACGAGCCATCTCTGGGACCTCTCTGTTCCTTGGTCCAAAATCACTCTTTTGGGGTCTTTTACTAAAGGACCACCCTCCTCCTCGTAAGCTTAGACCTCCTCCAAAAGAACCTATTCTAAGTCTGATACTCTTACGTTAATTGGGTTTTGAGGTTCCTTTGGAGTTCTTTTGGTTCTTTGCTTGAGTCTCTGTTGGTTCTTTGTTTGGAGCTTGAGTGCGAATATGTTCTTTTGACCGTATAGATCTTGGCGTTTCCAGAGAGCCAAAGGCTGTGAGAGAGTAGATCCCTAAGCTATCAAGCAAAAGGCAAGTTACACTTTTGATCATATTACACCCAATAATTCAAATTAATTATGTCCTGTTTTAATGTATCTTGCATGCCTATTTCTACCAAGTTATTTCAATACATTTTAAATCCATAGTTATGCCTACTTCCTTTGTATAGCCCTTTGTTGACTTTGAACCGAGCATCTTTGTCACCACTAGATCAAACTTGGGTCATGCAATAGTGTGAGCCAAAACCATTTGAAAAACATATGCTTAGTCATGCTTAGACCAAAAGTATTGATTTGGGGAAATCTTTACCATCATAACCAAACTTTGTTTTAAATGTTTTGGCCATGACATTGGGGTGTCATGGACGTATGGAAATATTCTTTGGGGAAGCAAAGAAAAGGAAAAAGGAAAATGGATTTGGACTTGGCGAAATGGTTGGCTTATTTGGTGCAAGGTTTGTGCATGGACTCTATCTGGAAAAGGTGGAGGTCCAGGGTATGTGATTATCGCCCAAGTCGAGTTGAGGACCGGTCTTTGGCGACCAATGCCATGCCTATAATGGGCTATGCCACAATCGTGCAACCACATGTCTCGGTGTGGGGGCGTGGGACTGGCTGAGTAATTTGCAAAGTTCTACCATAAGCTGCTCCATTGGAGGTGTGGGAGGTCTTCTATGGCCAATGGTCTATCATAACCTACTGTTCCCACTAGTGCCAGAGGGGGCTTTCAGCCGGATTGTTGTCCATAGGAGAGTGAAACCTTAGCAAGGAAAGGCTGTGGTGGAACAATGCATTGTAAATGCCTTGTCATGAACTCTAGACCTCTTACCTTCGGCAGTGAGAGGTGGCATTCGCGCATGCCAAACAAACTAGAGGAATCATGTCATGTGGGTAAAGTGTACAACCTCTGCGAGTTAAATCTATTGAATAGCGTGTCATGGTCATGGGCGTCTTTGGCGAGAGGCTACTCGAGAGTTAGATATTGGTTTTGGGGTTTTTGAAATGTTTACTAAAATTGTTTTGGGATTGCTATCCCATGGTTTGGGCGAGAGCCTTGTGACAGAGGTATCCTTCACCACTTGTGATGAATGAATATCCAGCTGAAAGCAGTTACTAAATGAATTTTATTTATTATATGATGCTTTGGAACTTACTCTGGTAATTGAAAATAAACATGACTTTATGCAAATTAACCATAATAAGCCTTCCATTGTGATATCCATTTATGCATGTCATTTTGTTATCTAATGGTGTAACTTGCGAAACGGTTGTTGTGCTCACTCTTGCTTGATCTTTGTCTTTAGTGAATTGGAAGCTTTGTGATAACCTTGCTGTGGACCAAGTGGCCCTGGAACGACTAGGATTGCGCCCTCCAGCCGATTGCTTGTGGTGTATCGGGTGGCCCATGTGTTTATCTCTTATTGTGTTTTGCCTGCTGGCTTGTAAGCTCTCTTGTAAACAACACTTTTGATTATTAATAAAGCTTGTGTTGTTGCTATGTTACCCTTGTTGTTCTTTGTGAAGAGCTAGCGAGATCCTTGGGACTAGCTCGAGTTCACATAGAGGACCTTGGAGAGCTCCAGTCCTCCACGTTCACTCAATGGTTGGGTGGTGTGTGGTTCGGTGGTGGCCTCAGTCCTCCACGACCTCCTCACGGTGGTGTGGGTGGACTTGAGATGCCCACGGACCTCCACAAACACCCTTGGTGCAGCCGTGGCGAGGCTCTCGGGTGCTCACTCGGCTCCAAGACCCTCTCGGGTCATGTTCTCCTGGACCTCCGGGAGGTCTCTTCAGACCTCTGGGAGGTCTTGGTGGGCTGTCAGAGAGGTCCTTTGTGGACCTCCTGGGAGGTCCTGATGGACTTTCCAGAAGGTCTTGGAGGACCTCTCGAGTGCCCTAGAGTTGGGTCGTTACAAAAGCTGCGAAGCACAAACTCTGAGCTCAAGTATGGCACCGCAGAAGAAGACCAAGTCCAAGACCTCGACGGCCGAAGCAGCCGTGGCGGCCGCGGCACCAAGCACCCCGAGGGCAAAGCAAATTAGAACCTCCGTGGCATGTATCACCCTCGCCCGTCGGCGGAGGGAAGCAAACAACTCGCAGGGCGCCATCGGGAGTGGCCTTCGGCGGCGGCCATTTACTGGAGAAGCGAGCGCAAGCCAAGAGTCGTATGTAGCATTGCAGCAGGAGTTGGCGGATCTTCATCGTGAGATGGCAATCCTCCGACACCCGCCGACGACGGCCCTCGCAGCTTCGCTGCAGCCCGTGCCAATCACCACGGCGGATGTTGCTCCCGAGCCTCCGCCACATTGCTCTGGGGATCCCAACTCCAGATTGAGCGTAGGGTCGAGAACCGCCTGCCGGGCCGCAAGGGTTCAAGATCTGAGGAGGTCACACCCTTCGAGGATGCACAGACCCTCGGAATTCCTCCGGGTTTACGAAACCGCGGTGGAGGCCGCCGGAGGTGACGACACTACGAAGGCGAAAGAGCGTCACCCTCCCCCTTAGGGGCGTGGCGCTGACGTGGTTTTTCACCGCCCCTGCCCCCCCTCCCCCACGCTCCATCTACGCGTGGAAGCAGCTGCGAGACCATCAGAAACAACTTTCAGAGAAACTACACAGAACCTAAGGATGCGGGGCACCTGTTCGCAATAAAACAAGCGCCAAGTGAATCCTTCTGCAGTTTTTTTCAGAAAATTCGCGGAGGTCAAATGTCAGGTAAAAGGCGTCAACGAAACTACCATCATAAACGCTGCCACATGTGGCCTCTGGAAGGGACCCCTGTCGGAGAGACTGGCGCGCATGCCCGTCCGCACGGTGACGGAGCTCTTCGACAAGATGGAAGAGTACGCCCGGGCGGAGGAAGATAGTGTTCGAAGAGGAACACTCACCACCTCAGCCCCAGGCCTAACCCCCGCAAAAGAAACATCCACCACCGCCTCAGCCGGGGCACTTGCCAAGCCGCGAAGCAACGACTTCCGGCAAAAGGACCGGGGAGTCTACCATGTGGATGGTGCACCACACCCCGAAGGAGGACGACGCGGAGGTCGCTGGGGTCGAGGCCGCGGGCGAGGACACGGGCAAAATGCCGACCACCAACCAGACAACCGCGCCGGAGGACCCGCACCCTTTTGCGACCTCCACGGCAAAGGCACGCACACCACCAGCGAATGCCGCACCATTGCGACCATCTTGAGGATTACATCTGTGCGCGAGCAACATCAAGCAGAGCCCGATAACAAAAGAGGAAGCGACAATCGGCTCCCCGCACCACCACCAAGGCCTCGCATAGAAGGAGGCCGCAGCGAGCACCAGCACAGGATCATCAACATGATCGCCGGAGGATCTTTGCTCGGAATACCATCAAAAAGGCAGCGCTGAGCGTACGCCCGACAAATTCATCACCTCGCGGCGTACCCCGCATCTAGCCCACCCCGCTACGCCGAAATACCAATCTATTTCGGCCCAGAAGATGCTCAGGGCGTGTATTTCCCGCACCAGGACCCCCTCGTCATTTCCGCCAGCATAGCGGATTTCGAGGTCAAACGCGTCCTCGTGGACGGAGGAAGCTCCGTAGACCTCTTTGTGGACGTCTTCGACAAAATGATGATCCCTTGGGATCGCTTGTCACCCCCAGGCATACCATTGATAGGCTTCGGAGGGAAACCTGTGACGGCCCTCGGCCAGATCGTCCTCAATGTCACCTTCAGCGATGGCTACGCATCCCAAACCGAGGCCGTCACCTTCGATGTCGTTCAAATGCAATACCAGTACGACGTCATCCTTGGCAGAGCAGCATTGAACTCCTTCGGGGCCATTGCGCACCACAATTACCTCTGTATGAAAATTCCCACACTAGAAGGCATCATTACCGTGCGAGGAGACCAAGACCTAGCAAAGGCGGGAGACTCGATTATTATCACCGGCCGACATGTCCATCTTTAGGAAAGAGAAGAACAAACAACCAAGCTCCCCTTTGGCAAAGTGGGCACCAAAACCAAGGCCCCACGGCGAGCTCCGGAGAGTGCCCCTAGAGAACGACTCCCCGGACAGGACAATCTCCCTAGGAGCGGAGTTACGCAGGTGACGCTGCGCCATACTCATGGTGCCAGCGATAACAAGGGCGTCTTCACCGGGGCCCGAAGACATCGAGCGTATACGCTGCGATCAAGCACCGCTTAGCCCTCCGAAGCGAAGTGCCACCCAAGAAGCAAAAACTGCGACGCATGTCGACCGAAAGGTTGGAAGCAGCGAAGAAACAAATCACCAAGTTGTTAAAGGCAGGGGTCATTCATGAAATCAAGTACACTGAGTGTCTTAGCAACCCTGTTCTTGTCCAAAAAGAAGGCAAATAGAGCATGTGCGTCGATTACATGGAGCTCAACAAAGCGTGCCCCAAAGATGATTTCCCGTTACCCCGCATCGACCAGCTGGTGGATGCCACTTCGGGCTGCGAGTTGATGAGTTTCCTCGACGCCTACTCCGGCTACCACCAAATACTCATGGACAAGGAAGACGAACCAAAGACATCATTCATCACCCCCGTAGGCACATATTGCTACACCCGCATGCCCTTGAAATGAAGAATCTTGCTGCGACCTTCACAGTAGCCTCATCTCGAGAGTCCTAGCCGGACGGACTCGGCATAGCATCAAAGCCTCGTCGATGACATAGTGGTCAAAAGCGAGTTAGCAGATGAACACATGAAGGACCTGCAAGAAACATTCACAAGTCTTCGAAAGGATGGAATCAAGCTCAACTCGGAGAAGTTTGCCTTCGGTGTCAAGGCAGGCAAGCTTCTTGGATTTCTCGTGTCCGAGAGGGGCATCGAAGCCAACCCCGAAAAGATAAGGGCCGTCCAGGAGATGAAGCAATCTCACAATGCCCGCGAAGTGCAAAAACTTACTGGCCGACTGGCAGCCCTTAGTCGGTTTCTTTCCCGCTCGGCGGAGAAGTCCCTTCCATTCTTCAAGACACTCCACGGAACGGAGCCGTTCCAGTGGACCGAAGACTGCCAGCGTGCATTCGAAGAACTCAAAAAATACCTGACCCAGCTGCCAAGCCTCACCAGCCCGAAGCAAGGAGCAGACCTCCTGCTCTACCTCGCCGCCTCTTCCTCAGCGGTGAGCGCGGTCCTCATCCAAGAAGACAATGGCCAGCGCCCAGTCTACTATGTCTCGGAGGCACTCCAAGGTGCAAAAACTCGATACACAGAGCTCGAGAAGCTGGCGTACGCCCTGCTCATGGCCTCACGGAAACTCCGCCACTACTTCCTGGCGCACACCATCATAATCCCCACCTCTTACCCCCTAGCATTGCTGCTGCGAAGCAAGGATGCCACAGGACGAGTAGGAAAGTGGGCAGCCGAGCTCGCACCCTTCGACATCACCTTCGTCGTCGGGACAGCCATTAAATCACAAGCTCTGGCAGACTTCGTCACTGAATGGATGCCGAACAGCGAAAACCACACCCTCGCTCAAGTCGAGACCCCGTGGACAATGTACATTGACGGATCATGGTGTTGCGTCGGTGCCGGAGCGGCCGCCATTTTGGTCGCCCCGGACGGGCACACCGTGTCCCACTCAGCCCGCCTCGCCTTCCCAACAACAAACAATACCTCCGAGTACGAGGTGCTGCTACTAGGCCTCCGCAAGGCGAGGGCACTGGGAGCAAAGAGGATACTCATCAAAAGCGACTCCCGCCTAGTAGTGGGCCACTTCGACAAATCGTTTGTCGCAAGAGACCCAAAAATGGCAAGCTACCTCACCGCGGTGCGTAAAGCATCAACCTACTTTCTCGGCCTCACAGTCCAAACCATACCTCGAAGCGACAACGAAAAAGCAGACAGACTGGCAAAGATGGCTAGCTCCGGCCAACACCCTTTGCTTGATGTTTTCCACACAATCTTGATGACACATTCGCCTCGCCTGAAGCACTGAGGGCTCACTTAAGCACAAAGGCTCACGCCGATCGCAAGAGAGCTCACTTGAAGCACAAAGGCTCGCCCGGGGCAAGAAATTTCTTGCCGGTGCGAAGACGGTGGCATGGCGTGCTCAGTGTGGTGAGGCCGTGGTGAGGCATCATCGTCAAGTACCTTACTGGAGAAGAACCAGAAGATGAAGGCGAAGCAAAGCGCCTCCGCCACAGAGCCAGAAATTACCATGTCCTCGGCGGACAGCTCTACAAGGGGGCCGTCTGTGCCCCCTACTTGCGGTGCCTGTCCCGGGAAGAAGGCCAAGCCCACCTCAAGGAGATCCATGAAGGTCTGTGTGGCGCACATCAAGCGCCCCGAAGCATCGTCGGCAAAGCATTCCGCCAAGGATTCTACTGGCCCACGGCGCTCCGACACGCCCAAGACCTCGTTCGGTGACGCCAAGGGTGTCGATGGGCGGCCGAGCAACCCAAGGTGCCTCGCTCCCCTCCACCCCTCGCCACCAGTGTGGCCCTTCGCGAGATGGGGGCTCGATGTCATTGGACCATACCCCACTGCAAGGGGTAGCCTGCGCTTCACATTTGTTGCCATCGAATATTTTTCAAGATGGGTCGAAGCAGAGCCGGTCGCAAAAATCACCTCAGCAGCAGCTCAGCGGTTCGTATGGAGAAGTATAATTTGCCGGTACGGGATACCGCGTGACATTATCACAAACAATGGGACCCAGTTCGACTCGACAGCGTTTCGAGCATTCCGCCAAAATCTGGGCATCACGATATGCTTCGCATTAATAGGGCACCTCGAGGCCAATGGAGTGGTCGAGCGCGCCAATGGCAATCTGCTAGAAGGCTTAAAGAAGCGCCTTGTCGGACTCCCAAAGGGAGTGTGGCCGGAAGAACTCCAGAAGGCCCTGTGGGCAATCCGCACATCTCCAACAAGGGCCACAGGCTTCTCACCATTCAGACTCCTCTTCGGTGACGAAGCCATGACCCCTGCAGAGTTCATCGCAAAGTCCCTCCGATCAACATCCGAACCAGACCCCGCAAAGAGGCGCACCTCCGTCGATCTCCTCGAAGAGCACCGCGTCTAAACAATAGCAACCATGTCCAAGTATAGCGACGGAGTAGCCCGGGCATACAACCGGAGAGTCAATATCCGCCCCTTGGTGCCGAGTGACATGGTCCTCAAGCGAGTCGCAAACCCCACAGCCGTGGGCAAGCTAGAGACCAAATGGGAAGAACCCTACATCATCACCAGCAACACCCGCGCTGGTACCTTCTGCATCGCCACACCAGAAGGGCAGCAGTTGGGCCACACCTGGAATGCGAAGACCCTCCGCAAGTACTATCCTTAGGGTTATAAAACCAGCTGCGCCCGGGAAATAGCCCTACCACCGTTAAAAGCGGAGCGGGCATGTACAAAACAAGCTGTAACTTGTTGCATTTTTTGCTCCCTTTCAATCAAAAAGCAGCAAGAGACTACAACGAAAACAAGTCCGGTAGCGCATGGCTCATGGCGACGACCTTGCCCTAGTGCGAGCCAATCCCACGAGCGACAACAATCGCCCTACGAGGACGACGCCTGGCGAACCTGGCGTGGTATGGTCCGGAGACCAAAGCGCACCGGGGGGGGGGATGACGTCGCCCTCGCAAATGTAGAAAATGTTCCCCCCTCGCAAAAAAGTTAGGGCTCCCCGGAGCCCTATCTAAAAAAGTACGAGGGACGGCGCGAGGCTTCGCCTCCCCCTCGCAAAGAAAAAAAGTCAGGGCTCCCTAGAGCCCTATCTAAAAAAGTATGGGGAACGGCGCGAGGCTTCACCTCCCCATCGCAAAAAATAAAATAAAATAAAATATAGAGTTAGGGCTCCCTGGAGCCCTATCTTAAAAAGTACGGGGGACGACGCGAGGCTTCGCCTCCCCCTCGCAAAGAAAAAAAGTCAGGGCTCCCCGGAGCCCTATCTAAAAAAGTATGGGGGACGGCGCGAGGCTTCGCGTCCCCCTCGCAACAAGCGCTAGGGCTCCCTGGAGCCCTATCTAAAAAAGTATGGGGGACGGCGCGAGGCTTTGCCTCCCCTGCGCAAAAAGATTGGGCTCACCGGAGCTCTATCTAAAAAAGTATGGGGGATAGCGCTAGGCTTCGCCTCCCCCTCGCAACAAAATGTTATGGCTCCCTGGAGCCCTACCTAAAAAGGCAATGGGGACGGCGTGTAACATCCCAATTTTTAGGCCTTTTTAAAATTTTCAAAACAAAAATAACTATTTGATTTTTCTTGAATTGTTAAAGCTTAATTTGAAATTTTAGAAATTTAAAACAATTTAATGTGAAGTAAATCGAACTTCAATTAAATAAAAATCGTCTTATTTGATTTTATGGCTTTTCTTGAAATTCCTTTTTCCAAGACCCGGTTGTTTTTCTGTGGAGTCCTTTTTATTCTTGAGCATCTTTCCCTTATTGCAAAGTCTTTTAAAAGCTTTAGAAATAAAACAAACCATTTGCATTTCATTGAATTAAGTAAAGCTTAAATTAAAATTCCAAAGTGAAAAAAATTTAAATGATTAAATCAAACTTTAATTAAATTCTAAAATGAGTTCAGTGGATTTTCTGAGATTTTTGTATTATTCGAATTTCTTTCTTTTTCCTTTTCTTTTTTATTTCTCTCTCCTCCCATTTGCCGTTTTTCTCCCTGAAGCATTGTCTCATGCTCTTTTTTCTTCCGTGCGTCATGCAAGCCCTGCCATCTTTGCCTACCCCAGGTGCACGCCTTGTCCCGTGCCCTGCCATCTTTCAATGCCCATTTTCACTTGGGATTCCTGCTTGCCTTTGACTGCATCCCCATGTGTCTTCTTTGCTGTTCTTGCCGACTGCATTGTCCCCTCTGTCTTTGTCTGTTTGTGCGTACTGCGGCTTCCCTCTCCCAACCTCATTCCTCCTCCATGCGGCTCCTCATTTCTCGGTAGTGCGGCCCCACGCGCCACCATGGCGCCACGCCCATTGCTCCATCCCATCTTTGCATCGGCTCCCCCATCTCTTGCCACTGCCCATCCCATGCCGCCCCATGTGCTCCTTCCTCCCCCTATAACACCACTCCCCATGCTGCTCTTCTCTTCCTTCCTTCCCCTCCCGTGCTGCCTCCCCTTCCCCTTTCTCTTCTATAGAAGCAGCAAGCTTTCTCCTTCCTTCCCTTTCCCATCCTCTCTTCTCTTTCCCCCAGCCTAATCACCACCAGCTAGCAGCCCCAACCAAAGCCCTTGGCTCATGGCGCTGCTCCCATGCGGCCATGTGCCTCCCTCCATTCCTTCCTCCACTACCGAGCTCCCCCTCTCTTCAAAACCGAGCTCCCATGCAGCTGCAGCAAGCCCCTCCATCCCATGCGTGACTCTATTCTGAACCGGTGGCTTTGGGCTTCGTCATGGGCCGTGGGCCATGAGGCAAGTGGGGGTCAAGAAGGAACTACAAAGGGCGAGGAGATATGGCTGAAAAGGATGGAAGACATTGAATTTCTTCTTGGGATCTCTTCTTCTTCCTCCTGCTGCGAACTTCCCCAATCTCTGTTCCTTTTCTCGATTCCCGTTCCCCAATGCTCTCTTCTTCCCGATCTCAGTTCTCTCCTCCCGGTCTTGATCTCTATATTCCGGTCAATTGATAGTTCCTACTTCTAATCCTCCCATTTTGTATCTCCATTACTTTGCATATTGTGTTGGATTTTGATCTCGGGCTATTGAGTTGAGTTCGTTCGTGTTCATCAGAGTTCATCTGAGTGGAGTACGTGACAATTGGTATCAGAGCCTTCAATCCTGATGATGCTGTGCTCCGAAGTGGCCATGACCGATGCTGAGAAGGAGAGCGAAGCCCGGTGCAAGGCGATGTTGAACGAATTGATCTCCGTTGTGAAGAAGTAGACAATGGAGATGGAAGACCTGGCGGAACGCATGGACGAGCTCGCGGTCGGCTTGAAGGCCATCGTCAAGCCGCTAGGAGCACCCGTTCAGGCCTTGCCACCGCTCGTGCCCACACCAACGGCCACCCTTGTCGCTGCGGTGGTCCACGCCGTGGCGGCAGCGACTCCACGCGCAAAAGCCGCCCACGCCCCCGAGTCGCCCACCAAGTGCTCGACGTCGGGTCCCGACCCCAACGCCGGCTACGCCAAGGTCGCAGTTGTGTCCCTGCTCTCGAGGGGCGCGACTACAACCCGCCAGGCACTTGCGGAGCCCGTGAACGTCTCCTCGTCGAAGTCGTTCAACACCGGAGAGCTGGACACCGTGACGCACACCAGGTGTTCGACGGCGTGTCGCGGCTGCAACATCGACGTGCCATCAACCTGTCCCCAAAAGGTGGCTCCGACTCCACCCTCGGCCGACGCCATGCTCGACGCCGCCGTCATCGCCCTTGTACACTCCACTGGCGAGATTGCTGTCGACAAGGATGGGAACACAGACACCTTGGAGCATGCCGCAATGGGTCAGGTCGAAGCTGCGCTTGCCAACGACGGCCATGACAACTTATGGATCAACTACAACATCAGGTTCCCAGACTTCTCCTCTTGTGTATTTCTTTGCACTAGTGGTTCTGCAATGGAGGTATTATTGAAATGGGTGACAAAAACAAGAGGGAGCATATTTTGTAGACATGGTTTGGGAGCGATGGTTTGGAACCATGGCCACCACCTCCACAGACATGGGACTTTGCTCGAGTTGTTCCACAAGCAGCGAGAATCAGTCATGGAGGGCGACATTCGCTAATGCTGAAATGGGTGTGCTAAATTTACTTGTGCATGGAGTGATATTGGTGGAACAACTATTGTTGCCATACTGGGATTATGGGAAATTTCAGAGCTTGTTTTGGGTGCAATTGAAATCTTATTCCAACACTCACTGTCATGGTTGTGTGGAGCTGATGGTTGATAGCAGCACTGGGATGTACACTGTGGTGTTTGAGGATGGACAGGGTGAGGATTTGGGGCTTCTACAGCTCTGTGAGTTACTCATGGCTGAGGAGAATGGTGCATCTGGCATGATGGTAAGATACAGGAAGAGGAAGCTAGACTTGCTGGCCTCGTCGGGGAGTGCCACGGAGGTGAAAGGGCCACCAAGTACTAGGCAGAGAGTTGATGCATGCGAGATGTCTGCCAGGCCTGATGTGTCGCAGCAGAGTGGGTATGGCTCGGATGTATCTGAGGATGCAGAATCTTCGAGCAATTCATCAGATTCCACCAAAGAATTGCCAGCTGAGACGTGCCCGCCACCTCCAGTTCAAGGCCCAGAGTTGCCTCCGTCATCGGGAGACATTGCTGTGTCAGAGGAGTCCATAAGTTATCCTTTTTCTGTTTACAACTTCCTACGATCATTCAGTGTGCAGCTGTTCGTCAATCCATTTGGGCTGGATGATTTTGTTGCATCCATTAATTGCACTGTGCAGAATACATTGTTGGATGCTGTACATGTCTCGCTACTGCGGGCACTGAGGCGGCATCTTGAAACTAAATCTTCTGAAGGATCAGAACTTGCTTCAAATTGCTTGGGTATCTAGATTGGGCATTACTAGATGCATTGACTTGGCCAGTTTTTTTATTGGAGTACCTCTATGTAATGGGTTGCATTAAGAATCTAGAGGGGCAGAGTTTTGGTAGAAGCCTCCTAGCCATTGAATACTATAAGCTTCCTGTTACCATGAAGCTTAAGGTCCTGCAGATACTCTGTGATCATGTCATTGATTCAGAAGAACTCAAAACTGAACTGGAGGCTCGGGAAGGCTACAATGAGGAAATGGAATATGAGATTGATTCTTCTAGTATTTTTTTCGGAGGCTGGGTTAAGAGTCAGAGCCTCAAAGGCTTCTGCTTGCAAAAAGATTGAAGATTTGCAGAACTTCGAAACTGCTCCAAATGTGGACTTCAGCCCAGAAATTAACAGGCTGCAGAAAGAGATACTAGTGCTACAAACTGAGAAAGAGTTCATCAAAAGCTCTTATGAGAGTGGGATTGCAAAGTACTGGGATCTTGAAAAGAAAATTAATGACATGCAGGAAGACGTTTGCTATTTCCAAAAGGAAGTTCCAGATGCCAAAAGCACAAAATGTAATGTGGAGCTTGAACTAGTTGATACTACGAAACAGTCAAACATAATTCAAATGCCACTCAAGACTGAAGATGGGAAGGATTTGTGCCAGTGGGTGTCCCGGTTCGACATCTACCCTGACCTACAGAGATATGCTCAGGATGCAGCTGCCAAAATTCTTGATTTATTGGAGGGCAAACCCGACTTGACCATTGGCAACTACACTGATGGCAACTTGGTTGCATTCCTCATGTCTGGCAAAATAGGAGTCACTCAGGGAACAATTGCACACCTGGATTTGTGCTGTCTTCATGTGCTAATGCAGCAGAAGCATGGTGGTGATTGTTTTCAAGTCAGGTTAGGCATGGAGGTTCTTTTGGTGCCATGGGATCCTGGTGGCAATGGTGATTATTCTTTTGTATCGGTTTGGGGTCAAGCCTCATTCAAGGAGGGAGGAATGTTACAGACCGGCTGGCTTTGGGCTTCGTCATGGGCCGTGGGCCATGAGGCAAGTGGGGGGGTCAAGAAGGAACTACAAAGGGCAGGAGATAGCAACTGAAAAGGGGATGGAAGACATTGAACACTGCCGGATCTCTTCTTCTTCCTCCTGCTGCGAACTTCCCCAATCTCTGTTCCTTTTCTCTGATTCCCAGTTCCCCAATGCTCTCTTCTTCCCAATCTCAGTTCTCTCCTCCCCGGTCTTGATCTCTATATTCCAGTCCAATTGATAGTTCCTACTTCTAATCCTCCCCATTTTGTATCTCCATTACTTTGCATATTGTGTTGGATTTTGATACTGAAGCTATTGAGTTGAGTTCGTTCGTGTTCATCAGAGTTCATCTGAGTGGGGTACGTGACAAGCTCCTCCCCACTGCCGTGAGCTCCTTGCTTCTCCAACTGAATAGCAGCAATCTGCACCAGCTCCCCCAGCCGAGCTCACTCCCTTCTCCCTTCCTTCTTCAAAAACCAGCAGCAGTGAGCTCCATTTGCTTCTCCAAAACAGCAGCAAGCTCCTCATTTCCTTTCCCCAGCCGAAGCCACTTGTGAGCTCATTTCTTGTTTTATTTCTCCAACCGAAGCACTCCACCGTGAGTTCCAAGTCCAGCCTGTTGGACTTAAAACTTGACGGTAGTTTTGTTTGCATGTGGTTTGAGTTGTGTATGTATGCATGTTAGGACCTGCATGGCATAGTACTCGGATTTGTGGTAGTGTGTACAAGTGCAGGTCTGTTTCTAGTCATTCTGTATGTAGCTCGATAGTAGCAAGTGGTGATTAGTTAATTTGTGTTGCATGTAAGTGCATGTAGCTAGAAACGTGCTAGTTCATGTTGAGTTCGGGATGGTGCATGGGCATGAGATTAGGAGTTAGTAGTTTGCACGTAATGCATTAAGTCACCTTGTATTCCTAAATAGGGAGAGTGCATGCAGCCAATACAACTGCTAGCTAAATGCATGGTCGACTAGAACTCAAACAAACATGCATGTTCAAGATTTTTCCAACACATCTCTCCTCCGTTCTCCCTCCTCGGTGACTCATTTCCCGAGCCGACCGTGTCGCAGCATCCCCCTCGGCTTTCTCTTCCTATCCCTAGAATTCGCCCCACTCTCTCACTTTCTTTTCTCCGCAACTGAAGTTTTTCTGATGGCGGCCGAACCACCTTCTGGCGCCGTCCTTGATCCCCCGATGGCATCGTCACCATCGTTGGATTATCCTCACGACGTTCTACGTCGTGCTCCCTTCCTTTTCTCCGAAGCATCGTCGGTTCACCGGCGCTACTATTCCTCTGACACTATGCGTCGCCGCTGCACCGGACCTCCGCCGGTGACGCGACTACCACCATTGGGTCCGTCTCGCTCCTGGGTTCTATTTTGCTAGTTCGCCGGCCGCCTCTCCCTTTCCCTCGCTTGCACCATCATTTTTGCCAAAGCTGGTACTATTCATGCCTGATGTCATTCTATATTTCATGTGATTTTCGAACTTTCGGACATTCGTTCTCCTTCATACGAAATTCGCTTCCGTCGATTCTCGTTTCTAAATTCATCTAAAGGCGGTATCTTCCTTTTAGTATTTATTTGGTAATTTTTGTATTTTATTTGGGGTTGTTTTATTTATTTGGCTTTGTTCGCACGTATAGATTCCGGCGTTTCGGAAGAATTCTCAATTCGATTTAAAGAAGCATTTCAACTCTTCAACGAAGGCAAGTCGTAGACCTTTGATCATATTGAACCCATCTTTATAAAAGTATATTGTTTGATATAAACATGCATTGCTAATTTTATAATAAATGGTTTCGGGAATTAGTTAATTACCTAATTGTCTTTATGCCTCCTTGATAAATTGTGAATGACATGTATCTTTGAAAGACATAATCCTTGGACACCCTAGGATGGTTAATTATTAGTTCGACATGATGATAATACCAACATGTGTATCATGTTATGTTTAGCCAGCGCTTTAGTTATACGATAGACTCATGATCACATACTCAAAGAATGATTGAATTTGACTAAAGGAAATTATGGAACCGTGGCGGAGCCACTTTTGATAAAAGATGTAGTGCCATGACTAGAGTGGTCATTTGGCCAGGTTGAACGAAAATGATTTATACTCGGACGAGTGGGTGGTGGTAAAAGGTGGGTCTAAAGAACGCACATTTGGAATGCGGAAGCGTCTCGTCGAGCAACCAACTAAGGACTTAACCTTGAACCATTGATCCGGGCCTTAACAGTACAACCACATGTCTAGGCGGGATAGACTCGCCAACTAATTAGCAATGTTTTGGTTCGGTTACATTACGGTTGTGAATGGTGCAAGAGGGGCCAGAACGGTAACCCCTTAGCAAGCGTAATCGAGTCAAAAGCAGAACTTTGTAAAAGCCTTGTCACGTGCTCTAGATTGCTTACCTAAGGTAGTGGCGGTGGCATAGAATTATGCCGAACAAACTAGAGAATTTGTGTCTTGTGGGTCAAGCTGTACAACCTCTGCAGAGTGTAAAACTATTCGAATAGCCGTGTCCCCGGTTGTGGACATATCTGGTGATTTCACGCAAGGGGTAGATCTTTTATCGAAAATGTTGGAATGGGTTGGTCGAATCTGGTAGATGGTTAATGGATGGAAAGTGAACAGAGTGTTCACTAGTAGTTTCAAAGAAAATTGATTACTTATGTATTAATCTTTTAGATTGTGCTTTGCAATCTACTTACTATGTTTACTATCAATATTGCTTTCTGCAAAATAGCCATAAAGTTATCCTTATCAAAGCTTGCATGAATATTACTTGCATACATTTCTCTGCGACTTGCTGAGTACATTCAAAGTACTCACGGCTTTGTGCCCTCTGGTTAATCAGTCGCTAAAGAAGAACCTGGAAGCACCGAGTTCTACGAGGAAGACTACTTTGAAGACTATACGAATTAGGTCGCGTCCTTCACTCGATTGCCGGTGGGCATATTGGGCGACCTCCACCAGATGTTTTGTTTCCACTGCAAGCTACTCTTTTGTTGCTAGCCCTGTATGGCAAACGTTGTAAGACTTGACTATGAGGTCTCTTTTGCTTAATAATATTAATTTGTCTGCTTCATCTATTGTTTGGTCGTGTGGTTATGATTACACCAATATTGCAACTGTGTGAGCTAGCTACTGATCATGAGACTAGTTCAGAATACACAGAGGGTTCTGAGGTTGCATACTTGGGGTCCGGACACGGCGCGAGGCTTCGCCTCGTACAAGGGCAATCACGCCATTTTTTATTACACTCTGCATAACAAGTACACGCATACAAGGATCGCTCAAACAAATGATCTACGAGAGGCGATAAAAGCAACTCAATTCACACCAACAATACACGCCATTATTCGTTACAAGTCGCACAACGCACTAGGATCGTCGTACACCTAAGGGACAAAGTCCCACTCCTCCCTACGGGTAGCCCACTCTAGAAGCTCCTCATCCGAGGCCTGAGCAGCCAGCGACGCCGCATATTCCCTCGCCGTGGCCAAGTCTTCGGGTGTATCGGATGAGCTAGTCGAAGCCTCCACGGAGGCCCAGGTCAGGGAAGGTCGTCCAGGCGCAAACGCCACGCTCCGGCGCTCCCAGAAAGCTCGGATCTCCTCCTGAGCCCTCGCAACCTTCCGTGCACGGAAACGAAAGAACACCTTCATAGAGCCCGTAGGGTTAGCCTTCTTCCAACGCTGCCATTTAGCACCGTGGCATGTGACGCCCCGGTAGTAAATACGTAAAGGCCACTTCGAGAGAAGAGTTCGTTCATACTTCGACGAACGCGTAGGAACAGTACTCTTAGTCCTATGCCCCAGGGGCGGCCAGGGACCCCGTTGCACGACACGCTTAAACAAACATCGTTCCACCTGTATAGAATGCGAGGCTCAACTTTAAGACAGCAATCAAGCAAAGAGCAAAACAGTCAATAATGCCCAATCACGGCCGAAGATATTCCATTTAAAGAACAGAGGTCGTTACACAAAAAGAGGCTAACCTCTACAGAAAAAAAGCGGCTCCGATGAACAACAAACAAAAGCGGAGCGCGCCAACTGCAAAATATCCAAGCCCTAGCATTCTAAACAGCGAGCGAGGGGTTCACACCTTGTCTCCGTGGGTGGACCCCCGCTTGCAAGCTTCAGCATCCTCCTCAGCAGCTTTGCTCTTCGCTTGATAGGCCTGAGCAGCTCGAAAGGACTCCTCAGCAGCATCATGTCCGTGCAACATCCAAAAGTCCCGTTGCAGGACTTTGCTCGCCTTCCGAGTCCGGTGATGCGCGGCAACAACCTCCTCCGCCGTAGCCACGGGAACGGAGTGAGCGCCAACCCCGTCCACGTGAGCGCACCCCGCCTTGTCAAGGGTCGCAAAGGTCGCCAACCAAGTGACCCTCGCACAGTGGTCACCGTAAGCACGCACGCTTCGCAACCTCGTCGGAGGCGCTCCAAGGTAATATCCATCTCAGCCGGCCGGTGGCTCCTCTCTGGAGGGATGGCACCGAGCTTCGCCAAGGCACTCTCCAGAGCCTCCGTGGACTCCCAAATGGACTAACCAATGGCGGCGGATAGCTGCTTCTCGTACAGGATATCCTCTTCGAGCGAAGCGCGGACACTTCGCAGATCCTTAACTTCGTCCTGAAGGGCAGTACGCTCCTTGTTGGCGTCTACCACTTCGCTTCGAAGTGTAGCACGCTCCGCCTCCACCTCCGCCAGCTTGGCCTCCAAACTTTTAACTCTCTCAACAAAAGTCTCACGCTTAGAGCTCAAGACCCTGTTCCGAGCATGCTCCTCATCGACCTTTTCTGAATCTCCCCGTACGCCTGGGAGACATCAGCCTTAAGGGCTCGAGACAATATCAAAGTCTGCGCGCAAAGAAAAATGTCACACACACATACAATGATATAGGCAAGAACGAGTACGCGTAATAATCAAAACTTACCCTCGCTACATTCACCTCAATGCTGGCAAACATGTCCTTCAGTGGAGCGTCCTCAAAAAGCTCCCACACACACACGAAGGGGCGGCGAAATCAGCAACCGCCCTGTAAGCAGCGGCGGCACTCGATGTCACCTTGAAATCGCTAAGGTGAATTCGACCCAGGTTCACCGCGCCCGACAACAGCGATCGTAGGTCAGCAGGTCCGGCTCGGAACCGTTATGCTGCCGGCCGAAACCTCCTCGACCTCGTCGTTGCCGCCGTCCTCACTTAGCACTGACCAACCAACAACTTAGAGTAATAGCCAACAAAGCGTAGGGTTCGGAATAAATAAATAAGTGTTACTCACCAACATTCACCTGCGACGTAACAGGCACATCCCAAAGGCCTTCGAGGTCCGTTCTACCACCATGCGACGGAATACCACCGCTAGAAGACTCCGTCGCATCAAGAACCGGAAAACGAATAGTACCTATCGCTTTGTGCACCTGCGATGCGGTACGTCCAGCGACCCTAGTTCCAGCAACCTCCGCATGCGAACCAGCCCCATCCATTGGAAGATGCGCTGCTGGACACAGAGCGCTCAGCAAGCACCTGGGGGGTCTTCGGTAACCTTCTTGGCAGGCCTCTCCTCAGCAGCTTCCAAGTGGCGCGGAGGACCACCGCCGTCGCAAGGGCGGACTGCACGAAGAGGGTTCGCAGCGATGGGTCCCCCGAGTTCAACCTTAGGGACGCGGGTACGTTTTTTCTTCCCAGCGTTGGGGTCGGCTCGCTCAGCCAAAGTAACCGACGCATCGTACTGGTGGTTCAAATGATGTTCCCTCACAACCAGGTGACGCCTCGAATGCTCTTCGCCCGTGTACGGGCCGAGGAGCACCTCCGCAGCGCGCACCGCTTCGGTAATGGGTGCAACTAGCAAAGTTACCACGTTCGTATCAGAGCAAGCATCAAACCAGAGCGAACGAAAGAGACACAAGGGAAAACATACCTTTGACCCTCTCATGATCGAGAGACGGAGTCCGTGTCAAAGCCCCAAGTTCCAGCTTCCACTCCTTGGCCAAAGGCCAAATCCCGAAAGCACAGAACTCCTCTACCAAATCCCGAGTAGAAAGCCGCTTCATCGTATCAAGAAGAAGGTGGAGGAGGGCTTCCTCCCGGGAGCTAAGTACAATCTCAGGGGTAGCAACCAGCTGAATTAGTCCGCCCTTGGACCGAAGACCATCCCCCGCTGGACTATTGTGATAAAACCACTTAGTGTCGATCTATATCCCCGACATGCCACGGTAGGAACATCTGACTGCAAGAATGCGCCTTCGGTTGAAAGTTGACACTGCCAAAGTTTAGAGTCTCGCCCGATCTCTTCTTCTTCTTTGGCTGGCAGCGCCCATCATGAAGACAAACGAAGAGGCGACCCTCACCCTCCTCGGCAGCAACCCCAGCAGACCTCAACATCCACTCGAACACGCCAAGCTTTACAATAGAATTCGGCGTCAGTTGTGCCAACTCCACCCCATACAACCGCAGCACTTCGAAGACTAGATCGACGCAAGGAATCCGAAGTCCCGCATCCAGAAACGCAACAAACACAACGTAGTGACCTTCGTAATATCCTCGAGCTTGCCCTCGCTCACAAGCGTCTCAAGAAAAAGCCTCATCACAGTAGACCTCCCCAAGTCACTAGTATACTCTGGATCACCCGCTGCATCCCGGCCACGCCTCGCCATACCCGAAGAATACAGACCACAACCTCGCAACTCACGATGGCGCTTAAGAAAGAAAACAACACCAAGAGGGCAATGTAATGAGAGCTGATAGCGACAGGGGGGATGGTGCACATATTTATAGCCGCCAAAGAACAACGGACAAAATGGTGAGGAAATCGAAGAGCCACGAACCAGTAAAACTCTGACACATGTCAAAAAACCAAAGCCTTAATGGTACGCAACGGCCACCCACCGCGCACGCCCCCCAAGGGGGCGCCATCATGACAAGAACGGCGTACAGGACCCGAAGAGACGCCAAAACGACCGCCATCAATGCAAAAGTGGCGCACACCACCCAAGCGCATACGGGGCAAACCCCTTAGAGCAAACAAAGCGCTTCGCCGGGCTGAAGGGGACGGTGTGCCTGGACTCTTCGGGGCAAAGGCGCGGTTTTAGCCCTGACGAAGCAAGGCATTGATGCGAGGGCTTATCGTAGGGCGACCACCACCCCACCAACTGGCGAAAGCGATCCGAGGCTCTGATGGGTGCCTCGAGGGTGGCCCGAAGCCTCTGGAGGGTCGCCGAAGGGTGCCTCGGCCCAAAGTCTCCGGAGGGTCACCGAAGGGTGTCTCGGCCCGAAGTCTCCGCAGGGTCGCCGAAGGGTACCTCGGCCCGAAGCCTCTGAAGGGTCCTCCCGAGGGGTACAGGAGGTACCCCGAAGGTGACCCGAAGCCTGCGAAGGGTCTTCCGAAGTGGCAGCCGAAGGAGGCTCGAAGAGCATTCGAAGGGTGTTCTGAGGAGACCCGGCCGGAGGAAAGGAAGGAGACAGGTGGACCAGACGCTACACATAGGGGTAGGAAAGGACCCTGCAGTCCCTACATTGGTAGTACTTTTGTAGCAGTGCTTATGTAATCTCATGTATCCTGCTATTTTGGCCATAAATAGCTCTCCATCCCCATGTAATAGCTAGGGCTTTTTCAGAGCATTAATATATAGGTCCCCCCTCTTTTACTGTCTGGTCCTTTTTGCTACGACAGTGCTGCTGGGCACCCTACTTGGATCCGGTGGCCCGATCTTAGCGTAGATTCGTTGCTGCTACTTCATCTCGTCTGGATCCGGCCGTCCTGGGTCGTCTGCTCGCCACTCACTCTTGCTTCCTATCACTGGGGTTTTGCTTGGCTAGTTGGTGTGGTGCGGAAGGCTCTGGATGGAGGATGTAGGATGGAGATGTGGAAAGCTCTGGATAGAGTGTGCTGCAGCGTCGGACATTTTCCCTCCAACGAAGTGTGCAACTCGTGCATCTTCTACTCGGTTGACTGCGTGTGCATCTTCTAGTCCATCGGTTTCCACGCAAGATCACATGTGCGTGTCTTCTGATCATGAGCGCACGCACGTCACTGCTGATGCGGTTGGATAAGGAGATGGGTCTTCCGATGCTGCTAGTATCTGCCACTAGTTATCTTTAGTCTTCTCTTTATTTGTGCCGTTTCTTCCATTGCGTCCATTCAAGTCCGTACCACTCTTTCTTTGAGTTCGTCTAAGCCATGCGAGTCCACAAATTTATTGTCAGTCATAGAAACATAGGAATTCTTTTTGCATGACATGAATTGCGCTCTTTTCTTCGATTGCTGCGCAGATCGTCGTTATAATCTTGCCGCTCTCTTAGCCGCCCAGAGCTTTTAAAACACTGCGCGCTTCTTGTGCACTGCGCCTCTGTTGCGCTTCTTGTGCACTGCACCTCCGCCGTCTTAGGTTTCGATCTACATTGCTATGCTTTTATCTATTCCTATTCGGTTTGATTTGACAATTTTCTCTATTTTTGTCGGTTTTATCATCTTCTTCGTCATGTTGCCGCAGTCGACTTTGCTCCTGCACCTTGTGCTTTATGGGCTGTCGGGCGATATCGGATGGGAGGAGATGTTTTGTCGACACATTTTCCAAGAGCTACATGCTACAACCACATTATCAAGACTCGGACTTCGGATTTTCCTATTTTAGTGTCAACCCTTTTCAAATGCAATGCTATTACATACGCTTTGAATTTGAAGGGGGTGTTAAGGATATAAGGGTATTTGTGGTATTTCCTATTGTTTTAGGGTTTAGACTTATGTCCCTTTGTACCCTATATATATTGCCTATTAGACCACTTCAATATACACACAATATTCATAACAATATTTTTCAATCTGTCCTCACAAAAGGATGCATGTTCAAATATTTTTTTATGGCGGTCCATGAAACACAAAAGAATGGTTTGGATTAGGCCTATGTAGTGAATGACTCATCAACTCATGGACCATAGCCACCAGGAACATGGGTCAACCAGGTCGAGGAATAAGGTCGTGGGATATGGTACGCCACTTTTCCTTCTAAATTACATAGGAATGGTATACCACTTCCCACGAATCGTACCCGGGTCGATGAATCCGGTACGTGGTACACGGGGGGTTGTGGTGAATCTGGTGACTATGTCCTGGGCAATAATCAATCTTTTGGGCCACAGATGCAGGATTCAGGAACAACATAAGCAGCCATACAAGGAAAGTAAAATTCCGTGTGTAAATAGTGACATTTCAATAGGGCATGGTTTCTCAACAATACCTTGATTAATCCATTTTCTGCAGTAAACATTCCAGCAGCTATGGTAGCACCACCTGCTAAAAAGCTCGAGTGCTGGAATACACCTTTCTCTTTCTGGATGGAAAAATCAGCTTATGAGTAACAGATTTAGCGATGCTAAACAATCAAAATATATGATATAACATTGTTCAACAGCAATGAGAGAGCAAAATCCCTGCGACATGTGGCAAACTACCTTGCCAGCATAAAGTTTCTTTACTGTGCTCATAACAAAAATCCACATCTTCCCTTTAGGACCTTGGCTTGTATCAAGTGGTTCTCCAGACTGTTTATGGATAATCTTTCCTTCTGTAATGATGTATTCATAGTGCTCACGCTCTGGCTGCAAAACTTCAGACAATCGTTAGACTATCTGGTTGGCTTAGCTGCAGCAAAATAGAATAAATGTAACCTTTTTTTAATACTTTAATGCGACGATTTTCTAGGATTTTGAGCAAATGCTTGTGTCAGTTATTTAATAATTATGACGAACAATTGAAGAAAAGTGTGAGTGCAAGTAGGCCAGGGCATATTAGAACCTATGAAGTATTAACATGTGGACCTTTGGTTGTATAAAATATAGCTCAAATATGCAGCGATTTACTAATAACAATAGCATCAAGATACACAAGTTATCAATTCGAGAGAAAAATCTAATAGGTGAACATGAAAAAGATACAGTACAATGTTAGTGATACTTAATCATAATTAAGGCTTGATAGAACAAGATTGAGGGTTGAATAAAGTTAAAACTCCTAATGCAGCTCTTCTCAGAGTGTTTTTTTTAATAAAGATACCATGATTTCCAAATAAGGATAGGCAACTATTGTAGAACTTGATCTTACCGGGCCAAGATATTTTATACATTGCTTCTTCAACAGAGCTCTTGGACATTCGGAAGATCAACATATTTTCCTCCCCAATATCAAGCTGCATATGCAAAAAAGACTAACTGAAATCATTGTGTAATCAATCCCTCACTGAAACTTCTAGTATAGCGATGCAACATTGGACATACTTATCCTATATGCACCAATTTGCTCGATGTGAATTTGCAAATGTAAATCGCAAATTGCGGTCAAGTTCTTACCGAGAGAAGAACGGCCGGCCGGCCTCTTTGGCACCAGACATCATAGTAGAAATGCGAGTTGTCCCCGGATCGTGGCGTGGGTCGATCTACAACAACAAATCTCAAATGAGCATTACTGTCAAGATTGCATAAAGATATGACAAAGAGTCTCAGAGAGGGGCAGAAACTTCTATGATGCCAAGCTGTGGACCATTTTTATTATCAAAGTTCACACCTGACTAAAAGTCCAAGTCAACTCATACTACAAAGTAGCCTCTTTTCACACACATGTGTAGGGGCGAATCCACCGGGTGAGCTTCATCAGGCTGAAGCCCACCCTCCTCGGACCGACCCCCCAAGTTCAACCTCCGGGCTCTGGCTGCCATGGTCGTGCCAAACAAGAAGAAGGCAACCGAGCAACCGAGAGTCCGAGAGGGACGGCGGGAAGAAGAAGATGCTTGCCGAAGGCCCGAAGCAGCGAAGAAGCCATTTCCCCAACCCCAAATCCAATCGTCCAATCAATCGAGCACCTGAGGGCAGGCGAGGAGCGGAGGAGGCCGACCGGACTGGCCGAGGGAGGAGCGACGCCGCCACGCCGGGAGCCACCAAGGAGGCGATTGGTAGGCAAGGGGCAGGCCGACGCCGAGGAGGCCGACTGGACTGGCCGAGGGAGCCAGGGAGGAGCGACGCCGCCACGCCGGGAGCCACCGAGGAGGCGACTGGTGAGGTCGCGAGGAGGAGGCCGGAGCCCGGAGGGAGTCTAGCGAGCGGATCTGGCGAGTGGTGACTGGCTGCGGCGCTGCGCCTCTCCTGAGCTGCTCTTGGCGATTGCGCTTATGCGTGTGGGCGATAATTTGCTAGTCTTTGGCGCGCAGTCTTGGCGATTTAGCCATTTGGCGTGAAATGCCGCCGCTTCGGTTGCTCTCGAAGTCTTTGAAGTGCCGATTAAAGCCGCTGCGATATTTGGCGATATGATATTGATTGTTGACTACTGCCTGCTGGCATATACTCGTTAGTCATTAGTCAATTACCCATTTGTTATTTTTTAATTGTTAGTAAGTTTGATACAGTGTGGTAATAAGGTATATATATACTCAATTAGCCATTAATTTGTAGGTTTGCAATAATGGAAAAACAAACTTTGCGTAATTATTTTATAAGCAATTCAAGTAGCAGTCCCCTAACCGATGAGAGTGCAACTCAACCAAAGAAGTCTCGACTAGAATTTAATCCGGATGAAATTATTGCTGATCCGGTGCATCGCATACCAATAGAAGATTTTGCTAATGAAATTAGAGATGAAGTGAGGAGGATATATTTGTTGAATGGTCTAACTCGAGCAATTGGGCATGCCTTTCCAAAGACATTGAATGGCAAAGTGTGAAGATCATTTCAAGAATCATGGTTTAATAAGTTTGATTGGTTAGAATATAGTGTGGAAAAGGATGCCACTTTTTGTTTATATTGTTTTCTTTTCAAGAAACAGTCACAACCCAACACATTTGGTAGTGATGGTTCTTTTATTTTGAATGTTTATGGTCATTTAAGTACAATTTGCTATTTTATCACTAATTTTTCTAATTTTGATGTATAGATTGTTACCTACAGGAACTATATTTATATATTTTGGGGGATGCACTTTCCATTAGTGAGGTACCTTTATTGTATTTCTCTTTTTTTGTTTAGCTTTTATTCATATATGAAACTATAAATCTGATTGCACAAAAATACAAGACTATGTTTGTTACAAATTAGTTTAGTCATTCGAGGCTTCGAGCGGTTGAGCCCACCATCGCTTTTCATCCTGGATTCACCACTACATATGTGAGAGCAAAACAGCAATATCCAAAGCAAATACTATACTACTAAAAAGAAGGAGAATTGATTGTTTGCCCTCACTTTTACGTGGTTCTGCCATTTGTCGCTGTTTTCGTTGCATTTGATATGTGGCAAATAATCAAGTGCAATGAAAATAATGACAAATAATCAAGAGCACCGAAAACAATATCAAATAATAGAAGGCAAAGTCGGGGCAGATGATAAATTTTCCCATAAAAAAACAGTATTGGATCTGTACGATTTGTACTCACAGCCTCGATCCAGTGCTGGCAAGCCAGCATCAGAGCCTTTCCATCCCTGGATAAACCCTGGCCCACCTGTATCAAGCTCACAAACATGTATCAACTTAAACACACAGCACACCGAAAGGAGAAGTCCAAAGAAAAAGAATTGCTTTATTGTGAAGAAAAGAACATGACCTTGGATGCATTGAGCCTGACGCGGTTCCAGCGCGAGGCGGCGGTCTCCGGTTTGGGGTCGTCGAAGAAGGAGACGGTGCTGTGGCTGAGCTGCGCGAAGTCCAGCGCTTGCCACCTTCATCAATCCCAACCACAAACCCTCTCAGTTTCAGAGATTGGATTTTACCACCCGTAACCATCAATAAAAAAAAAACCCCAATCAGCCATTTATTGGGGCACCAAAATCTCCAGGAAAGGAGCCACCTTTTAATGGAAGCCAACCCATGACACACGAACAAGAGCAAATTAAGCAATAAGCGAAAGATTCCAAGAAAAGGGTACCAAAATCAACGGGTCAAACGGATGGAACAAATCACAACCAGGAAGTTTCAAAAGGAAAGGAAACGAAACAAAGGGGGCGGGGGAGTTGGCGTAGGATACTAGGATCTGGTTACCAGAGCTCCTCGACGACGACAGCGGAGTCGGCGAGCTTGCGCCTGGTCCGGTAGCCCCGGTACACCTTCTGCAGCTTGGTCGCGGCGCCATTCACGCAGCCGCCGCCAGCGCTTCCCGCCACCGGCGAGGAGGCTTCCAGAAGACTCAAGTCGAAGCTGGTTGAGTCCGTGTGATCCAAGCCGGCCGGAGGAGGCGTCGCCGTTTCCACCCCCATTTCCGATGTTTAAGAGGGAGTCTAAAGCAGTTCCACTTCCTCCAGAGACCAGAGACCAGAGTAGCAATGGTTGTAGTTGTAGTCTTCTGGAGGAGGTAGCAGCAAGCAGTAAGAATTTAAGCAGAGTTGCGTCGCTGTAACACGATGAAATCAGAGAATAATTAAAGGCGTTTATTCTATTTTATTATTAGTTATATTGTACTACGCTACTCGCGGTCTACATGTAGAGGAAGAAACGAATTTTGTATTTGCAGTAATGGCCCACGCGCCGTCACGTGGCCTCTCCTTCCGCACCGCCACTAGGATTTAGGAAATTACGTTTCACGACTGTTTATAGAAATTTTAAAATATAGCAAATGAATTCAAGAAATTATGAAATTTTACATGGAGCCTTCTGACGCAGTATACTATGCGGTGTAAATTTTTCATAATTTTATTCATTCAAAATTTTGTATTTGCAATATTATGGAGGAGGTAGCATCAAGCAGTAGGAATTTAAGCAGAGTTGTGTCGCTGTAACATGACGAAATCGAGAATAATTAAAGGCGTTTATTCTATTCTATTATTAGTTATATTCTACTACGCTACTCGCAGCTTACATGCAGAGGAATAAACGAATTTTGTTTTTGCAGTAACGGCCCACGCGCCGCCACGTGGCCTCCCCTCCCGCACCGCCGCTAGGGTTTAGGAAATTAGGTTTCACGGCTGTTTGTAGAAATTTTAAAATATAGAAAATAAATTCAAAAAATTATGAAATTTTATGTGGAGCCTCCTGACGTAGTGTACTATACAGTGTAAATTTTTTATAATTTTATTCATTCAGAATTTTGTATTTGCAGTATTATGGAGGAGGTAGCAGCAAGCAGTAGGAATTTATGTTTATTCTATTCTATTATTAGTTATATTCTACTACGCTACTCGCAGTCTACATGTAGAGGAAGAAACAAATTTTGTATTTACAGTATTGATCACCGCCAACACGTATTTGAAAATTTGACACCGTTATCGTCTGATCATCATGCGTCTTGACCGCATTTCTGCTTGTATACGTGGCCCTCCGGCAAATCCTTGCCATTTCGGCCAATTGTTGACACGACGGTAGTCTTGACAACGACCTGTACGCCACGTGGCCTCCCCTCCCGCACCACTGCTAGGGTTTAGAGAAATTAGGGTTTGGGAAATTAGGTTTCATGGCTGTTTGTAGAAATTTTAAAATATAGCAAATGAATCCAAAAAATTATAAAATTTTACCTGGAGCCTCTTGACGTTGTGTACTATACGGTGTAAATTTTCCATAATTTTATTCATCCAAATTTTTCTTGCAAACTCATATAAATGTACTGTTTGTAAGAATTTGTAAATGTAGAAGTTGAGGCCCAAAAATTAGGAATTTTATTTTGAAGGCTCATCGCGGTGGACTTGATTGTGTACTATTTGGACAATTTGATATGTGTTCTGGAATTGTCTCGAAGATTTAGGATTTAGGTCACGAAAATTTGGATTTTAGGTTTCGGAAACTAGGGTTTCATAATTTCATGTGACTTGCAATGTATAGAAAAAAAACTGCATTGCAACTCCATTCGAGATGTCGATATACAATATGGCGCAAGAGTACACACATAACAACCGGATAACACGGGATATATGTGTACAAATATAGCAAAACAAATAAGAATACAAATATACTCAAACATAATTGCATAACACGGGATATACCAAAGTCTAGATAAGCTTGTTCATGAACCGGGATGAAGGAGGACGGGGTATTATCACATGTAACCCGATCAAATAAGACACTCTTTGTTAATTTAGCAGTCTATTGTGGATGATATTCTTTAATATTGTATTGTACCACAGTTTAGATAAGCTTGTGCATCAACCAACTCAGGGAAATACGTGGCATGCGGATCATATAACGGTGTACCGTAACCTCCGACTCGTGTGTTGTCGTAGCAAGAAAATGCTAGACAGTGGGTACGGAGTACCCTTTGTCTTGGGAGAACACCGAAGGGGAGAGGAGCCAAGAGACTAGATGTATGAAGGTATTGCATCGAGTGTGTGGATGAGATAATGAGGCTAGCCCCCCTCTTACATGCCCTTGGGGCTTTATTAATAGGGGGCAAGAAGGGACATTTACCTTCTTGCCCCCATAACGCATAGAGAGAGGGGGGGCACTTTAGGTACATTTGCCTAAATACACCATACAGACAAGGTCTACATATGTACAGTATCACTGACGGCACACTAGTATTCCTAACGACCCTAGGGTGCGGGGCACCCCTTGGTGCCCAGCTACGACATGTGCGTTTTGAAGGTTACGGTACATCATTGTATGATCTTTACACCATGCATTTCCCTTCGTTGGTTCATGCGCAATGTTATCTAGCTTGTGGTACAATACAGTATTAAACAATATCATCCACAAAAAAACTGATAAATTAACAAAGGGCGTCCTATAGCATAAAAAAATAGATTTCTACAACTAGTCTCCGCGGCAACCTCTTTTCTTGGTGAGCTCACCTCATCACATAGTAGCACCTTCGATGCATGTTGATTGGTGTTTGCAGTCTCTTCAAGCTAGTAGCACCTTCATTGTCTTCCGATATTCCACGTTTTCTAGACACATTGCTTTCTCTGCAGGAATCTTGTCTGATCGATATTACTTAGGTTAATACCGAAATGAAACTCCGGTTGCATCTACATGAAAGTAGATGCGATCCGCGGAGTTAGACGGTACGCATGATATAAAGTCTAATAGCGAGTGCCCCTTGGCTCGGGGCTGTTATTGAACGATGTGTGCAACTAGTCTCCGCGGTGCCTTAGCGAGTGCCCCTTGTCTCGGGGCTGCCCATAGTGGCAACGAGTGTTGAAGTCGTCCATTTCCTGCGATTCTATGATGTAAGTGGATCGTACAGTAAGAAACGTAACAAGGATGTAAATTGTATATAACTCACGTCTTCGATACGGAGTGTGCCCAGTCGGCCAGATACGCTATGACGTCTACCGGTCTCGGTCGAAGGAGCCTTCCCCTTCCCCATGTCGAAGTCGGCCATATCATGCGATTCCATGATGTAAGTGCATCGTACAGTGAAAAACGTAACAAGAATGAAAATTCTTCATAGCTCACGTCGTCGATATGGATTATGCTTAGGCAACCGGATACGCTATGGCGGTCAGGCTCAGCCGCATGAGCCTTTCCCTTCCCCTTGTCGCGGGACTCTCCACGTCGGGCTGGTATGTCGAAGTCATCATGTTCTGCGATTCCATGATGTAAGTGCACCGTACAGTGAAAAATGTAACAAGGATGTAAGTTCTTCATAACTCACGTCGTCGATATGGATTATGCTCGGGCGAGTCCTGGGCTCCTTCGGTGCCTCCTTAATAGGGTCCGGTACATAAGGTTTCCACCGCACGAAGGTCTCGGCCCGCATCGAGTAGTTCAGCATGTACTTCTGCTGGATGAACGCCCTGTCGTACATCTCTGGGCCGTCGATCAACTAGAAGAAGTGGCAGCGCATCTCGAGCTGCCATTATGTGGGGATGAAGTTAAAAATTTATAGAATTCAACGTAGGAAGAGGAAAATCGATGCGTGCGAAAGGAACGCTTACGAGGTGGTGCCCACACGTGTAGTACGCCTGGGCGGAGGTGTCTAGGTGTGTGGACTGAATGATCTCCGCGAGCTCGCCACACACACACTGTGGGACCGAAAACCATGGTGGTACTGGAGCATCTTTCATTGAATAATCTAGGTAATATAGATGTTTGGCCTTCTACGCAAGCCACTTGCGCTTCTACAGCATACTCACATAGAAGTTTGTCGATGAGTCCGACATATCTGGGTATCGTAGAGGTTTCGCTGTACATCACAAAACAAGGCGGATAATACATTAAATTACGACTCTGAATGATGACCAGACGAGCTCGGTCTATTGGGACAATCCTTCATTGAGTGCCCAGGTGTCTTGCATATCCTGTACTTAATTATGCAGCTAATACTGGTACGTTGGCTGGCATCTATGTCGTTCCGGAAGCGCCGTGTCTTCCGTCGCCCCTTCCCTATTCTCTTCAAGTCCCTATTGGGACCCATTGCATCATGTTCGGCCAAAGATCCTTGTAGTTCATTTCCAAGCCGTATGAGTGAAACTCTCCACTCCATGTACCGAAAAGGTGTTGCATGTCGTAGTACTCGGAGATGTACAACGTAGACATCTGCCTTATTTGCGCACACCCCTTGTACACATGCGAGCATGGCTTTTGGAGGAGCTTCAGCTTGTTGCAGGTGCATGTCGCCGCATCACCCAGGGTGCATGCCTGTTTCCTCACTAGAGTTAGTTCTATTTCAAAAACCTTTGTAGGTGGTATGAAAATCAAGACAGGCTCACCTAACCCTGAGATTGGATTTTTCCTAGGTTTTCGAACTCAGTGGTGTTAATAAATGGGGATAGCCCCAATAAAAAATAAACATAAAGGTGGAGGTAACCTCTGCTGATATAAATATTGCACAATTACTCTTTTTAATAAATACAATTTGGTTAAAATACTAAGTGATAGGAATTTGTAATTATGATAATTGAAAACATTGCTTTAGCAAATAAAAGAACCCGAGCCATCCTTGTTAAGCCTTTCATGTATATTATTGCATTGTGTGTGTTGGCTCGTGAGCACGGAAGTTATACTCATCCTCGCTTTTTCCCCCCAAAAACCCTCAGAAGCAGGAAATCATGGACATTATGACTACAACAAGGATCTAGAAGTTGGAAGCCCAAGAGATGATGATGAGTAGTTTAGTTCTTTTAGTCTATGTCTCGCCTCAGTCCAGCTGACTCCGTTGGTGCTTGCGTGCATCCAATATTATCTAAGTCCTTGGTTAATATCGGACGCACACGGGTTTCCCCAGTCGCTTGCCTGTGGAGAGATGTACTCTCACCCTTTTGCTTCCGTTGTCGCTTCCGCTACTTTTGTAATGTAATCAGTTTGGCCTGTTCAGTCCTTATTGTAAAACTTGACCCGATATGATCTATATAAATTCTGATGAGTTAAATTAATGAATGGTATAGTTTTACGCCATGTATAGAATGATTCAGCAATGTGTCTGTGAGTGCTATCTACTGATCCAGAGAATAGCACAGTATTTGCACAGAGGATTTGGATTTGCGAAATCCGGGTCCGACATTTTAGAAAAACAATGAAATCTTTGATTTTGGTAGGGGTGACGTTGCCTTGCTGGGTCATTTGAAAAACTCGAAATGCGGCGTGTTTTGAATAAAAAGTGGCCAAACCACCTAGTTCATGTGGTTTACCATTGTTACCATTTGCTTTGTTCTTGGTCTTTGCTACAGAAACAGGAAGGGCACTGACCTTGGAAGCAGGCGGTGTCTTGTGTGAATGGCGTCTGAAGTCCTTAAAAAACAGCAAAAGATTGCCTATTATATTGATAAAGCAGAGTCAGAAACAAGGAATGAAAGGTCTGAAGCCCTGAAAAACAAGCTACGAATTAATTATACAGGGATTAATGGCTTCATAAATTTCTCCCCTGCTAGGATCCATACTCTTCCTTCTTCTTTAATCTTAGAGACTAGCTTCAGGGTCGAGGAGAACCGTCGATTGAAGGTTCTAGCATTGCGCTCTTTCCAGATCTCTCAGACGATTAAAATAACCACCGTGGCCATCGCCCTCCTTAGCAGATGGGCAGAATGGCAAATTGTCGTCCACCAGTCCTCGATACCATGATGGCGAGCCAATAAGATGACTTAGCGGTGCGCGACCAACGATCATCACGAAGTCGCCGTGAGGGACTAGGGCGCGATGGCGACATCTGTATCCCAACAGGATGACGGATTAGCGAGTGGATCTCGATTTGGCCGATGTTGATCCAAGATGATGATTAGTTTGATGGTGTTGTAGGCGGCTCTGTTTTGTTGGTGACGTTGCTCACTATTAGATTCTCTCTTCGGTTTCATGCTTGTATGGACATCGACATGTGATGTGGGCGTGCGAGCTGTTGGGTTATCTGTTTTCGTTTGGAAACAGAGGCTGGGGATGTACTCATTATCTCCATAATCAAGAAAAATGACACATACAAATAACAAATCAAGAGGAGAACGTCGTTTTATAGAAAAATCTAGAACATGGCAATCAGAAACTGGAAATTCTCAACGCTTACTTGGTGGAAGTGCACGCACAAATGCTACCGGATCAACTCACGTACTGTCCCAGGAATCAATAACAGCGACGAGGAGAAGTGGTGGAAGCTGAGTGTTCAACCCTAGAAAAATTTACATGTTTGGGAAGCAAACATTCCTGGCCCGTTAACCTCTCAATTAGCCATATCGGGCCTTATGATTGCACAAGCCTAATACCTTATGGTAACTTAGCCAAAATGACATTAACTTGAAAACTCTCAGGTAGAAGACAGTCGTACTGATTAAGATCACATACATAGAGTTGAAGCTCATGGAGCTGCTCCATCACCGACCGTCCATCTACCATCTTGTAGTTCAAGTATGCAACAGTAATAAAGGACTCGTTACCATTATCCCCTTGGAATACTTCCCATCTAATTCGTCTCAGAGTTGTTTGGCATTAGTGAACTTGACATTTACGTCGAATAGCCGGTTGGATAAGACTGCTAACAATCTAGCTAGAGCTGAATTGTTCGTATCCTCCCACCGCGTCATCTCAGTGGTTTCCAAAGGGAACATCGGAAGATTTGAAATGACCCAGAAAAGTCTGAGGTCGGTCAGCCATAATTTGGTTTTAGCTTGCCAACGCTTAAAATTAGCACCATCAAACACTTTAGCAAATAATCATAATTAATTTCAGCATAAATATGAGACAATAAAGCATCAAACCAACAGCATATAAATGACCAAATCAAAATTTACAAATGTAAATCTTTCATGTCATTTAAACTGAATGAAATGCTAAACATATACCACACGTATATGCAAGAAATCAGTATAGAGCTCAGACAATAGATGTTATTGAGTGCTCTCAGAAGGCAAGATGCAAAAGAATTAATCTTTGTCATCTAAACCCTTTAGTATATACTCTTCATTAATTGAACATGATAATATAGTTTCACACTTTGAGCTCTAAACAAAACTTTACTAAACTGTCAAAAGATCTCAAAAGTAGTAGTCCACAGACTCAATTTCAGTCAAACAGGTGATTATAAGTATCACAAGACTAAAATCTATATTACTAACAGAACTTGACTAACCGGTATACAGCGACAAATGAAATCATAAGTCCAAAGAATAATCAAACTGAATTGCTAGATATCAATATAACCAGAGGATACAGTACAACTAGTAATATCAAGAGCAACAGATGATGACAGATCAAGAGACAGTAGCAAGTAACACAATAGAGCTTAAGTATGAACTAATGATCAAGTCAATTTCAGTATATAACAACTATCATCACAGAGCATAAAACCGAACCACTCATATCTTTGCAATATCTTCCAGAGCTGGTCTCACTGATCAATCCCAATCATAGATCAAATATTTCAACTAGCACAGCACACACACACATATGCAAAAAGATAGTGCACGATCGGTCACAATACTCACAATGGCGACGGTACTCAAAACCACCGAGAAGATCAACAGACAAGGCATGTCTCAAAGACGTTGTCCCAGAAAACCTAGCACCCCACTGTGCCGCGGTGAGATAACGAGGTCGACGGAGATACAGTGTCTATCTTCGCACTTCAGGACACGCCGAAATACGAAGTTGAGGATCAGGGATAATGCCGCACAAGACACTCAGAGAAAGCACCAGCCGAATGCTCTCTCAGAGCAAGAAATCTCCACGGATCCAATGAGAGGACACCCAAACTAACCAAGTTTCTCCACCATATCAACTGAGAGTCAGCAGGATTCAAAACAACAAGGCAAGATCCAAAATCCCTCACAGCACAATCTTTGGAAGAGAAAGCACAAAAAGGAAAATTGGGATGTGCTATGTTGAAGAAGAATCAAGCCTTACTGCCGATAGTACAAAATCCACCAGACGGCGCACACTCTGACTCAAGATTAAAATCCAATCGGGAAAACCGAATGAACCAGAGAAGAAAAATACCTTAGTGTTTTTGCTCTGGATCAGAAAAGAGAGAGAGGGGAACCAACTTATCCAAGAGGAGCCAGGACTTGGAGCACTACTCGACGCTAGTAACCGTCGGCAAGAAAATCGCCAGCGCCTGCTGCATCCATCGCCACTCGCCATGAGCTGAGCCCATGCGAACGGGCGCCTGCTCCCTTTTTTCCCGGTTGAGGGAACAAGTCTCAACCTTATCAATCCATTGCATCCAAAAGACAGGTGGGCCCCATCATTGTTTTCCTTTTCCCATTTCTATTTTCTTTTCTCACATGATAAATTACCAAAAGACTCTCTGGAATACAACATGAAGAACCGTCGGTTGAAGGTTCTAACATTGCGCTCTTTTCAGATCTCTCAGGCAATTAAAATGATCATCGTGACTATCGCCCTCCTTGGCAGATGGACAGAGTGACAAATTGTCGTCCACTAGTCCTTGATACCATGACTGGCAGGCCAATATGATGGCTTAAGCTGCGCACAGCCCAACCAATCTGTCACAAAGTCCTTCGTAGGGTCCGGGGCCGCGATGGCAGCATCTGTATCCCAACAGGATGAAGGATTAGTGAGTGGATCTCAGTTTGGCTTCGATGTTGATCCAAGATGATGATTAGTGTGATGGTGTTGTAGGCCAGCTCTGTTTTGTTGGTGACGTTGCTCACTATTAGATTCTCTCTTTCTGGTTTCATGCTTGTATGGACATCCGACATGTGATGTGGGCGTACCCGAACTGCTGGGTTATCTGTTTTCGTTTGGAAACGGAGGCCGGGGACGTACTCGTTATCTCCATAATCTAGAAAAATGACATACAAATAACGAATCAAGAGGAGAACGTCGTTTTATAGAAAAATCTAGAACATGGCAATCAGAAACTGGAGATTTTCAACGCTTACTCGGTGGAAGTGCACGCACAAATGCTACCGGATCAACTCGCCCTGCTGTCCCAGGAAGCAAGAACAGCGGCGAGGAGAAGTGGTGGCAGCCGAGTGTTCAATCCTAGAAAAATTTTCATGTTTGGGAAACAAACATTCCTGGCCCGTTAACCTCTCAATCACGTAGCCATGTCGGGCCTTATGATTGCACAAGCCCAACACCTATCACAGGAGGAAATATTGGGCCTGATAAAGCCTAAACCGCTCACCGTTGGAAACCTCCGACCACCTGTTCCTCCTCTTCCCCACGGCGGAGCCCTAAATTTCTTCTCTTTCTCATCCGGGGAGCGAAAGAAGCTGTAAGTAATGCTGTTGCTTCTCCTATGATTTTTAGCATTAAGAGCTTGTCAAAGATGCGCATCTACATGTGTCGCAGTGGTAAATTTCTGGTTTTTCTCTTCTTCCTGGCTTAGTATTTGTGTGAAACTGCGAGTGAGGGTTCTGTGCGACTGTCTGTCCTGGACTTTGATTTGTGCATATAATTAGATCTGGTTTATTCTTGGTAAAGATGGATGATTTAGAGCATTTTGGTGTGTCTTGGCCCATTTTAACTTTAAGGTTATTGGACCCATTCCGTCTCAAAAAAAAAAGTTATTGGACCCATTCCGTCTCAAAAAAAAAGTGATGTTACTGCGTCCACAATGTCCCCATGAATCCATGATGACCGGAAAGTAGATATTACTCTGTTGATGGCTAGATGTGTGATGGTTTGATTTGCACCCAGTATGTTGTTGCCTGTTCCCACTTTTCTCTAGTGTAATATCACGCCGATAAGTACTAGACTAATAGTAATTTGATTGCGCTGAAGAGTGGCACACTTATTGCAGCATATTATATGGTTCATTTTTGTTAGTTCTTTCCCCAATTTTTCTCCACTGCAGATTTGTAATTTTTTCCTGCATTGTACTGTTATACAGCAGAAGAAGCCCCATGCCTAAGATAAAGACGAGTGGTGTGAAATATCCTGGTGGATGGGAGTTTGTAGAGCCCACCCTGTCAGAGCTTCACGCCAAGATGAGGGAAGGTTAGTCTGGTTATCCGCAATCTCATCGGGAATCTATGCACTGTTGAACTGTGATTGACGACAATGTGTTTTGGTGTAGCTGAGAATGATCCGCATGATGGGAAGAGGAAGTGTGAAGCACTGTGGCCCATCTTCAAGATCAATCACCAGAGGAGCCGATATTTGTATGATCTTTACTACAATAGGAAGGGGATCTCGCAGGAGCTTTATGAGTTCTGCCTTGATCAAGGTCACGCTGACCGTAATCTCATTGCTAAGTGGAAGAAGGTATGCATCTTGTATGATCTCTTCAGGAGATGAACATGTGCTGTGTTAATTTGTGGACGTCTATTAAGTACTTAAAATTGAACTGAAAAACATCTATAGAAAGATTAGCCAGCAACCAAACCAATTCATAATTAATTTGAAGAGTGCTCTCCTCATTTTGCTAAGAGTTAGAATGCAAATTAGTCAAGGCTGCAATAGTTCTAGCAGTAGAGCAGATATATAGCTGATGTGAGTTTTTAATCAGTCCACTTGTTAATTATTATAATTTTTTTAAGAGGATAAACCTTGCTTTTATAGAAAGCAAATAGATTGTTAATTATTATAATTTAACAACATATATACGATATTACATTGTTCTTATATTTTGTGGTTTAACTTGCATGACCGATTGCTGAGGATTTTGCATCGAACCATTGCAGCCAGGCTATGAACGTCTCTGCTGCCTGCACTGTATCCAGACGCGAGACCACAACTTCTCAACAACCTGTGTTTGTAGGGTTCCTAAACATCTCAGGGAAGAACAGATCATAGAGTGTGTTCACTGTGGATGCAAGGGTTGCGCTAGTGGTGACTAAGTAGTGACTAATGTGATTGCTTGACAAATCATATCTGGTGTACGCTGATGAATGTAGACTGATGTAGCGATATCCCTTGTGTACTTGAAAAACTGTATCGTGGTTTAACTCTTCTACTTCAGTAAACCACTTGTGCCTGTAAGATGCTGCATGTGGAAATGCAAAAACCTCGAGTTTGCTACCACTCTTTCAATTCCTTCTTTTTCTGTTTGTGTATATGGTAGAATTTGGTAGCAGTCTCACGAGCTTTCTAGTGAATTTGACTCATTGCTAACTATTTCTGAGTATTGATAGCTATGATGTGTCCCTGAATCTTTCCTGATTGTCGTAATCAAACATACTATCATAGTAGCTGCAAGCTGTCCTGACTCCTGATTATGAGACAGGTAATCCTGTGCTGAAGCTATTTCTGCAATAGTTACATTCGGTACACAGAAGCGCAAGTGAACATTGCTAAATTAATTCAAACAACTCAGAAAACTTATATAACTCTCATGAAATTATTTCAGGCATAAATTGATCCAGAGAACATCGTAAAAGCAGCAAGTACGAACCAAATGTCTGGCCTTTGCATTGTTAGACCAAGCATGGCGATGCAGAACTACAATGACGATATCACTACACCAACAGCTTAGCTGCAAAGGTCTCTTGCTGCTGTGCGCGCTAGTTACATACTCATCAGCTATTCTAACTTGGCTGGGGCTGGGAGGCCTGCATTGGCGCGAGCGGAGATGTTGGTATGGTGGGTGAGAGGCATGCCGGTGGCCTCCTTGAGGTCGAAGGAGTTGATGCCCTTGGTGAGAGGTCCACCATCTCCAGTGCTTGCACTCTGAGCTCCATGGGATAATCCTTCACACACCCAATTCTTGGACCAGCCCCAGTGCTCCATTTCAGGGACAGCCTGTGGCCAAGCTGATAGGATTTTGACTCTCTTTTAGATTTCACCCTCTCGAGAATTGCCTCCTGCGGGATGTCAGCAGCTCTAGGGCTTTGCAGGCCACCTGATAAGGTTCTTTGGTAGGTTGGCTTGGCTTGCTCCGTAGGAACACTGTCACCTTCGCCACCTTTGATTTGTGGAGACGGCCCAGATGTCTTGTCTTCTTCTATCATGTTTGGGTTGAGAATCAATTGTGAAGGATTGGGTGCCATGATAGCAGAAGTAGGGTTCTGTGTGTTATTAGGCGCTGGATCTTCATAGTGGTCTTCGTTGGTCCGAAAATGGTGTACCTCAACTTCTTTCAGATCAACTCCATTCCCTTCAAGGAAGCTCGTGAAATTACTGAGGTTCTCTGCGCTTGGTTTGTAGTGACCACTATAGGCCCAGATGGACTGAAATCAGAACAGATCATCAGAGATTAGCAGAATGCAGCAAATGAACAAGCACAAGAACAATACAACATAATGAAATTCTCAAATGATTATAATGTGCCCGCAGACAAAAAGTAGGATCGATGGTCTAATATCTCCAGAACTTGCATATTGGCCAAAGCATGATAAGTAGATACTCTGACGAGTACCGGGGGTAAGAAACAGGTAGATTTAGAAAACTGTAGTTCGCCCACTATGTAACTTTCAATCATGTGGAAATAATACATAAATACAGCCCAATCTGGTATTTGTTAAGAATATAAGGGTATTTGTGGTATTTCCTATTGTTCTAGGGTTGAGACTTGTGTCCCTTTATACCGTATATATATTGCTCATTGGGCCTCTTCAATATACACACAATATTCATAACATGGTATCAGAGAAAATATTAGGGTTAGGGTTACTGTAGCTGCCGCCGCCGGCTTCAGCCTTCTAGCCTCCGCTCGTCCTCCGCTGCGTGCTGCCCTCGGGAGGACCGATATTCGCTCCCGGGGGTGGCCTCTCATCGCTGCCGATCTAATCGCAAGTGGCAGCATGTTCTTCGGCGTCATCTTCTTCGGCGTCTTCTTCGGCACCCGCACCCATCTACTCCCCGCGCCATCGGAGCCCGGCTGCTCCGCCCGCCTCACGTACATCCATCTCTGGCAACATCATCGCGCTCTGGAGTGCCTCCGTCGTCGTCTCCACCCTCATCTTCGGCACCTGCGTCGCCATCGGTGTGTGCCTCGATGTCGGGCTCGTCTTCACGGCGACCTCCTTCTTCATGATGTTGTTTGTGCTACTGGGCACCCTACTTGGATCCGGCGGCTCGAGCTCGGCGTAGATTCGTTGCCGCTGCTTCATCTCGTCTGGATTCGGTCGTCCTGGGTCGTCTGCTCGCCACTCACTCTTGCTTCCTATCACTGGGGTTTTGCTTGGCGAGTTGGTGTAGTGCGGAAGGCTCTGGATGGAGGATGGAGGATGGAGATGCGGAAGGCTCTAGATAGAGTGTGCTGCAGCGTCGGGCATTTTCCCTCCAGCGAAGTGTGCATCTCATGCATCTTCTAGTCGATTGACTGCGTGTGCATCTTCTAGTCCATCGGTTTCCACGCAAGATCACGTGTGTGCATGTATTTCGATCACGAGCGCACGCACGTCGCTGCTGATGCGGTTGGATAAGGAGATGGGTCTTCCGCTGCTACTAATTATCTTTAGGCTTTTCTTTATTTGTGTCATTTCTTCTGTTGCGTCCATTCAAGTCCGTACCACTCTATCTTTGAGTTCGTCTAAGCCATACGAATCCACAAATTTATTGTCAGTCATAGAAACATAGGAATTCTTTTTGCAAGACAGCAGTCGTCGCTCTTTTTTTCGAGCTGTTGCAGATCATCGTTATGATGCCACCGCTCTCTTAGCCGCCGCCCCGAGCTTTTAAGGCCGCCGCGCTTCTTATGCACTGTGCCTCTGTTGCGCTTCTTGTGCACTGCACCGCCGCCATCTTGAGCTTCGATCTGCGTCGCCATACTTCTATCTATTCCTATTCGGATTGATCTGATAGTTCTCTCTATTTTTGTCGGTTTTATCATCTTCTTCGTCATGTTGCCGCGGTCGACTTTGCTCTCACACCTTGTGCTTTATGGGTTGTCGCACGACATCGGATGGGAGGAAATCTTTCGCCAACATATTTTCCAAGAGCTGCATACTACGACAACATTTTCAAGACTCGGAGTTTGGATTTGCTATATTTTAGTGTCAACCCTTTCCTAATGCAATACTATTGCATACGCCTTGCATTTGAGGGGGTGTTATGGATATAAAGGTATTTATGGTATTTTCTATTGTTCTAGGGTTTAGACTTGTGTCCCTTTGTACCCTATATATATTGTCCATTAGGCCTCTTCAATATACACACAATATTCATAATAGTATTTTTCAATCTGTCCTCACAAAAGGATGCATGTTCAAATATTTTTTTTATGGCGGTCCTTGAAACACAAAAGAATGATTTGGATTAGAAGGACCATGTAGTGAATGACTCATCAACTCATGGACCATAGTCACCAGGAACGTGGGTCGACCGGGTCAAGGAACGGGATCGTGGGACGTGGTACGCCACTTTTCCTTCTAAATTACATAGGAATGGTGTACCACTTCCCACGAATCGTACCCAGGTCGATGAATCCGGTACGTGGTACGTGGGGGGTTGTGGTGAATCTGGTGACTATGTCCTGGGCAATAATCAATCTTTTGGGTCACATATGCAGGATTCAGGAACAACATAAGCAGCCATATAAGGAAAGTAAAATTCCGTGTGTAAATAGTGACATTTCAATAGGGCATGGTTTCTCAACAATACCTTGATTACTCCATTTTCTGCAGTAAACATTCCAGCAGCTATGGTAGCACCTCCTGCTAAAAAGCTCGAGTGCTGGAATACACCTTTCTCTTTCTGGATGGAAAAATCAGCTTATGAGTAACAGATTTAGCGATGCTAAACTACCAAAATCCTTGCGACTTGCGGCAAACTACCTTGCCAGCATAAAGTTTCTTTACTGTGCTCATAACAAAAATCCACATCTTCCCTTTAGGACCTTGGCTTGTATCAAGTGGTTCTCCAGACTGTTTATGGATAATCTTTCCTTCTGTAATGATGTATTCATAGTGCTCACGCTCTTGCTGCAAAACTTCAGACAATCGTTAGACTATCTGGTTGGCTTAGCTGCAGCAAAATAGAATAAATGTAACCTTTTTTGAATACTTTAATGCGACGATTTTGTAGGATTTTGAGCAAATGCTTGTGTCAGTTATTTAATAATTATGACAAACAATTGAAGAAAAGTGTGAGTGCAAGTAGGCCAGGGCATATTAGAACCTATGAAGTATTAGCATGTGGACCTTTGGTTGTATAAAATATAGCTCAAATATGCAGCGATTTACTAATAACAATAGCATCAAGATACACAAGTTATCAATTCGAGAGAAAAATCTAATAGGTGAACATGAAAAAGGTACAGTACAATGTTAGTGATACTTAATCATAATTAAGGCTTGATGGAAGAAAGATTTGATAGAACAAGATTGAGGGTTGAATAAAGTTAAAACTCCTAATGCAGCTCTTCTCAGAGTGTTTTTTCAATAAAGATACCATGATTTCCAAATAAGGATAGGCAACTATTGTAGAACTTGATCTTACCGGGCCAAGATATTTTATACATTGCTTCTTCAGCAGAGCTCTTGGACATTTTGGAAGATCAACATATTTTCCCTCCCCAATATCAAGCCTGCATAGGCAAAAAAAGACTAACTGAAATCGCTGTGCAATCAATCCCCTCACTGAAATTTCTAGTATAGCGGTGCAACATTGGATATACTTATCCTATATGCACCAATTCGCTCCAGTAACAGAATTTGCAAATGTAAATACACAAATCGCGGTGAAGTTCTTACCAGTAGAAGAACGGCTGGCGGGCCTGGCTTTGGCACCAGACATCATAGTAGAAATGCAGGTTGTGCCCAGATCTGTGACGTGGGTCGATCTACAACAACAAATCTCAAATAAGCATTACTGTCAAGATTGGATAAAGATATGACAGAGTCTCAGAGAGGGGCAGAAACTTCTACGATGCCAAGCTGTGGACCCTTTTTTATTATCAAAGTTCACGCCTGACTAAAAGTCCAAATCAACTCATACTGCAAAGCAGCAATATCCAAAGCAAATACTATACTACTAAAAAAAGGGAGAATTGATTGTTTGCCTCACTTTTACCAGTTCTACCATTTGTCGCCGTATTCGTTGCATTTGATATGTGACAAATAATGCAACAAAAATAATGGCAAATAATCAAGTGCAACGAAAACAATGTCAAATAATAGAAGGCAAAGATGGGCGGGGCAAATGACCAATTTTCCCATAAAAAACAGTATTGGATTTGTACGATTTGTACTCACAGCCTCGATCCAGTGATTGAAAGCCAGTATCAGAGTCTTTGCATCCCTGGATAAACCCTGGCCCACCTGTATCAAGCTCACAAACATGTATCAACTTAAACACAGCACACCAAAAAGAGAAGTCCAGAGAAATAGAATTGCTTTATTGTGAAGAAAAGAACATGTCAAACTGTATGGCGGTAGCAATTGACGCACAGAAAACAACAGAAACGAGACCTTGGATGCATTGAGCCTGACGCGGTTCCAGCGTGAGGCGGCGGTCTCCGGTTTGGGGTCGTCGAAGAAGGAGACGGTGCTGTGGCTGAGCCGCGCGAAGTCCAGCGCTTGCCACCTTCATCAATCCCAACCACAAATCCTCTCAGTTTCAGAGAATGAATTTTACCACCCGTAACCATCAACAAAAAAACCCCAATCAGCCATTTATTGGGGCACCAAAATCTCCCGGAAAGGTTCATCACACCTTTTAATGGAAGCCAACCCATGACACACGACCAAGAGCAAATTAAGCAATAAGCGAAAGATTCCAAGAAAGGGGTGTTGGAACCAAGCCGAAGAAAACACTCTCCCAACACACGCGACACCGTAGACACACACACAGGAAGACGAACTCATATGATGACTTTGGATTCTTGTATACGCACGTACTAAAGCACTGAAGCAATACACAAGGACAAATGAACAGGAGACGTGAGATTGTTTCCGCTGGAAAAGCTTGCTTCCTTTCCCATGACTTCTTTAATATATATAGGATTACATGTTGCTACTAGCTAATAGAACTCTAACAAAAGCAAACGTGCCACAACCAACTAGCAAACTCAACAACCGAGTATCTCCATGCATGCAAGGCCCAGCTACTAGCATACAACTAACACATGAACTAGCATACAAACTCTAAACTAAACATGTCAAGATTATGGCTAACAAGGGGTACCAAAATCAACGGATCAAACGGATGGAACAAATCAGAAGCAGGAAGCTTCAAAAGGAAAGGAAACGAAAAAAAGGGGGCGGGGGGAGTTGGCGTAGGATCTGGTTACCAGAGGTCCTCGACGACGACAGCGGAGTCGGCGAGCTTGCGCCTAGTCCGGTAGCCCCGGTACACCTTCTGCAGCTTGGTCGCGGCGCCATTCACGCAGCCGCCGCCAGCGCTTCCCGCCACCGGCGAGGAGGCTTCCAGAAGACTCAAGTCGAAGCTGGTTGAGTCCGTGTGATCCAAGCTGGCCGGAGGAGGCGTCGCCGTTTCCACCCCCATTTCCGATGTTTAAGAGGGAAGCAGTTCCACTTCCCTCCAGAGACCAGAGTAGCAATGGTTGTAGTCTTATGGCGGAGGTAGCAGCAAGCAGTAGGAATTTAAGCAGAGTTGCGTCGCGGTAACACGACGAAATCAGAGAATAATTAAAGGCGTTTATTCTATTCTATTATTAGTTATATTCTACTACGCTACTCGCGGTCTACATGTAGAGGAAGAAACGAATTTTGTATTTACAATATTGATCACCGCCAACACGTATTTACAAATTTAATACTGTTGCCATACGGTCACGGCAATGGCTCCTGCACCGTCACGTGGCCCTCCCCGGCTGCCTCGCCGCCAGCTCAGCCGTTGCCGCACGGCCGCCGGTTGTAGTCTTATGGAGGAGGTAGCAGTAGGAATTTAAGCAGAGTTGCGTCGCTGTCGCTGTGTTTCGAAATCAGAGAATAATTAAAGGCGTTTATTCTATTCTATTATTAGTTATATTCTACTACGCTACTCGCGGTCTACATGTAGAGGAAGAAACGAATTTTGTATTTGCGGTATTGATCACCGCCAACACGTATTTGCAAATTTAACACCGTTGTCGTATAGTTACTGTGCGCCAACGGCTCCTGCGCCTTCACATGGCCCTCCCCAGCTATCCTGCCGCCAGCTCAGCCGTTGTCGCACAGCCGCTGGTTGTAGTCTTATGGAGGAGGTAGCAGCAAGCAATAGGAATGTAAGCAGAGTTGCGTCACTGTAACACGACGAAATCAGAGAATAATTAAAGGCGTTTATTCTATTCTATTATTAGTTATATTCTACTACGCTACTCGCGGTCTACATGTAGAGGAAGAAACAAATTTTGTATGTAGTTTTCATCACCGCCAACACGTATTTGCAAATTTAACACCGTTGTCGTCACGGTCATAGTCGCGTGCTTGCGCTCTCTGTAATCACATGGCCCTCCGTGTCCCGCCGCTAGCTTAGCCGTTGTCGCACGGCGGCCGTGCGGCAACGGCCCATGTACTTCCACGTGGCCTCCCCTCCCGCACCGCCGCTAGGGTTTAGAGAAATTAGGGTTTGGGACATTAGGTTTCGCGGCTGTTTGTAGAAATTTTAAAATATAGCAAATGAATTCAAAAAATTATGAAATTTTACGTAGAGCCTCCCGATACAGTGTACTATACGGTGTAAATTTTCCATAATTTTATTCATTCAGAATTTTTCTCGCAAATTCATATAAATGTATTGTTTGTACGAATTTGTAAATGTAGAAATTGAGGTCCAAAAATTATGAATTTTATTTTAAAGGTTCATCACATAGTGGACTTGATTGTGTACTATTTGGACAATTTGATATGTGTTCTGGAATTGTCTCGAAAATTTAGGATTTAGGTCGCGAAAATTTGGATTTTAGATTTCGGAAATTAGGGTTTCATGAATTCATGTGACTTGGAATGTATAGAAAAAAAAAACTGCATTGCAACTCCATTTGAGATGTCGATATACAATATGGCACAAGAGTACACACATAACAGCCGGATAATACGGGATATACGTGTACAAATATAGCAAAACAAAATAAGAATACAAATATACTCAAACATAATCGCATAAGGGATATACCAAAGTCTAGATAAGCTTATGCATGAACCGGGATGAAGGAGGACGTGGTATTATCACATGTAACCCGATCAAATAAGACACTCTTTGTTAATTTAGCAGTCTATTGTGGATGATATTCTTTAATATTGTATTGTACCAGAGTCTAGATAAGCTTATGCATAAACCAACTAAGAGAAATACGTGGCATGCGGATCATATAACGATGTACCGTAACCTCCGACTCATGTGCTGTCGTAGCAAGAAAAGGCTAGGCGATTGGAGTGCAGTACCCTTTGTCTTGGGAGAAGACCGAAGAGGAGAGGAGCCAAGAGACTAGACGTATGAAGGTATTGCATCGAGTGTGTGGATGAGATAATGAGACCAAGTCCCCTTCTTACATGCCCTTGGGGCTTTATTTATAGGGGGCAAGAAGGGACATTTACCTTCTTGCTCCCATAACTTATAGAGAGAACTTTAGGTACATTTTCCTAAATACACCATATAGATAAGGTCTACATATGTACAGTATCACTGACGGCACACTGGTATTCCTGACGACCCTAGGGTGCGGGGCACCCCTTGGTGCCCAGCTACGACAAGTGTGTTTCGAAGGTTATGGTACATCGTTATATGATCTTTACACCACGCATTTCCCTTAGTTGGCTCATGCGCAATGTTATATAGCCTGTGGTACAATACAGTATTAAACAATATCATCTACAAAAAACTAATAAATTAACAAAGAGCGTCCTATAGCATAAAAAAATAGGTGTTTGCAACTAGTCTCCGCGGCAACCTCTTTTCTTAGTAAACTCACCTCATCACATAGTAGCACCTTCGATGCGTGTTGATTGGTGTTTGCAGTCTCTTCAAGCCAGTAGCACCTTTGTTGTCTTCCGACATTTCATGTTTTCTAGACACATTGCTTTCTCTACAGAAATGCTAATATAGTCCAGTGTTACTTAGGTTAATATAAGGAAATGAAACTCCGGTTACATCTACATGAAAGCTGATGAAGTCCACGTTGGAGTTGGACAGGCTGCATGATATAAAGTCCAATAGCGAGTGCCCCTTGTCTCGGGGCTGTTATTGAACGATGTGTGCAACTAGTCTCCGCGACGCCTTAGCGAGTGCCCCTTGTCTCGAGGCTACCCACGGTTGTAAGATCGAGGAGGCCGACTAGAGGGAGGTGAATAGGCAGTTTATAAAATCTTTTGGCTAAAACCGAGTTTTATGCGAAATTGTAAATCAATTCGGTTTTGCTCAATTAAAACCTAAATCAACTAGTCTTGACTAAGTACACTAACAATATAAGTCTATTGATAATGATAGCAAACATATAAAGACATAAAAGCAATTTAATTCTAGGAATATAAATTGCACAAAGTAAATCACTAGAGAGCAAACCACAATGACACAATGACGTTTTACCGTGGTATTCGGAGACTTGCCGGTCTCCCCTAATCCACGTTGAGGTAAGCCCAAACTAATTGGACCGGCTCCACGAATTAAGCCAAACACCTCAATTTCACTAGTGGTAGCTCTTTCCCGCTCTGAGTAGGTAAGCTCCAATCTTCACAACACGCCGGGCCTTCTCACAAGCTTCTTGAGAAGATCACCGGTCCATGACGCCTCCACGCCATCTAAGTGTCGGCAAACACCCAGAGTAACAAGCCAAGCCCCTTGCTTGACTCTCACCACGTGCAACGAATGCACATGCTCAAGTGGATACGAAATCCACCTCTAGATGCAACACATGCAACTAGAGACCTCTATCCTTGCTCACAAGGTGCAACATATGCACAATTGAGTGGAGAAGCTCACACTAGCTCAAGTGAGTGAAATGGGATGCCAAAGGTTGTCTCTCAACTAGCAAAAGTGGGTATTTATAGCCTACACACAAAAACTAGCCGTTGGGAGCTGAAATCAGCACATTCGATCGAAATCTTGGTAGTCTGCACTCACAAGGGCAGTACTACTAGTTTTTGGCTCAACGGTCAGAAAGGGTGCATTAAAGGATCAAAAACTAGCCGTTAAAAACTTTGGAGCGGTACTACCGCACTCACAACGGTCAGTACTACCATTCTGTGCGGCAGTACCTCTCTTCTTATGGCGGTACTACCGCAACCCAATTTCAGCGCAGACGATACTCGGTAAAAAGGTCATAACTTTTGACTCCGATGTCGGAATTTAGTGATCTTGCACTCTATGGAAAACTTATTCAGAGGGCTACACAACCCACCTATTTTATTGATCTCAAACACATTTGATCAAATCAAAAAGTACAACTCCAAGAGCCACTACCATGGTCTAAGTCTAAAGAAATAACAATAAGCAATCTTAGACCATGCCAAGGAAAAATGCATAATTCCAATAATTTGCAAAACACATTTGCAAACCTAGATCATGCCACAAGGAGTAGGTACATGGACTTCAACCATTCGCAAAACACATTTGCAAAGTAGTCACATGCTAAAAGGATTAGATACATGAGCCTCAACTATTTGGAAAAAAAACATTTGCAAATAATAGCATCATGCCACAGAGAGCTAGAGCAAGTGATATTGAGCTATAAACACATGATGAGACTCAAGCTACTAGACAAGACCCCTCTTAATAGTACGACAACCTATACTAGCAATCCGGTCTTCCAACCAAACACTAAGACCGGTAAAAGACTAGGAACACATTCTTAGCTCTAGCTAGTTATATCTTTACCTTGAGCATCTTCTTGAAGCTTGATGACATACATCTTCACTTCAAGTCTGGGTCATCGTCTTGACATGCATCAACCCATGATGCATCCTTTACTTGACCTCCATCAACACATGATGAGTCTTCTCTTGACTTGATAATCAACTCATGATCATCTCCTCTTCGAGATCTTGATATGCATCAACACATGATGCATCCTCTTCTTGAACCTTGACCTGATGACGATCAACTCATGATGTCATCTGAAGTCTTCATCACCCTGGAACATAACCTATTTATCCAACTCATGAAAAATGTTAGTCCCACAATAATTAACATTAATTACCAAGATATACCTGCAATAATGCTTCTAAACAAGCCATTACTACCAGGTGCGGTACTACCGCCAACTAGAATCCGGTAATAACGCTCTCCGGTCGTATCGTTTCTCATGTGCGGTACTACCGATTTCCAAAGATTTAAGAATCAAGAAAAACACCTTCTCTGAAAATTACATACCACCATGTAAATACGGTCCCTCTGATAGAGCAGTAGGACCGCTTAAACTATCTTGGTCATCTTGATTTTCACTAAACTTTTTCCAGAAGCTTTTCGAAATGCAATGCATGACTCCTTTGTCTTGAGCCATGTCAATCTTTTATCATCTTTGTATTTTCTTTTCATGTCATCATTTAAACTCTAGGACTAAGCCTTGAACACATCTTAGCACATACATTAGTCCCACAACACAATTGCAAATAATTGAATATAAAGTAATATGAGTATATATGAACTACACAAGTTTTTATATACTTAATGGATATGTTTCAACGTAGAGATCCCAAATATATGTGGATAAAGAAATATGGATCAATACTAATGAAACCACAAAACATAGAGTGAACTCCCCCTAAATGTGTGCATACACGAATGTGTAATAAAAGCATATGCACATATTCAAATTAAACTTTTGGTGGAGTTTAACCTATATTTTGGATCCGAGGAATGCAACAATATATAAGAATATGATGTTGAATGCATACCTCCATGATTTTCACCTTTTCATCCAAATAAGACTAAACAATATCATAGTCAATAAACATATTAGTCTCACATTTAGATTTGTCATTAATCACCAAAATACTCTATTAACTCATAATGGTGGGTCTAGATTCTTCAACGGTGGCGACGAGTGTCGAAGTCGTCCATGTCCTGCGATTCCATGATGTAAGTGGATCGTACAGTAAGAAACGTAACAAGGATGTAAATTGTATATAACTCACGTCTTTGATACGAAGTGTGCCCAGTCGGCCAAATACGCTACGACGTCAGCCGATCTCGGTCGAAGGAGCCTTCCCCTTCCCCTTGTCATGGGACTCTCCACGTCGGGCTAGTATGTCGAAGTTGTTCATGTCATGCGATTCCATGATGTAAGTGCATCGTATAGCGAAAAACGTAACAAGGATGTAAATTCTTCATAGCTCACGTCATCGATATGGATTATGCTTAGGCGACCAGATATGCTATGGCGGTCGAGCTCAGCCACATGAGCCTTTCCCTTCCCCTTGTCATGGGACTCTCCATGTCGGGCTGGTATGTCAAAGTTGTCTATGTCCTACGATTCCATGATGTAAGTGCACCGTACAGTGAAAAACGTAACAAGGATGTAATTCTTCATAACTCATGTCGTCGATATGGATTACGCCCGGGCGAGTCCTGGGCTCCTTTGGTGCCTCCTTAACAGGGTCCGGTACGTAAGGTTTTCACTGCACGAAGGTCTCGGCCCACATCGAGTAGTTCAGCATGTACTTCTATTGGATGAATGCCCAGTCGTACATCTTCGGGCCGTCGATCCGCTGGAAGAAGTGGCAGCGCATCTCGGGCTGCCATTATGTGGGGATGAAGTTAAACATTTATGGAATTCAACGTAGGGAGAGGAAAATCGATGCGTGCGAAAGAAACGCTTACGAGGTGGTGCCCACATGTGTAATGCCTTTCGGCGGAGGTGTGCAGGTGTGTGGGTGAATGATCTCCGCTAGCTCACCACACACACACTGCGGGACCAAAAACCGTGGTGGTACCGGAGCATCTTTCATTGAATAATCTGGGTATTATAGATGTTTGGCCTTCTACGCAAGCCACTTGCGCTTCTACAACATACTTGTGTAGAAGTTTGCCGATGAGTCCGACATATATGGGTATCATAGAGATTTCGCTGTACATCACAAAACAAGGCAGATAATACATTAAATTACGACACTAAATGACGACCAGACGAGCTCGGTCTATTGGGATAATCCTTCATTGAGTGCCCAGGGGTCTTGCATATCCTGTACTTGATTATGTGGCTATCTTTGTGCGTTGGTGGCACCCATGTCATTCGGAAGCGCCATATCTTACATGTCCCCTTCCTATTCTCTTCAAGTCCCTATTGGGACCCCATTACTGTAGGATCGAGGATAATCCATTAGAGGGGGGGGGGGGGGTGAATAGGCGGTTTTTAAATTCTTTTGGCTAAAAACTGATTTTTACCAGAATTAAAGCTTATGAAAAATAATTTCACAATTTAAGGCCTAAAAGGTCTAAAGCTTACTAAGTGCACTACACTATCAAGACAAGCTAAACAATCTAATCAAGATAAACAACTAGCTCATAAGCATAAATGCACAAAGTAAAGAGCGAGAGAATAAACAACACTAGGGAGACAAGCGATGTTTTCACGTGGTCTCGGAGACTTGTCGATCTCTACTAATCCACGTTGAGGAAGCTTGATCAACACAAGCCGGTTTCACATAAGCACTTCCCTCGATCACTAATGGTAGCTCTTCTCCACTCCGGATAGGCGAGCTCCAACCTTCACAAATGCCCAGGTCTTCTCACAATCTCCTTTGAGAAGATCACCAACACAACTCCAAACCGTCTAGGAGACGACAATCTCCAAGAGTAATAGAACAAAGATTCTTTGCTTGAAGATGCTCAAATGCCACAAAGATCAAACCCTAATCAACGCTCTCGGAAAAACCTCAAAAACCTTTGCAAGAAGATTTAAATGCTCTCAAAGAGTGGAAGATAATGCAAAGGGCTCAAGTGTATTCAATGAGGTTCATCAAGACCCTCTAGCTACAGTGGGTGAGGTATTTATAGCCTCCACCCATTGTACTAGCCGTTGGGGCACGAAATCCCCAATTTTTCAATTGGTCCGGTCAGACCGCAGGCCGGCTAGTTCGAACTGCAGTAATGGTCGACTGCTCCACCCTGCTATGCATTAAATGCACAGAGAAAATAGCCGTTACAGTGAATCCGGTCAGACCGTAGTTATACGTCCGGTCAGACCGGTCTACAAGAAAATCCAATCCAGAGAAAAACATGCTACTGGAAAAACTTGACTGCAATCCCAACCAGGGAGTGCGATCGATCCGAACTAAATCTACGGTCGGTCGGCCTTAGAATTAGTAGCAAAAGCATAAAAGGCACCTCTGGAAAAAAGTGACCATGTCCTTGACCGGAGGTCGGTCGGTCCGGACCTATCTTGCGTGATCGATCCGACCTCAAATTAAAACCAAAAACGAAAAACTCCCTTCTCTGGAAAAAGCTAACCGGACACTCGGTCCGGAGGTCCGGTCAGTCCGGACTAATACCTGTGGTTAGTTCGGCCGTTGATATCTTAGAAAAGGAGCTTACTGGAAAAAGCTGATCGCGGCTTTGAACCGGTAGGCCGGTCAGTCCGGCCAAGAAGATAAAACACATTTAAATTAAGGCCAGACTATTTCAAATAAATCCAAGATTTAAACCAAGTAAGATTGAGCATTTGTGGTATCATTCGCTTTCAAGCTACTAGACATTTGATCCCTCTTCATAGTACGACTATCTACGCTAACAATTCGGTCTTTTATCCTTCATTCTCCAAGACCGGTAAAATTAAGAAAAGGTCCTATCAACTAGATGTCTTTACCTTGAGTGAGATGAGATCCTTTAGCGCTCTTCCGTCTTAGTCCAAGAATAAACCTAGTAACTTTTTGATAAAAACGAGTTATTACAAAATACACGGTTGTCTATAATTACCAAAACACCACAAATGGGGCCTAGATTCTTCAATCTCTCCCTTTTTGGTAATTGATGACAACCTCACTAAGGAGATATAATGGATTGATTTGAATATACCAAAAGCACTAAGCAAGAGTATATTCTAGGACATGATTTAGATAGCATGTGACAATATTATTGTGAAAGATATGAAACGGGCACAATGCTTGCTAAGGCAATACACATGAGAGAAAGCTCCCCCTCACTATATGCATTGCATAAGGTTTATATGAGTAGAACAAGCATATATATGAAATAATTTGGGCAAAGTTTCTCTTGTATTTTAGGTTGAGAGAACAACAATATAATCAATAAGATAAAGGCATTCAACCAAGCTCACAAAAGGTAAATCATTATGATCACATAGTAATATCCATAAGACAAATACAAAGAGGTTCAATAAGCTCAAACAGATAACAAGAGAGTAATAAGCTTATCCTCTATTCTATTACACACAAAAAGTCCAACAAACATTAAGAGTAGCTATTATGGATATAGCTAATATATAATAGATAGGTCTTCTCCTCTTTTGGCATCAAGTACCAAAAGCTAAGAAGTAGGGGAAGGAGGAGCGCCAGCTGAAGTGGAAGCTAAGTCCTTAATTGACCAAGGCGAGACTACCAATTTCTAATTGCATTATCATGTGATAATTCATATTTTCCAATCACACAGCCACCATATCACATAGTACCATCCACTCGCCTCAGTCTAAATATTTCCTCACCCTATTGGTTAAGTGCAACACATGCCATCAACAAGTAACAACATACTACACATAGTTTTACACAAGTTCCATAATCACTTAGTCAAGTTTATATTTGCAACTCGAATGATGTAAATGACTCGTTGCATGGCTAAGCAAACTATTCATAACTAACTAACCCACATTGGTGCTATGATATTACCAACTAATAATTAACCAAGCTAGGGTGACAAAAGATCATGATAATACAATAGGCAAAGTGAACATAAACAAATTGGTATATAACTAATCCCAAAGCATTTAAATAATTACTTAAAGTAAAATGCAATAACTTGAATCAAAGTTATTTTGGAAAACTGGGTTCAATATGGTCAAAGGTACAACTTTAATTGGAACAAGTCTTTGTACTAGTCTTGAGCTTGATCAACTTCTCCTTTTTTCGATGTCTACTTGCAAACGTAAGCAAATAAAATAAATAAATACAAAATAGAGAGACAACAAACTCTAAAAATTAAATAAAAATCTCAGAAATGTAGAGCATGAATTTAGATAAATTTAGAAATTTGAATGAGCTCAATCGGAGTTCGTATGAGAAAGAACTAAACCTAAGAAAAAGAAAAAAGAAATACTATTTTGAATTTCCTGAATTATCTTTCTACCAGAAATTCCGAATTATTGCGTCATCCTGGCGTCAGCAATAATTTCGGAATTAAAAGAAATCCGAAAAATCAAAAACAATACTAATAGGTGGGGCCTCTGGTCTATGGACCAAGTCCATGGATCTGGTCTATGGGTCTATGGCTCATGGGTCTACAGCATAGTGGACTGACATGTGGGACCCACATGAAAGAGGCTAGGTTTATGGTGGACTGGGTTCATTTGGGCTTTGGGCTAGGGTTTGGATCTGGTTTGCCACGCGGGGGCTAACAGGGCAACACATAGGCACAGAGGCTGAGGTGGTAGGTGACACGCCATGTCGAACCCGGGAGCGAAGGATCCCGGATTCTCTGTGCTTCATACACAAGTCCAGGAACAACTAGTGCACATAATCAACAAAAGTGGATAACATAACCATAAAACGTCATACATTGATAATAGTTGAAGTCTTTTACAAAAGGGGCATAAAGCCAACAAGCAAAATACAGCAGAAGCAAAGCAGTAAGGTAGACCACACGATTAGCCACGAGCAATAAATGGAGAAGTGTAGCCTAGTCGTCCAAGTTTTCATTCTACTCGTAGTACTCTTCTCCTAATCAACAATTTATTAAGCAAGGTGAGTACAAATGAATGTATTCCGCAAGTTACATCCAATAACAGATCATAATGCAAGCAAGGATTTAACAACGGGAGGCTTATATGGCTCGTTTTGCATAAAGCGATATTTTTCCATTTAAATATTCATACTAAGTTCTAAAGCGATTTACGCTATAACTAAAACTAATTTTCTAAATCTCAATTTTTATAGTCGGATAGCATTCATCAATAAGTGATGAAGGATATCCTCCTATCATATATTTCTGCCCAATTTCCCAATTGGATAGAAATCCAAAACCATTTAATAAATCCTTTTGCAATTAAAACCAAAATCTAACTTAGAGTGACTTTGCTAGCATGTCCATAACCGTAGACACGACTATTCAAAGAGTTCTTAACACTCTGCAGAGGTTGTACAACTTTACCCATATGACACGATTTCTCTAGTTTGTTTGACATCCGTCGATACCACCGCTCACTACCTTAGATAAGCAGTTTAGAGCACGTGATAAGATTTTTACAATACGTCATCCTATCGTAGTCCCGTCTCGCTAAGATTTCGCCCCTTTGGAACAGCGCGGAGGAGCGGAGGAGCTCGTGTTGGGTTCTTGTCGGCCGTACAGGCCGTAGCCTGGTAACCACTAGGCAAAGCGAGAGAGCGATGCAAGCATGCCCGGCGAGTCACGGGTCTGCCTCGGCCTCAGGTCTGGCCTGGCCCATCCTGCTTATGCTTAGCACCACGCCGTCCTCTGGGCCCTCACGCAGCATGGCCCATTATTCCTTTTCTGTATGTACTATATAATTCTAATAATCAAACACAAACCTATAGGTTTTATTTGCCTTTTCTTCTGGCACATCCTTTTTTAAATGTATTCTTATGTTATATGCCAGTAAAACAGAAAAGTGTATGGATTTTTAGATCCATTATGACTTATGAAAAAAAAAACAGAATGAGGCGGTCATGGACTCATGGGTATTTAATTCAGGGGCGAATCTAGAAAGAACTACCAAAATCATTTTCTATAGATATATCTCATGTATGAACAACCTTTGGACACCCTTAGCTCAAATGAAGGACACTGGATACCCGATCATTTTCGTTCTGGATCCATCCCTAGGTATTTTATAGGATTTCTGTGGGAATTATATTGCTTCGTGCGAAATTCCTGCCATCCAAACTTGCCCTGAAGCCTGGAGGGTCGGGCGAAGCTAGTTGATTTGATCTAATCAAGTGCATATGAATGGGTAGATTTTGAGGCATTCCTTTCTATGTAAAGGGGAGCTATTTCTACTCTGGCCATTGGAAGGTAGCTTTGAGCTTTTCCAACAACATGCACACTGCAAACACCACGCCCCCCTGTTCTACCACATGCCTCTTCTTTAACTCCTTTGATCATTTCCCTCTACTGCTGAGTTCATCTTTGTACACATCGTTCTGCTGCCTGCCTGCCAAGCAAGGGAAAGGAGACCACAAAAACAGCTCTTTTCAGTGCCCACATGCAACCCCTGCACCACACCATGCATGCTGCCTCTGCCTGTGTTGCTGCGCTCCTCCTCCTCCTCCTCCTGGGATGGCCACCCTTAATTTTACATGCATGACCCACAGGCATGCATTGCTTTGTACTAGTACTGCTTTGCATTGCTGCAACACACCAGGCCTACCATTGCAGCAGGCCTGGCCATCCTGCACTGTGTAAAACTTACCAGGCCGATGCGGTGCAGTGCAGGTGCAGGTGAAGCAATTGAGGTTAGGTGACAGTTTAAAGATTTCTAAATGGTGCTTGCAACCCTTCACAAAGAGTCTATGGGAGTGCAAAGACGAGAGAGAAAAATTGCCAACGTAAATGTTTCCTTCCTCGCATAGGATTCTTGTTACTTTCAGCACTGCTATAAATAAAGACGGTATGAAAATTAGGAACTTACTAGAGTTAGTTCTGTTTAAAAAAATCTTTGTGGGTGGTATGAAAATCAGGACGGGCTCATCTAGCCCTGAGATTGGATTTTTTCTGGATTTTCGAACTCAGTTGTGTTAATAAATGGGGATAGCCCCAATAAAAAATAAGCATAAAGGTAGAGGTAACCTCTGCTGATGTAAATATTGCACAATTACTCTCTTTAATAAAATGCAATTTGGTTAAAATGCTAAGTGATCGGAATTTGTAATTATGATAATTGAAAATATTGCTTTAGCAAATAAAAGAACCCAAGTCATCCTTGTTAAGTCTTACATGTATATTATTATATTGTGTGTGTTGGCTCGCGAGCACGGAAGTTGTGCTCATTCTCGCTCCCCCCCCCCCAAAAAAAAAACCCTCAGAAGCAGGAAATCATGGACATTATGACTACTACGAGGATCCAGAAGTCGGAAGCCCAAGAGATGATGAGGAGTAGTTGTTGGACCGAAAAGGCGACTATAGGGGGGGTGAATAGGAGCACGCTCACTTTTTCACAGAGGATAGATTCAACACAAATTTCCTCCAATAGCTATGGGAGCGTTGATGGTGTAAATCGAACACAAGTAAGAGGCGGGGCGGCAGCTGTGCTCTGCAACCTTAGATCACGGAGAGCGTAACACGAGGATTTATCTGAGTTCGGGGTCCGAGAGGACCGCCTACTCTGTCGGTGGCTGCGGGGGTTCGAGATCCTCCGAAGGCTCACCTAGTGACTTCTTGGTATGTATTGCATAAGAGCCCTCCCCTTATGAGAGGGATACATGGGTATTTATAGGCTCCTCGGCTGTACAAATGACCAAAATACCCCTTGGGGTTGGCTACTCTAAGAATACAAGTGAGGGTACATGATCTTTCGGGGCGTTCTTGCACTTCTTGGACTGTCTGTGAGTCTTCCATGGCAGAGCTCCATTAGTGTGATAGGCAATTATTCTTACAACACTAGCCCCCTGTCCTTGGCGTTTTAGGAAAAACGTCGAAAGGGACAGTCTTGAATTGTGTCTTTTGTACATAGGTTAATATTTCAGAGAGTCCCGTGGATTTAAACTGTGGTTGCGTTCGGAAACGCGCTTCGAAAATACCATACTATTCCCAACTAGATCATCGGTCCGGCATATTGGAAAATATAATTGCTACGAATTGTTGGCTGCAGTCGCGACATTGATCGACCATTGACATCTCGAAATTTTTCCTTTTGAGCGTGGGTCCCAAAGTCCACGATCCAAAATTTGTCTGCGTAGTTGCTTTTCGGGAATCAATGCAATCTGTTGAAATAGTAGTGATTATTTAATGTATTTAGGCAGCGTGACCTATGGAGACCATCGGCCGAATCCAAGGCAGGCAAAGGCAATGTTGATTCTTTTCTTCTCCTCAATCCCCATTGCTTCATCACTTTTCTTGGTGCCGCCTCTTTGGCCGACGGTCCCAGGCTCCACATCTTCTTTCTTCTTCTCTACTTAGAAAAGAAGCGGAGGCGACGCTATGGGCGGAGGCGGAGGCGCCGTCTTGCGTCTTGAGGCGGCAGTTACATCAAAGCCACACACCCACTCTCTCTCGGTCTCTCCTCTCCTCTCCTCCACTCTCTATCTAGCTAGCTTCGCCTCGCTTCTCCCAAATGGCGGCCGAGGCGGTCGCTACGCCGACGTCCAACCACTTGCCGCCGCAGGAGGCCGCTGTCGACGGCGAGGCTCTCGCCACCTACCTCGGCCTCAGCTTCGCGCTCTTCCTCACCTCCTCCCGGTGCCGCCACCTCGCTTGGCTGCGATTCTTGTGGCAGCGTCGCCACGCGCCTACTCTCCACCGAGACCCGATTCGCCCATTGCCTTTGAGCCTTGTGACGCCTTGCGCCGCCGAGATCTTCGCCGGCCGCGCCGCTGGATGGAAGCGAGCGCCGCCTCCTTGCGCGTCTTGCCGCCGGCAACGAGCCGCCTTCCTCCGTCGTGGCTCACGGGCGAGGCCGGAGGCCACGGCGCTGCAGGCGGGTAAGCGGCTCAGCCTTGAGGCCGCTGAAGCGGCGAAGCTCCTCTCAGCGCTCCTAGCGGCTACGCCAGTACGCCGACCTCCATGGCGGCGAGGAGAACCCGGCAGGCGAGGCGGCAACATCCGTGGCGTGCTGTTGGATCCAACCGATCGTGCGGTCTTTGAGACCGCCGCGAAGGCCTTGGGCTGCGACAGCAGCTCTCTCGCTTCGATAGTATTTATTTCTTTCTTTGGATGTAAATCTTGAGATGAGCTTAGCGAGAAATCTTGAAATTTGAGCGCGGTGGCGGCGTCGGCGATCTTGCCAGTCTTTGGCGGCAGTGCCGAAGCGCTCACAGCGACCAGTGCCATCTTGGTATTGGGCAGCCGCCGCGAGTGTCGGAACGATCTTTGCCAGGCGTCGGGTAGTCTTTGCTAAGTCTTGGCGGCGATTGCGAGTGCTCCGGCGGTTGGGTGCCATGTCAGTTGGTGCCGGTATACTGGTGCAGGTGCCAGGCGCTTCATGGCGACCTTGTGCCATGTCTGATTGTGCAGGCGGCTGGTGCAAATGCCGGCGCTGCGGCGGAGCTTGTGCCATGTCTGATTGCGGTATTTGGTGCAGTGCTAGGCGCTTCATGTGACCTCGTGCCATGTGCGATTGCGGTATTTGGGTGCAGTGCTAGGGCGCTGGCGACCTTGTGCCATGTGCGGCGTTGGATGCTAGATAACTAAACAAGAGCATTATCTGGGTGCTTGATCTCTCAAAAGCATCGGTTTTGGGGTGTAATAATGGTTTAAGGATAATATAAATTCTTTCCGATAAGTAAAGCAAGGGTTGTGCCTCTAGGATTTAGTTTGCTAGGGCACCATCACGGAGCATCTTGCATTGTATATTTTAGCACCTTTCTCCTATCTCCCATATTTGGCACTCTGATCTGATTACCTTGTGGCACGCTTGGGCTTGGGCACGAGGGCACGTGAGCGTCTTGAGGTTCGATGGCGCGAGGCCAGGAGTGCTGGGGCCCCGAGGCTGAGGGCTTGTCATCGTGAGGCACGAGGCCACGAGGCTTGAGGTGTGAGGCTCGATGTCATGAGGTCACGGGCCCGAGGGCACGAGGCCTGAGACTGAGGCTCGACACCGCGAGGGCACGTGGGAGGCGTGCGAGGCTCGATCTTGCGAGGCGTAAGGCCCCGAGTCGCGAGGGCTTGATGCATGATGGGTGCGAGGCACGAGGCCTGAGACTGAGGGCTCGATCTGAGTGAGGCCGAGGTGTGAGGCCCCAAGGTCACGAGGTTCGATCTTTGCGCGTGAAGCGAGGCTGCTGAGTGCGGTTGCCCAGGCCTTTGCCGCTGAGGATTGCTGACCCGCGCCTCGCGCCGAAGGGTGTCGCTCCGAAGGGTGCCGCTCATCCTAGGTTGTGTGGGATGGCCTTCGAGGTGGGCGGCGCGTCGGAGCAAAGCCTTCATAGGCGAAGTCGTGGATGTGAGGACGCCCTGCCGAGGCATAGCTCTCAAGGCGGGCGGCATGTCGGAGCGAAGCCCGAGTAGGCGAAGTTGTCCTCCTCTTGCTCAGCGGCTTGATGAGAGTCGTCGAAATAGAACTCCTCAGAAGTGTCGCAGTTCGAGCTGCCTATGAGATTGAGTCATGGGTATATCGGAGGGGTGCCCACAGGGCTAAGTCGTGGGGCACCGGAGGGGCGCCCACGAGATTAAGTCGTGGGGCACCAAATGACCACTAGGGGTTGTAGCCCCCCAGTGGGCTTGGAGGTGTCCATGAGGCTAAGTCATGGGCACATTGGACGTGTGCCCTCGACATTAAGTCGTGGGCACACTGGTGGCATCCACGAGGCTAAGTCGCGGGACACTGAAAGACCACTAGGGGTGGTAGCCCCCCAGTGGACTTTAGGTGCCCACTAGGCTAAGTCATGGGCACCTTAGGGGTATGCCCATGGCAGTAAGTCATAGGCACACCGGAGGGATGCCCACGAGACTAAGTCATGAGGCACCGAATGGCCACTAGGGGTTGTAGCCCCCCAGTGGGCTTGGAGGTGCCCATGAGGCTAAGTCGTGGGCACATTGGACGTGTGCCCCCAACATTAGACGTTCCCGAGGGGATGCGAATGTGTTAGGCACACTTGGCCTTTGCCTGTATTAGAACAGGCCGAGGAGTGACCCGGAGGTCATTCGGTGCTCTTTGGAGGTTTGAAGGGGACTAATCCTTAGCACATCCATAGACTCGGGCACTAGGCCCGAGTCGTCACTTGCGCCTTGGGTCCAGCAGGACGCAAGCCGCCATGGCGGAGTCGACGGACGACCAAGCCGCTTTGGTCTTTTATTAGGGGAGACCACGGGGGTCGTGCGCCCTAGGCACCACGGAGGTGACATTCTTCGCAGGGGAAGGGTTAGCGAGAGCTTGTGTGAGGCAAGTGAGACTTGTATGACAGGTCTGCTTCCTAACAACAGTGTGTTAGGAGCAGCCTATCTTATCACAGCGTGTCAGAAGACAAACCTCTCAATCGTCAATGAGCATAAAATCGAGAAGACATTCACAAAACAGGTCAACCCCTTAACAGCAGCGTGTTAAGGGACTACCCTCGATCCACGTCATAATTGCATTAAGTAAGATGGTGTTTACATCTCAATAGGTGCCACAGGGGGCATACAGTAGAGTCTTAAACATAAAACTTGCGGATTTCCTTCGCAAAGTCCGTCCTCTCACTTCTTTGTTGTCCTTGTTTTGGCGAATTAGGCGGGGTAGTGGTCTTGAGAGCATTTCAATTGGAAAACGGTGGCGGATCAGGCGGGGAGGGCAACCTTCACCTGTACATGAGTGAGCAGGGGTCGCTCGATTGGAAGCGACTAGGGTCGTCTTGTGAGCCCCATAAGATCTTGGGAGCTCCTCTATCTGGGTTCCCACCAGGTGTACTTGTTTCAAGGTGGTGGCGTATTCCTTCTTTGGACTAGCCCATTGGTTCTTCCACGGCCCGATTGGTTTTGGGACGAAACCACCGTATCCAAAGAAGTGGTCGATGGAGTTATAGAAATCTCTGAAATTTGGGCGTCGAATTGGGTATCGTTATCCTTGTGAGTTCCTTAGGAACGAAGTGACAGATGATATTTTCAAGGAATTCCATCATGGCGCGAGGCGTGATGGAGGCTAGAAACTCGCCTCTACCCATTCGGTGATGTAATTCATGATGCTACCACACGCTTATAGCCCCCTTGCGGTGGGGATGGCGGCAGTCCATTCCCCATCGGGAGAAAACAGTGATTGGTATGGTGCGAGGATTAGCGGGATCGATGTGATTGGCTGCCATCTTTTGGCATCCTCGCGCTTCTGGCGTGTCGAGGCATCTGCGCCCTTTGTGGTGATAAAGCCTTGGCGAAGTGTTTTTCTTTGCGATTTCCTTGGCGCGATATGAGAGGTGTAGAGGCCCTCATGGGCGTCCAAAAAGTGTCATGTTTGGCGGTGTCAGCGGATATGCGGTGTTAGACTTTAAGAACTCCATTAGCTCCTTTTCCATCTTTCCGGGATAACGACCCGATTCTAAGAGGCGGCGGGTCACCACAGTCGAAGAGTCGTACTTCTGCAGGTCCTCCTCGAGCGAGGCAAGGGAGCACCTCATTTGGAGGGGTACATCCTTGGTGTGCCTTGGTGAGAGAGGCAAAGGCATGTCCTCCTTTGACTCCTTGGGTTCGAGAAAGTTAATGTCATTTGGAGTTAGTGCCGCTTTGTGAGTGCAGGCGGCGAGCTAAGTCTTGATCACCCCTCACGGAGATGACCAGCGAGGGCTGGTATCTTTAAGCCACAGGTAGTTTTGATGTACTGCTGCCTGAAGCGGTTGAGAGTTGCCCTTCCATGATAGCATTGAATGGGGACTCGATGTCAACAACATCGAACTGGCGGCTTCCGTGCGGTGATTCTCTGTGATCCGAGCGTCATGAGGAGTTCGATCCTCCCAAGGGTTGAATGGATTTTCTGATGCAAGCCGTGAGAGGGTGATCGGATGGCGATAGGATGCGGTGATAGCCCCCGTGACTCCATAGTTCCTTGGCGCCGCAGTAGAAGTATATCTGTGAGCTTCCTCCGTCGACAAGGATGCGGGAGACCTCGCAATTGGATATTGTGGCGATTACTAAGAGGCGTCCTCATGAGGGAACCTTAAGCCTTGTGCATCATCGGTTGTGAAGCTAAGAGAAATGCTCGCCCATTTGGGAGGGGCGCTTTGAGAACCACCCCACGGCGTTGATTACTCGGGCGTACTCATACATTGGCGTTTTGATGCATGGCCGAGGCCGAGCCCCCTATTATGACATTTACTCGTCTTTGCGGTGCTTGGAAGGGGAGTTCATGCTCAGCATCGTGCAAGCGCTGCCCGAGGAGTAGATCACCGAGGGCTGTGCAGGGTGGTGGAATTACTGAAGGGCATCACCTCTGCAGCCGTGGGACGTGGCGGCGACGCTCGACGCGGCCCAGGGCCGTGTTCGAGGAGCTTCGCTATTTTAGCGGTGTACTGACGGCACTCATTCGTATCATGCCCGTTCATCTTATGGTAGGCACACCAGCGCCCGTCTCCTTGATTTGGGTTGTCCCTCCTTGCATTGCGGCCTTCGTCGGGACATCCCTTCCAGTGGGCTTTTGGTCTCGATTCCTTCTTGGGTCCTCTGGTGGAGTTGCTCCCGCGCTCCTGCGAAGGAGTGTCGGTTACTACAAGAATCTTGGAGTCACGTTCCTTGCCAGAGTGATCCCTCCGGTCATTGCCCTTCCTCCCGGGGGACCTTTTTGACTTCTTCCCGGAGGAGATGCTTTCGTCCTGCGGGAGAAATCCCTTCTTAGCCAGGTCGTCTTCTTCTCCTCGGGCGTATTTTTCCACGACCTCGAAGAGCTCATGGGTCGTCCTTGGGGGATCTCTCCCAAGCGCGCGATTGAGTTCTCCGGGGCGACCCTTCTTTGCGCATTGATGATTTGTGGAGTCGGGGCATTTGCCACTGACCGCACTTTAGAAAAGCGCTTAAGAAATTCTCTTGTGGATTCACCCATACATTTTAATGAAGAAAAATTTGGTTGGGGAGCATGGGCGCTTATAGCTTCCTTGGAAATTTTTGTTGAACTCTTCCTCGGTGGTCCCAAGAATAGATGGAGCCTTTCTTTTGGTTGAAGAACCCGAGGAGCGCCGTTCAGGAGAGGAGCATGGGGGCGGTTGCACATCTCTACTTCTCCACCTCCCGGCCGAATCGCCGTGGAGTATACTTCGAGGAATTGTATGGGGTCGAGTCCCCATCGTAAGGCAGAGATTGGGTGGCGGAACTTTGGTTGAAGCAGACTTTGAAGATGTCTCGGCGAGAGGTTCCCGATCTCGGGGATGCCCTGTCCCGCCAGCGAGTGATGGTGATCGTGGCGGTGCGGCGGCGGCGGTGGCGGGGCTCTTTCGGTGGAAGAGCTAGATGTCGGTGGTGGCGGCGATGGGTGCGAGTGCATTGGTGAGTTGGGCGCCAGCCCGACTTGCAACTTGATTGGTAGGGAGATTAGTGATTGACATCCATTTCTTCGTGGCGGTGGTGACCGCGCTCCCAGCGGATCCGATTGGTGGCGAGGACCGCCTAGTGCCCGCAGAGTACATGCTCTTGACCGCCTTGGCCACAACACCTTGATGTGAATCCTTACGGCAGCGAGTGCACTTGGGCCATGCGGGTGGAATGGTCTTTCCTTTGAAGAGTCTTTGGAGGCGCGAGGGAGCAACTTTGGCCTCACGGGCTCCCTAGTCGCCCGACCATGTAGCACCTTGAGGATGGAGCCAGCACTTCTTGGGGGGTGACTCGCCATCTCCGGTCTGGCGCATTGCCCAGTGGAGGAGCTTGGAGGGAGGTCGCGGAGCGCCGTTCGAGGGGTATGAACTCGGGCCTCGGAGGGTGGGGCGACAGGATGGTGCAATGGAAAGAGTGAGCTCCTCCCATCGAGTTTGGTGGGTGCATTGGCGATGAGGAGCCCGTTCATCACCGCGTGGGCGAGTGGAGGAGGTTATGAGGATGTCCCCAGCCCTCCTCAGGAAAAATCCTGGCCGGGTCGTGCCACATGAGGCTGAAGGCGGTCTTGGGAGGCGGGGAGGCGTGTTGAGGGCCGCTGGGAGTACGATACGTGGCCATCATGTAGTCCACCACCTGCCTTGCGGTTGCCTCCACCATTGCTTTGCAATTAGCGGCGTCAAGCCCCCCAGGAGCGGTGGATGGCCCTGGAGCTTCAGCAACATTTCGGGCCTCTTGCCTTGAGCCAGAAACCGCGTCAACTGGCGCAATGGAGGTGGGGATGCCTGGCGGCCAGGAATGCGTAGGACGTTGTCTGTCCCGGGATGAATAGCTCCGATCTCCGAAGATAACCCATGCCTTGGGCTTCTTCGGGGAACGAACCGGTCGTCCGCGGGCTCCCTATGCTCTGGAGTGAGAGGAGGCCTCGTGGACTTGGAGTACTTCTTGGTAGGAGCCATAGCCTTCCGTTGATTAGCTACGTCCCCACGGTCGGCGCCAATGTTGATGGTGTAAACCGAACACAAGTAAGAGGGTGGGCGGCAGTAGTGCTCTGAGCCGCCGCCCACGAGAGCGTAACACGAGATTTATCTGAGTTGAGGGTCCGAGAGGACCGCCCTACTCTGTCGGTGGCCTCTGGGGTTGAGGATCCTCAGAAGGCTCACCTAGTGACTTCTTGGTATGTATTGCATAGAGCCCTTCCCCTTATGAGAGGGATACATGGGGTATTTATAGGCTCCTCGGCTGTACAAATGACCAAAATACCCCTTGGGGTTGGCTACTCTAAGAATACAAGTGAGGGTATGGTCTTTCGGGAGGCGTTCTTGCACTTCTTGGACTGTCTGTGAGTCTTCATGGCGAGCTCCATTAGTGTGATAGACGAATTATTCTTACAACAGGAGCTATGAAGATCAATATACCAGTACAGCGAAAAACTAGTATTGAATCCAATCTAAAATCCCCAAAGCAAAACAATCAAAACAGAAATCAAACCCTAAAGCGCGGTCGGGCCAAGCGGCTTATGGCGGTCGGACAGCGGTCAGTCGTCTGGTTGGCGTTGTAAGCGGTCTGACCGGCCTGACTTCAACAGTGCAAGCAGTCGATTTCAAAACGAAAATCGATCAAACTTTTGATCTACCCAGCCAAACTTGACCAAACTTGGAACACACCTCACTAAGGATATTAGGAACCTATTCCAAGCAACGAAAGAGTAGATCTACGACAAAGTTTTGATCTTTTTCAGATTGAACGAAGAGGGTTCAAGAATGGGTTAAAAACGAAAATGTGATCTAGAGACTTGCTCGTGGGTGAAAGATGATCCAGATGATCTTAGATATGTTCCCACATGTCACAGCAAGCTAGATCAAGAGAAAAGACCAATCAAAAACTCGAGAATCAAGAAAGACATCAAATCACCAAATAGAGAGAAAGAAGGCAAAGAGACAAATCTTTGAACAAGCTTTCCTTGGATTGATATCAAGAAGATAAGTGAACACAGCCACTCAAGAAGATGAATGATTACAATCACGATACGCATGGACACGAGATCAATCCATCTCTCTCTCTCTAGAACCATAACCTCCACTAATCCTCTCCCTAAACAAACTAGGGTTTCAAACACAATGAAAGGGTTGAGGTGGCTGTCCAGCATAGCCCCTATTTATAGTGGAGGCTTAGACCTTCTAGAAGCAAAACCCTAATGGGCTCCCGTTAAGGCCCACACACAAGCAGGTCACCTGCATACGCATTTTAAAAGCGCCGTCTTCATCTCCTCTTGACCTAATCCGCTTCTCCACGCCATCTTGTGCCGCGGGTTAGCAAAAGGTCACCAAGGCGGTATTTGGTAAAATTACCAAAATAACCTTTCTCGATCTTTTTCGAAGACCGAGTCCCATCTTCGTGAAGCACCTCCTATGCTTCGCCACGTGTAGGTTGATCCAGCGGCTCTCATCATGTCGGTAAGTCTCTCCCATCCGGCTCCTACCGAAACCACCATGGCACTGAACTGCCCGTTCGGTCACCTTTGTCCATTTTGCGCCATGCTTGACTCCATTGACTTCACCCGGCATCCTCGATCGTTCTGGACCTCAGCTCTCCAAGCTTAGTCCAGATCATCCTCATGGATTATTGTCATTGACAACCTGCACAACAATAGACAAAGAAATCGATTCCGAGAACAAGTTCCTCACAACTTGACCCACGTTAGTCAAAACATGCATCATGCAACACATATGTCATGAAACTCATGAACTTGACCTAACCCAACAATCATCACCACCAGTTGGCCGATGAAACAAGTCAAAACCGTCGAGGCCTTTGGCGATCGACCGCCACTGTTGGCGGTCGACCGCCCGACTAGGACTTAGCCAAAATTCCTCCCTGGAAATCCGAAACCTACTGGAATTTTCAAACCAATAGAACTTTTGCCTGGAAGCTCCAAAAATTATGAGACCAAGTGTAGTAGAATCTACTCACTTGTCTACACCCTCTATTTTTGGCCCAGCTTCAAAACTCAACAACTCATGAAGGCCAGTCTGACCGATTTCCTAACGCCGGTCTGACCGCCACTCATGGCCGGTCAGACCGCCGCGTTGGCCGGTCAGACCGCCACTTGCCTAATAGCCCTTTTGAACTTTGCCGAAAACACGTGATTCGACAAACCGTTAACGACATTGCCAATTGTAACATCATCCTAAGATCATGCAAATATCCCCATGATATCCACAATCTCCCCCTTGATGAACACATTGGCAATTTCCCACAAATGCAAATTTTGAGGTTTGAAAAGTAAAAACATGACGTTTTCGCACAGAGGCTCAACTTAGTCCAAATGCAAGAAAAAGCAAAGAAAATGACCAAGTTGCCTTCAGAATAGTATAGGCAAGTGAGATAAGGCAAAAGAAAGCAAGAAGGCTTCATTTTCTAGAAAATTTCAAAATCTCACTTAAGGTCCATATGAAAGAACAATTGTTCAAATTGACCTTAGATCATTGTGAGGCTTCAAGATTTGCAATTCAAGTTCAGAAGTAGCAATAAGACCACAAGAATGCAAATAAGAAACTCCCCCTCACTATGATCCTCAATTTTCAGAAAAACTCAAAATCTCCAATTTTCAAAAACTTCTCCCCTTTGAACATTTTTACATCTTCTCCCCCTTTGACAATGGAGTCATCAAGAAATCACGCCTTCCTCTTGTCCAGAGATAACAAATGCAGAATTGAGGAAAAAGCATAAGAAAGAGCATGCATGAATTACGATGAAGTGGCTTCATTTTTGTATTTTTCAATTTTTTTGAATACAAGAAGCTTTGGAGATTACCCAACAGAATGAGCTAGCATTTCTAATATTGCACAAACAACATATCAAGCCTGAAAGCGCTAGCAAGATCATGATAAGACATATATAACAAAGCTAAAGCTAGAAGGCTCAATATAAAGCAATGAATTTTAGCATTTTAAGCAAAACTTCAAATCTAGCAAGTTCATCAACAGGGATCCTAAAATGACACTGGCCATGTCACAATGTCAATGTGAGATCAAAAAGCTAACAATAACCACATTAAGAGACAAACAGGTCCTGAATTGAATCATTTTGCTCAATTTTCTCAAACGCCCATTTTTCAACAGTTTTTCATTTGCAATGAATATTGAAGTTGACTAATGGTCTAACTTAGTGACAAGATCCTGGACTAGGAGCCATCCACAAACTCATCCTAAGCCGACTAGAAGTTGATTAAAGAGTATATCTTAGTGAAGAAGATCACGGACTAGGAGCCATCCACAAACTCTTCCTAAGCTTCTGCAGGCGACAAATCTTGAGGTTCATATCGATTCGACAAGCAATCCCCATGAGATCGTCTGGATTATCAAACTATCTCCAAGTTCATGTCTTTGACATGCAGTCTCGCAAGAGTAGTTTGGCACAATTTAAGCATAAGACAATTGTGGCGACCCAACCCTAGGGCACAAGAGAGGACCTCACAGGATCTCCTAGGACGTCCCTTAGGACCTCCCAGGAGGTCCGGTGGCACCTCCTGAGGCTCGGGTAGGATCTGCCCGCGGCAGCACCAATTGAGGCCTTGGTAGGACCTCTCATGATTACCACCGAGGGAAGTGGGAGTCACGGGGAGATCCCTCACTGCCACGGCCAACTCAGGGGAGGTCGAAAGACCTGACCTGGGGAGGTCGTGAGACTTGAGAGATCACTCTGTGATTCCCAGCGTGATCTGAGCTAGTCCCAAGGATCTTAAGCTAGCTCTTCACAGCAACAAGAATGGTAACATCCACGACATAACTTTATTTACAACATAACAAAGGAGTTGTTTACAAAAGGTGGCCTTGGGCCAAAAGCAAACTTACAAAAGAACAAAGGCAGAGGTCCATCCTTTGTACCACGGGCAAAATGGTTTGGAGGCACAACCTACTAAATCTGGTCCTCCTCTTCTCCGCTATTGTCTTCTCTGATAAGATTTTGCATTGAGCAAGAGTGAGCACTACCCTTGTGCTTTCATAAGTCACACCGTGGAATAACAAGATGACATGCATATATGGATATACAAAAGAAGGCATAATAGGGTTGATTTGCATAAAGCCAAGTATCTTTCAATTACAATTATTAAGTTCCAAGGCAGATTTTTAATAGCTAAAATTCATTTTTCAAACTTGATTTTCAGTTAGATAACATTCATCAACAAGTTGGTGAAGGATACCCTCCTGTCACAAGGCTCCCTGCCCAAAGCCCATGGGATAGAAATCCCAAAACAGTTTATTAAACATTTTTAGAAACCCAAATTCAACATCTAACTCTGAGTGGCCGCTGCCAGCATGTCCATGATCGTGGACACGGCTATTCGAATAGATTTACACTCGATCGAGGATGTGCACTTTACCCACACGACATGAATTCGTCTAGTTTATCTGGCATCCGTCGATGCCACCTCTCACTACCAAAGGTAAGAGGTCTAGAGTTCATGACAAAGCTTTTGAAATGCATTGTCCCACCACGACCTCTCCTTGCTAAGGTTTAGCCTCCTTTGGATTGACTCATGAGATCTAGGCCCTCTTGCACCGATGGGAACATAGGTCATAAAGACACTTGGCCATAGAAGACCTCCCTCCTCCAAGCTGGATCAAGCTGCGGTGGAAGTTACGCAAATTACTTAGCTAGGTCCCACACCCCATCTTGGAGACATGTGGTTGCACGGTTTGGCATAGCCCATCATAGGCCTAACATTGGCGGCTCAAAGACCGGTCCTTAGCCGGCTTGGGCAACAATCACAAACTCTTGGACCTCCACCTTATCCGAGGATAGAGTCAGGTGCATAAACCTTGCACCAACCAAGCAACCAATTCGCCCAAGCCTAAATCAACTTTCATTTTCTTTGCTTCCCTGACAATATTTTCACACTCCATGACATCCCAATGCCATGGTCAAAACATTTTAAGCAGTATTTGGTCATGAAGGTAAGGTTTCCCAAAACAATTACTTTTGGTCTAAGCAATACTAAGCATTTGGTTTTCAATTGCTCTGGTTCACACTAATGCATCAAACGGGTTTTTGTCTAAGGTGGCAACAGATTGGGTTCATTGTCAAAGTTGGCCATATGAAGGAATTAGGCATAACTAAGTGTTTAAAGACATGCATTAAAATATCTTGGTAGAAATAAGCATGCATATACTTTGAAACAGAACATAAGTAAATTGAAATATTGGGTGCAATATGATCAAGAGCATGACTTGCCTTGCTCCTTTGTCTTGAGAGTCTTTTTCTTGATGCTCTCACGCTCCTCGGTGCCTTCACACTCTATCTGAGAGAAAAGAAGACAACTCAAACCACATTCCAAATAAAGAGCCAAAAGAACTTTAAAAGAAACTCCAAAACTCAACCAACTGAAGCAACTTATATTCAAAATAGGTTCTTTGGGAGAGGTCCCAACTTCTTGGGGAGAGGTCGAATGAGGAAGGTCCTCACGGAAGACCGGAGGCGGCTCTAACAGCAGACCAAGAGGATAATGAGTCTGCGAGGATCCGGAGAGGTGATCTCAAGTGAAGCCATGGAGTTCAAAGAGAATCCAAAGGAAGAGGTCTGAAAGGGACACAATCTCTTATGGAGGCGACAAGAACAAAACGGTATAATATACAAGGAAGCTTACCGACAATAAGAAGGAGGTGGAGGTGAAGGGAGGTCGAAGGCAATCAGGCGGTTGAGGTCAAGCCCAAGCTCCTCTAGAGCCTCCAATGGTGAAAACACGATGGAGAGATGCTCTGGCGATGTTCTTGGCGGCAAGGACTCACCAGAAGGCTGGCAGTGTGAGCCAAAGTGTTAAGTGTGTGAAAAAGGTGGCAATGGAGGGCTCCGGGACTAGTTATAGTCAAAGAAAGGAAAAAGACCACTCAGCGTACATGATTTGGTGAGCATGTGAGATGGGCAAAAGATGCAGGGAGTGTCAAAGAAAAATAATAAAGGGCGAGTGTCTTTATTACGGGAGGAGACTAGAAAGGACACCAATAGTGCCCAGAATGACCCCATACAATAAAGCGACCACTTGCTTGGCTGCATTTAATCGACATTACATGCATTAAATGCCCACAGTACTAGTGTGGCGGGGAAACATAAAATAGGTAAGCCTGGCAGGTGGGACTAGTCAAATCTAGAGACAGTTGGGTCAAAGGGGGAGGTCCTGACAGTTGGATCTCCAAGAGGAGGTCCAACGGCCATGATTGAGTGCTAACGGGAGGTCAGAGTGGTAAGAGGAACCCCACCCACTAGGGAGGTCTAGAGTGTAGGATCAAATCGGGACGGGAGTGCGAGCGGTTAGGATCTCCGAGGGGAGGTCCTAACGATCAGGTCTGCCAACGAAGGGAGGTCTAGATGGTTAAGATCTCCGGGGAGGTCTTAACGGTCGAGATGTTCAAGAGGAGGTCTGGAGGCTAGGAGGTCCCGATACGAGAGGAGGCCGCACATGGGAAGGTCCAAAGACACATGGAGGAGGTCCACGTGACTTAGAGGTTCGACAACCAAGATCCCATCAAGGGAGGTCTGGTGAGGATCCTTGCAAAAGGAGTCTTGGGTAGTTCTTCTTTGGTGTCGTGAGATATGGGTGATCTTGATCTTTGGAGTCTGTCCGATCATATGGAAGGATGTCGGCTCCTCTTGTTCAACCTATGGAGGGTCGGTTTGCTTCGATGTTGTTGGGTTGGTTTGCTCCTCGGGAGGTGCGATCTTGTTCCTCTGGGGTTGGAGTTGGTGGAGGGTTTTGAGCTGAGCTACCCATTTGTCTCCCCAAGTTGGTGAATTTCAGCTTTTCTCAAGCGCCTCACTTCTGTTTGGATCTGTTGGCCCTTTTGATCCGGTGAAAGTTTACATCTTGGAATTTGTTTGGCACTCGATTGTTACTAAAGATGTCCGCTTTCAGAAGCAATTTTTTTGTCTCAGTCTTAACTCAACCCAGGGTGCCAAACACTAGTTGCAGCTTGCGTGAAATCGATGAGGACGAGGTAGTGGAAATCTCGGGTCCGGCCAAGATTTTGCCGAAAAGAAGGCGTCGCAAATTTCCGGTTCCGCTGGATTCTAGCCTTCTTCGTCATGGCCAAAGCTTAATCTTGGTAAGAAGGATTTCAAAGACAAGGCCGGCGCTATTCTTTTGGCGCCTCTTTTTGAAGGTCACCAGAAGTCTCAGGGCAAGCCGGTGCCTCCCTTCCTGTCGGTTCCTTTGGCCCAATGTATTGGACGTGGCTTTTGCCAGGCTTCTCCTAGTGAGCTGTCTGAGGAGGCTCTGCTGGAGTCTGATGAAGAATGAACTGGGCCATGTTAGTCAGCTTCTACTGCTTTTGTGGGCCGCTGTTTGGCCTCTGTCTTTTAGCTATCTGGCAGCTTCTCCTTTTGGTCTGTTTGCTTGTTGATGATCAGGGTTTACAAACTATTTTGTCGTGTGGTGGTGCTTTGAAGCCCAAACGTTTCTATATGTTAGTTTCTTTTTGTGCTTTACTCTCGGGGCATCCTAGCTTTCTTCTACTTTGGTATATTCGGTGCTCAGGAGGTGCTGTTTGTATTGTGTTGCTGTCCAAGTCTGTCATCCTAGTTTGCCTCTGGCAGCTAGCTCGTCGTTGCACCTTTTTTTCTTTTCCATGCGGATGGCGAAGTGGAATGTCCTTACGTGGAACGTGAGAGGCATCAATTCCCCTTGAAGTGGGATGCTATCAGATCTAAGATTGATGAGGCGCTGCTTTCTGTTCTATGCTTCCAAGAAACTAAGAGGGTTGATTTTGACAATCGTTTTATCGTAACTTTGCTCCCAGGCGCTTTAACAAATTCTTCTTTGTCCCTGCGTCTGGCGCCTCGATGGACTCCTCCTTTGCTGGAATGGGGCTCTATTTGATGTCTCAGTAGTGCATTCTAACCGGTTCTCTCTCACGGTCAAGCTCTCTTCAACTATTTCAGATCAAGTTTGGTTTATTACGAATATTTACGGTCCTTGTACTGCAGAAGGAAAGGCTGAATTTCTGGATTGGTTGCTTAGTCTTGATGCTTCTCGTTTTGAACTTTGGCTTCTGGTGGGAGATTTCAATCTTCTCCGCAGTACAGAGAACCGTAATAAACTGGGGGGAAATACTTTGGACATGTTTCAGGTTTAATGAGGCTATTAATCACCTTGGTGGTTGAAATCCCCTCAAAGTAGGGCTTTCACTTGGAGTAATTTGCGGGACAATGTTCTTCTTCAAAAGCTTGTTGGGTTTCACTTGACTTGGTCCTTTGGTTTTTCCCTCCACGTTGGCGTTTCCGTTGTCCAGGGTTACTTCTAATCATGTTCCTTGTTTGGTTCAATTGTCGACCTCTATTCCTCAAGCTTCGATTTTCCGCTTTGAAAATTATTGGTACGCAATTTGACTCTTTCTTACCCAAAGTGGAATATCTTTGGAATTGGAATCCTATGATCTCCAACTTGGCTCGGTGGTCTCTCTCAAGCTCAAGAATTTAAGAAAAGGATTGAAACTTTGGAGCAAAAGTCTTTCCAGTCTAAATACTCTTATTGAGAACACTAGCTGGGTTTTAGCTTTGCTTGATGGCCTGGAAGATCAGCGCTCTCTTTGTTTGGTGGAAAGGAACTTTCGAAGAATTCTTCAAGCTCATCTTCTGCAGCTGTTGAAATCTAAAAAATTTCTTGGAAGCTTGCGTCGACTATTGATGGGTTAAATTCGGGGATGAAAATTCAAAATTTTTTCAATCAATTGCCTCTTCGTCTTTTCGTCGAAATTACATTGCTCGTATTTATCTGGAGGATGGCTCTTTTGTTACGGATCATGAACAGAAGGCTCATTTGCTTTGGAATTCCTTTAAACTTAGATTAGGTGTTTCCGAAGCATGTTTTATGCATTATGACCTGTCTTCTTTGATCCTTCCTGTGGACCCCGAGCTTTTGGTTAACCTGGATCGGAGCTTCTCTCCAGAAGAAATTGATTTGGTGGTCAAACATTTGGAGCACGATCATGCTTTGGTCTAGAGCGGATTTAATGGTACATTTCTTGAAAAAATCTTTGGAACTTGATTGCTCGATTTTCTGACTTATGTAATGCCTTTTGTGATAATAACCTCAATATTCAGAGTATCAACTCCTCTTTCATCACTTTGATTCCTAAGAAGACTCATCCCGAATCAGTTAATGACTTCAGACCTATATCGCTTTTAAACAGTTCTCTCAAGCTTTTGACAAAATTGGTAGCAAACCGGTTGCAATCAATTATTCTTCATGTTATTCATGCTAATCAATATGGATTTTTGAAAGGGAGAACTATTCAAGATTGTCTAGCCTGGGCCTTTCAATACCTTCATATCTGCCATCAGTCCAAGAGGCCAATCGTCATTCTTAAGTTGGATTTTGAGAAAGCCTTTGATAAAGTTGAACACCATGTGATTCTGGCCATGTTGCAATATAAAGGTTTTAGTGAAAAATGGCAACTTTGGATTAAAAATATTTTGGGTTCCGGTACTTCTTTGGTACTGTTAAATGGTGTTCCAGGAAAGGTGTTCCACTGCAAGAGGGGTGTAAGACAAGGGGATCCTCTTTCGCCTCTCTTATTTGTGCTTGCAGCTGATCTTCTCCAATCTATTATCAATCAAGCTTTCCGTATGGGGTTATTTACTTGTCCCTTGGGCTCAGATCTCGAGCAAGATTTTCCAATAATTCAATATGCTGATGACACCCTTCTTTTCATGCCGGCTGATGCTCCTCAACTTTTCTACCTCAAAGGTCTTCTTCGGTCTTTTGCGGACTCAACAGGATTAAGAGTTAATTTCCACAAATCTTCTATGATTCCAATCAATGTTGATTCTTCAAGGTTACTTCATCTCGCTAACACTTTTGGGTGCAATGTTGGGGCTATGCCTTTTACCTACTTAGGGCTGCCACTGGGGACTACAAAACCGAAGTGTGATAGCTATTTGCCGCTGCTAGACCGTATTTCTCGTCGGTTGTCAGGATTATCACCTTTTCTTTCGTATGGAGGCCGATTAGTATTGGTGAATTCGGTCTTTTCCTCCCAAGCGGTGTATCATCTCTCCTCTCTGCAATTGCCAGCTAAAGTTATTACTCAGATCGATAAGTTAAGAAGGCAAGCGCTGTGGCATGGTTCTGATATTAATAAGCGTGGAGGTTGTTTAGTAGCCTGGTCAGCTGTTTGTCGCCCTAAACAGCAAGGGGGACTTGGTATCTTAAATCTCAGGGTTCAGAACAAAGCATTATTGATGAAGCACCTTCACAAGTTTCTTAACAGAGAGATTGTCCCTTGGGTCCTTCTTACTTGGAGGGCGTTTTACAGGAATTTGGATGTGCCTAGCGCTGCTCATCTGTGCGGCTCATTCTGGTGGAAAGACCTGTTGCGTTTACTAGCTGAATTTAAAGGTTTATCTTCTTGCTCGGTATATGATGGGCTTTCTTGTTTCTTTTGGAAAGACTTTTGGAACTTAGGTTTTCCAATACTTAAGTGGCCTCATCTTTTCTCTTTTGCCCTGAACAAAGATATTTCTGTGGCTGCACTCCTGCATTCGGAAGATCTTCATAGTCTTTTTCAGCTACCCCTTTGACCCACTGCAGCATTGCAGTTTCTGGAACTTAGTGGTTATATTGATTCCTTTGTGTCGGATTCATCCAAGCATGACGAATGGAATTTCATCTGGGGCTCTAGGACTTTCACCTCCAAACAAGCTTACACTCAGATAATGGGTTCATTTAACACGCCTGTTACTTTTACCTGGCTGTGGTCCTCTGCATGTTTAAGTAAGCAAAAGTTTTTCTTTTGGCTTCTATTGAAGGATCGGTTGAATACTAAGGACCTTTTAACCCGAAAGAATTTTGTTCTGAACAATGCAGACTGCGTTCTGTGTCAGGCGGGTATACAGGAATCTTCAAAACATCTTTTCTTTGAATGTTCGTTTAGTAAACAATGTTGGTCTTTAGTTGGTTTTGCTTGGGATTCAACCTCTCGATGGTGGACTTCTTGGGAGGGTAAGCGGTTTTGTCGAAGTTCTTCAAAGAGATTACGATCATTGCTGTTGGAGTATATGGTTGCATCATAATAAGGTTATTTTCAATCAAGGAGGTTTCTTTCTCCAATTGGAAATTTGAGTTCCGGGAAGCTTGTTCTAAGGTTGTCCATAGGGTTAAACCTTCTCTGAGAGATTTTTTTGTTATTTGGTTGCGAGGTTTAGGTTAATTGTCTTGTGATCCGTCCTTGTAATTAACAATCTTGTATATATATTTTTTAATTCATTTACAGTAGGGGTCCTAACTCCTCTTTTTTTGATCAAAAAAAGGACGTTGGTAGGATCTCACCCACAGGGAGGTCCTATCAGTTAGGCCCTCACGAAGGGTGGTTCCACGGGCTCAAGGAGGTCTTGAGAATTGAGTCGACAAGGGGAGGTCCTGATTGCTAGGATCTTCACAATGGGAGGTCCTGGCGGTGAGGATCTCGATATAGGAGGTCCTAAAGGTTCGGGAGGAGACCCGCGGAGGTCAGGGGTTCCTAGTTAAGCGAGTAAGAAGGTCCAATGGATGGGGGAGGTCCAAAGGACTTGAATTCGAAGGAAGGCCTAAACATATAGGCACGCCTTAACCAAGAGGAGGTCTAGACCTAAGGATGAGGTCGAACCAAAGAGATTGAACCAACAAAGAGATCCAAAGAGATCTAACTTCGAGAGAAAGGTCGGACATAAGGGCACGTCCAATTGAGAAAAGGTCTGGGCCCCAGTGGAGGTCCAACTTCAAGGAGCACTGGGAAGGTCCAGGCCACAGAGAAGGTCTAAACCGAACATAACACAAAAGAGGCGGGGAGGCGGCCAACTTACAGAAGGGTGACAACATGAAACTTAAACCTCTCCAACGAACCAACTATGAATTCTCATCAAAACAAAATTAGTTTTATTTTGTTTTACAATTTTAAAAGGACTTGGAAAATCAGGATGTTACAACAATCTTGAAATTTGATTTTTCATTTTTCACAAGAGCAGTTTTAGATTCTCAAGAACACAGGAAGCTCAAGTAATGATCAAAGCTAGATTCAAGAGCTAACAAAGCAATTTTGACAGGGCCAATGTCACAAAAGGAGCACTAATTGCGCAACTGGCTAAACAATTCACAAATTGCTAATTTTTTAGTTCAAGTTGTTTTTCAAGTTCTAACTCATTCAGCAAAGACTTAGCTGTACATGTGAAAGCATGATAATTCTAGCAAGTCAAAGAATTAGACATGGCATTGAGCAAGAATTGAAATACTAAAGCTTCAAAGGGTAATAAGCAAAGCTTCATCAATTTTAAAAGATAAGCAGAAAAGCTTATATTTACAATGCATCTTTTTTGGATTTTTCATATGAATGCAATATGATACAATGAGATGCAAGAAAAGCTTGAAAAGCCTAAAAAGCCTAAAAAGATCAAAAAGATCAACAAGTTCAATAGAAGATCAAATAAAAGATCAAAAGAACAAGAAAAGAACAGAAAAGATCCAACTCCCACTCAAACCAACCCATAGGGATAAATTACCCCTAACTCACTTCTCAAGGTGGCAAACCTTGTTGGGTCTAAGGGCTTGGTGAGGATATCGGCTAACTGAGCCTCGGACTCCACAAAATGTAGCACAATATCACCCTTCTCAACGTGGTCTCTAAGGAAGTGATAGCGAATGTCTATGTGCTTGGTCCTAGAATGTTGCCCTTGGGTTTTTGGCAATGTAATTGGCGAAGTGTGATCACGAAAAAAGAGAACACTAGCAAAGGTTAACCCAAAGTCCTTAGAGTGGACACCATCCACAAAATCCGACTCTGACAACTAGCTGACTACATATTTAGCCGGCGATGGATTGTGCAATGAGAAGATTGCTTCTTAGAAGACCAAGAGACAAGAGAAGTGCCTAAGAAATGACAAGTGCGGAGGTACTCTTCCTATCTAGTCGACTGACCTTAAAATCGAATCGAAAACCCCGAATAGGCGGCGAAGAAAGCGGGAATACCAAATGCCATCTTGGAGGGTAGAATGTAAATACGAAGATGCGCTTAACGGCTTGGCGATGTGAAGTCCTCGGTGGCCTGAAACCTCGCGTAGAAGCGGAGCCATGAAGTGGATGTCGGTCTTGAGGCCGTCAAGTACAAAGGAGCCGATCATCTTTGCGGTACTCGCGTTGATCCCGGCTTCTCCTTCATCATCTGGATCCAGCGATCAAAATCGCCATGGGAGTGGCGATAAACTGCGATCACCCATATCGAAGCGCTTGAGCGAGATCCTTGGTGTGCCGTCGATGGATGAAGATCCCTTCCTTACATTGCTTGATTTGTAGCCCCAGAAAGTAGTTGAGCTCGTCCATCATACTCATCTCAAATTCCCTGGATATGGTCTCAGAAAAGCTGAAAACAAGAGCATGAGAGGAACCACCAAAGATAATATTATCAACATAAATCTGAACAAGCAAAAAGTCATTGCCATGCCTAAGAATGAAAAGAGTCATATCAACTTTTCCCATTTCAAAATCATTCTTAAGCAGAAAGGTCTTAAGTCTATCATACCAGGCTCTAGGGGCTTGTTTAAGACCATACAAGGCTTTAGATAACTTAAAGACACGATCAGGGTACTTGGGATCCTCAAAGCCAGGGGGTTACCTAACATACACTTCCTCCTCTATAAAACAATTCAGAAAGGCACTCTTAACATCCATTTGATGCAACCTAAAACCTTTAGATGCAGCAAATGCAAGCAAGATGCGAATAGCTTCTAATTTAGCAACAGGAGCGAAGGTCTCATCAAAATCTAACCCCTCAACTTGGCTAAAACCCTGAGCTACAAACCTAGCCTTGTTTCTAACCACAAAACCATCCTCATTTTGTTTATTTTTAAACACCCAACGGGTGCCAATAACATTATGACCATTAGGAGGTTCTACAAGATTCCAGACTTTATTTCTTTCAAAATTCTCTAACTCCTCATGCATGGCATACCTGGAGCGAGTGACTCGCTCATAGATATTACCAATCATCTGATCCGGAGGGTGTTGCTTCTAGATGTGCAAAGGAGCGCCTGGGGGAGATAGTATCTCCTCAACCTCATGATCTGGCGATGAAGAGGATGTGAGGAGCCTCAATTGGAGGTGAAGCAGTCGTAGGAGGTTCTGAAGCTGAAGTAGGAGCATTAGCAGCAGGTGGAGGAGCATCATCAATTTCATCCTCATCTTTCTCAACAAATATGCTCTCTGTCACCTGTAAGATACCTGAAACATCGGATCTAGCTCCAGGGCTAGTCTCATCAAAAGTGACATTGCATGTCTCCTGGACAATGTTAGTTTCAACATTAAAGACCCGAAAACCCCTCGAATGAGCAGGATAACCCAGAAATAAATCATCACAAGTCCTTGATTCAAATTTATCTAGGATCCCTATATTGAGAATAAAACACTTCGATCCAAAGACTCGAAAGTGAGAGACAGAGGGTTTTCTACCAAAACGAAGCTCATAAGAAGTCTTGCCCAAAGACGGTCTCAAGAAGACACGGTTTGAAATATGGCAAGCTGTAGCAATAGCTTCGGCCCAAAACCTCCTCGGTGTGCTATACTCATCTAGCATCATCCTAGCCATCTCGACTAGGGTCCTGTTCTTCCTTTCCACAACACTATTTTGTTGAGGGACGTGTGGAGAAGAGAACTGATGCTCAATACCGCACTCAGCACAAAAAGAGGCAAAAGAAGCATTCTTGAATTCCGTGCCATTGTCACTGCGGATCGCTCTCAAGGCACCAGAAAGTTCAGAAGCCAAACGAAGAACAAGATCATGAAAATGATCAAAAGCCTCATCCTTCAAAGCAAGAAAGAACACCCAAGAGTATCTCGAAAAATTATCGACTATGACAAGAATGTACCAATTGCTACCGACTGACCGAACCCTAGCAGGACCAACAGTATCCATATGAAGCAACTGTTCCAGTCCGTCAATCATGACCATAGTCAATGAAGGGTGTGAGACGGCAACTTGCTTGCCATGCCTACAAGGCGCACATACAGCATCCTTGACAGCTTTGAGTTTAGGCAAACCTCTCATGAGATCAAGACCGCTAACTCGTGTCAGATGATCAAAACCAATGTGCTCCAAATGTCGGTGCCAAAGCCAGATATCAGAAGAAGAAGCAATTAAGCACTTTAAAGAACCAGCAAGAGATTTAGAAAAATCAGCTCCAAAAATTATACCAACTCTAGAAATCCCAAAAACGAGCTCACCAGCTGAATCAAGCACCCGACAAGTATTTTTCTTAAAACAAGTTTCGTAGCCATCATCAAGAAGCTGCGAAACAGAAAGCAAGTTGTACCTTAGCTTGTCCACAAGAGCGACGTCCTTCATGATGAATTTGTTATTCACCTTGATCGATCCCGTTCCTACAATCCGCCCTTGCGTATCATCTCCAAAGGTGATGAAGTCATCACCTATCGACCGCGTGAAGGAAGTGAACCATCTTGAGTCTCCGGTCATGTGGCGTGAACAGCCGGAGTTGACGAGCCACGTGTTCTTCCTCCTTCCGCGGCGATCCTGAAAATCAAGGCACAATAGATTGATGTGTCTCAATATTGGGGTTATTAAAACATGACTTGGGAACCCAGTACTAAGACACATGTCTGCGAGGAGTATGCAAAGCAGAATGAGTGTCCTTGATCCTAGTTGATGTTCTATCATGAGCAATGGTCACATGAACATGAGATGCATTCTGTCTAGGAACATGACGATGATGAGTATGTGCAACAAATCCTAGACCAGGTTTCTTCTTCTCTACATGACCATGTCTCACAAAAGCTCTAGGTTGATGAAATGAAGTTCTAGCATGATTTTTCTTAGCATTTTTCAACCCTCATGTGATACTCAACCAAATGTCCACTCTTTTTGCAATAGGTGCAATGGTATTTGATACCACTGGGAGAAGCACCTTTTGACTCAAAAGAAGGTTGGACAAAACCTGTAGATTTGAAAGCAATTTTTGCAGGTTGGGTTTTGAATTCAACTAAGCCCTTCTCCAAGACCTGAATGACCTTAGTCTTGGATTTGTCCTAGGCACAGTTGTATTCTAAACCCTGCATCTTATAAGGAGTTCTAGACTTGTCAAGAATCATGTTTAATTGTTTTTCACCATTAGAGAATTTTTGTAAAGTATTCTTAAGATAAGCATTCTCTTTTCCAATATTAACACATGATTCACAGTACTTGGCCTTAGCATGTTTCTCCTTAAGACAAGCAACTTCAAGCTTATAGGCTGCACATGATGCACAAGGCATAGATTCAATTGTGTCCTTAAGCTTGGCATATTTAGCTCTAACTACCTCTAGAATGTCCTTAACTTCATGTTCACGTTCTATGCAGAAAGAGTAGAAGCTAGATTTAACATTTCCAGAAACATCCAACTTGCTAGACTCTAAGCATTTTTCACAGGGAGCAGATTTTACATCAATTAGCCCAGTCCTGGCATTTTCAAGTTGATGCAAAGCAATATCATGAGCAGATTGCAGTTTAGACAGTTCGGAGTGCAAAGCATGGCGGGATGAACATTCATCAACATCTAGACTCTTAGCATTCACAAGCTCTACTGTCAAATTCTCGACTTGTGACTCTAGATCCTTATTCCTAGCCATGGTGAACTCTAAAGCCTTTTCCTGACTAAGCAGTTGCTCATACATGTCATCGCATCTAGCAGAAAGAATATCATAGGAGGGAGGTACCTCATCGTCGTCATCGGCGTCGATGGAGTCGGCCATGAAGCACATGCCGGTGAAGTCCTTGGCCTTCCCCTTCTTGTCTTGAGGGAGCTCCTCCTCCTCCTTGTCCTCCTCGCTCCCGGAGTCCACATCGCTCATGGATTGCTTTCCAAAAGCGGCAAGGACCCGTGGCGGCCTTCATCGACTTAGCGACATCAAACTTTGATTTGTTCCCTTGAGACTTCTACCAAGCTGGCTTTCCCTCCTTGTGGTTGCCCTTACCCTTCAGCTTAGGGCAGTTAGCCCGGATATGGTAAAGCTCACCACACTCGTAGCTTGTTGTACACCCGTGTGAATTTCTTGACTAGGAGAGCTAGCTCGGGCTCAGGAAGACTCTCATGATCCTCTTCATGAATTGCCGATAAACAAGCAAGAGAAAAACCCGAAGAGGACTCAGAAGAACCATCAAAAGCTCTTGAAAGAGGATCAGCCATCAAAGCCATGTTATCCTTCTTAGGAAGACTGTCTCTCTTGATCTCATGAGTCTTGAGCTTGCTATAAAGCAGCTCCAAAGTAAGAGTAGAGAGATCGACGTTCTCCTCTATGGCAGTAACCTTCATCTCCCACTCCTTGGTGTTGATTGTAGCCAAGAGATGGGTGGCATTCTCAGATTGAGAGTACTCAATGTCAACAGCTCTCATCTGATTGATCACTTTGTTGAAGCGAGTAAAAACGTCATCGATTCTCTCGCCAGGACGCATCTCGAACTTGTTATACTCTCGCTTGAAGACCGTTTGGCGCACTTGCTTAACTTGGGACAATCCCTCATGATAGGTTTCGAGGGTGTTCTAAATCTCATGTGCGGTCTCCAAATTGCAAATCCTATCATACTCCTGTCTACCAAGCCCACCATATAGGAGATTCTTTGCCTTGTTGTTGTTAGCCAAAAGTATTGCCGAAGCTTGCGTAGCAACCTCAGGCAAAACGAGCGGAGCTCGAACAACCTCCCATACAGCTTGTCCTTCGCTCTGAAGGAAGACACGCATGCGGTTCTTCCAATCAAGGTAGTTAGGATCGCGATCCAAGTCTTAAAGTCTTACGACTCTACGAACCCACGACAGCCTGTCGATCCAAGTCTTACTGCCGATCCGATCCTACTCAAGGTCGGTAGGATCGCGATCCTACTCTTAGAGTCTTACGGTTCTCTGAACCCACGACGACTGTCGATCCAAATCTCCTTGTCGATCCTACTCGTAGAGACTTAGGGCAATTTTTTTAGAGGCCGGGCTTTGCTGATATTTTGTTTTAGAGCAAAATTTGTTGATATTAATTTCGAGAATGAAACTATAAATAAACAAGGAGCATGCAAAATATTGTATCGATTGTGGTAATGCTAGTACAAATATCTATATTATGGCATGAGCAATCTTGAGCTTGATAATGATAAGCTCTTTTTATTCTGGAGTATGTCTAGCTACTTTTAAGGAACATGCAAGTGGTAAACCATATAACAATCATACAAACTTATAGTATAGATGTTAAATATGTGTATTTTTACAAATCCAGTAGAATCGCCGATTCTACGATTCGATCTCTGATTCGATCCTCTAGGAGGCAAATCGATCCGACTGGGATCTCGACTCGACTACCTTGCTTCCAATAGGCATAGTCGAGCCCATCGAAGATATCTTGGCTTGGTCGAGTACTTCTCCATCGCCAAGTTCAGTGACCGGTTAAGATCAAGATTGAACTAACCGGGCTCTGATACCACTTGTTGGACCGAAAAGGCGACTAGAGGGGGAAGGGGGTGAATAGGAGCACGCTCACTTTTTCACAAAGGATGGATTCAACACAAATTTCACTCCAATAACTATGGGAGCTATGAAGATCAATATACCAATACAGCAGAAAACTAGTATTGAATCCAATCCAAAATCCCCAAAGCAAAACAATCAAAACAGGAATCAAACCCTAAAGAGCGGTCAGACCGACGGCTTATGAGCAGTCAGACCGCGGTCCGGTCTGACCGGCGTTGTAGAGGCGGTCTGACCGGACCGGCCCTGACCAGAAACAGTGCAAACAAATCTGATTTCAAAACGAAAATCGATCAAACTTTTGATCTACCCGGCCAAACTTGACCAAACTTGGAACACACCTCACTAAGGATATTAGGAACCTATTCCAAGCAACGAAAGAGTAGATCCACGACAAAGTTTTGATCTTTTTCAGATTGAACGAAGAGGGTTTGAGAACGGGTCAAAAACGAAAACGTGATCTAGAGACTTGCTCATGGGTGAAAGATGATCCAGATGATCTTAGATACGTTCCCACATGTCACAGCAAGCTAGATCAAGAGAAAAGACCAATCAAAAACCCAAGAATCAAGAAAGACCTCAAATCACCAAATAGAGAGAAAGAAGGCAAAGAGACACATCTTTGAACAAGCTTTCCTTGGATTGATATCAAGAAGATAAGTGAATATAGCCACTCAAGAAGATGAATGATTACAATCACGATACGCATGGACACGAGATCAATCCATCTCTCTCTCTCTAGAACCCTAACCTCCACTAATCCTCTCCCTAAACAAACCAGGGTTTCCAACACAATGAAAGGGTTGAGGTGGCTGTCCAGCATACCCCCTATTTATAGTGGAGGCTTAGACCTTCTAGAAGCAAAACCCTAATGGGCTCCCGTTAAGGCCCACACACAAACGGGTCACACACGCACGCATTTTAAAGCGCCGTCTTCATCTCCTCTTGACCTAATCCGCTTCTCCACGCCATCTTGCGCTGCGGGTTAGCAAAAGGTCACCAAGGTGGTATTTGGTAAAATTACCAAAATACCCATTCTCGATCTTTTTCGAAGACCGAGTCCCATCTTTGTGAAACACCTCCCATGCTTCGCCACGTGTAGGTTGATCCAGCGGCTCTCATCATGTCGGCAAGTCTCTCCCATCTGGCTCCCACCGAAACCACCATGGCACTTGCACCGACCCCGGCAGCTTGATCGAACCGTCGACCGAGCGCCTGTTCGGTCACCTTTGTCCCTTTTGCGCCATGCTTGACTCCATTGACTTCACCCGGCATTCTCGATCGTTCTGGACCTCAGCTCTCCAAGCTTAGTCCTGATCATCCTCGTCATTGACCGTCATTGACCTCCAAGCAAGTTGCACAACAATAGACAAAGAAATTGATTCCGGAAATAAGTTCCTCACAACTTGACCCACGTTAGTCAAAACATGCATCATGTAACACATATGCCATGAAACCCATGAACTTGACCTAACCCAACAATCATCGCCACCAGTTGACCGATGAAACAAGTCAAAACCGGTCAGACCGCCACTTTGGTCGGTCAGACCGCCACTGATCGGTCGACCGCCCTGGCGGCTCGATCGCCACTGATGGCGGTCCGCCCAACTAGGACTTAGCCAAAATTCCTCACTGGAAATCCGAAACCTACTGGAATTTTCAAACCAATAGAACTTTTGCCTGGAAACTCCAAAAATTATGAGACCAAGAGAATCTACTCACTTGTCTACACCCTCTATTTTTGGCCCAGCTCCAAAACTCAACAACTCATGAAGGCCGGTCTGACCGATTTCCTAACTTGATCGACCGCCACTCATGGCGGTCGGCCGCATTGCGTTGGCGGTCAGACCGCCACTTGCCTGACAGCCCTTTTGAACTTTGCCGAAAACACGTGATTCGACAAACCGTTAACGACATTGCCAATTGTAACATCATTCTAAGATCATGCAAATATCCCCATGATATCCACAGTAGTTTAGTTATTTTAATCTAGGTCCCGTCTTAGTCCAGTTGACTCCGTTAGTGCTTGCGTGCATCCAATATTATCCAAGTCCTTGGTTAATATCGGACGCACACGGGTTTCCCCAGTCGCTTGCCTGTGGAGAGATGTATTCTCACTCTTTTGCTTCCGTTGTCGCTTTCGCTACTTTTGTAATGTAATCAGTTTGGCCCTTATTGTAAAACTTGACTCGATACGGTCTATGTAAACTCTGATGTGTTAAATTAATGAATGGTATGGTTTTACGCCATGTATAGAATGATTCAGCAATGTGTTTATGAGTGCTATCTACTGATCCAGGAAATAGCACAGTATTTGCACAGAGGATTTGGATTTGCGAAATCCGGGTCCGACATTTTAGAAAAACAATGGAATCTTTGATTTTGGTAGGGGGTGACGTTGCTTTGCTGGGTCATTTGGAAAACTCGAAACACGGCGTGTTTTGAACAAAAAGTGGCCAAACCACCCAGTTCATGTGGTTTACCATTGTTACCATTTGCTTTGTTCTTGGTCTTTGCTCTGAAGCAGGAAGGCGTGTGACCTTGGGCGAGGCGGGTGTCGACGCGAATGGCGTCTAAAGTCTTTCTTAAAAAAATCAGCAGAAGACTACCTATTATATTGATAAAAGCAGAGTCAGAAACAAGGAATGAAAGGCCTGAAGCCCTGAAAAACAAGCTACGAATTAATTATACGGGGATTAATGGCTTCAGACATTTCTCCCCTGCTAGGATCCATACTCTTCCTTCTTTAATCTTAGAGACTAGCTTGAGGGGCAAGGAGAACCGTCGATTGAAGGTTCTAGCATTGCGCTTTTTTTAGATCCCTCAGACGATTAAGATAACTACCGTGGCCATCGCCCTCCTCGGCAGATAGGCAAAGTGGCAAATTGTCGTTCATCAGTCCTTGATACCATGACTGGCAGGCCAATAAGATAGCTTAAGCGGCACATAGCCCGACCAGTCTGTCACGAAGTCCTTCATAGGGACTAGGGCCGCGATGGCAGCATCTGTATCCCAACAGGATGAAGGATTAGCGAGTGGATCTCAGTTTGGCTTCGATGTTGATCCAAGATGATGATTAGTTTGATGGTGTTGTACGCCAGCCCTGTTTTGTTGGTGACGTTGCTCACTATTAGATTCTCTCTTTCTGGTTTCATGCTTGTATGGACATCCGACATGTGATGTGGGCGTACCCGAACTGCTGGGTTATCTGTTTTCGTTTGGAAACGGTGGAAGTGCACACACAAATGCTACCGGATCAACTCGCCCTGCTGTCCCAGCAAGCAAGAACAGCGGCGAGGAGAAGCGGTGGCAGCCGAGTGTTCAGCCTAGAAAAATTTGCATGTTTGGGAAGCAAACATTCCTGGCCCGTTAACCTCTCAATCACGTAGCAACCTTATGATTGCACAAGCCCAACACCTTTCACAGGAGGAAATATTAGGCCTGATAAAGCCTAGACCGCTGACCGTTGGAAACCTCCGACCACTTGTTCCTCTTCCCCGCGGCGGAGCCCTAAATTTCTTCCCTTTCTCATCCGGGGAGCGAAAGAAGCTGTAAGTAATGCTGTTGCTTCTCCTATGATTTTAGCATTTAGAGCTTGTCACAGATGCGCATCTACATGTGTCGCAGTGGTAAATTTCTGGTTTTTCTCTTCTTCCTGGCTTAGTATTTCTGTGCGACTGTCCTGGACTTTGATTTGTGCATATAATTAGATCTGGTTTGTACTTGGTAAAGATGGGTGATTTAGAGCATTTTGGTGTGTCTTGGCCCATTTTAACTTTAATGTTATTGGACCCATTCCGTCTCCAAAAAAAAAAGTGATGTTACTGCGTCCACAATGTCCCCATGAATCCATGATGACCGGAAAGTAGATACTACTCTGTTGATGGCTAGATGTGTGATAGTTTGATTTGCACCCAGTATACTTGATAAGTACTAACTAATAGTAATTTGATTGCGCTGAAGAGTGGCACACTTATTGCAGCATATTATATGCTTCATTTTTGTTAGTTCTTTCCCCAATTTTTCTGCACTGCAGATTTGTAATTTTTTCCTGCATTGTACTGCTATACAGCAGAAGAAGCCCCATGCCTAAGATAAAGACGAGTGGTGTGAAATATCCTGGTGGATGGGAGCTTGTAGAGCCCACCCTGTCAGAGCTTCACGCCAAGATGAGGGAAGGTCAGTCTGGTTATCCGCCATCTCATCGGGAATCTATGCACTGTTGAACTGTGAGTGACGACAATGTGTTTTGGTGTAGCTGAGAATGATCCGCATGATGAGAAGAGGAAGTGTGAAGCACTGTGGCCCATCTTCAAGATCAATCACCAGAGGAGCCGATATTTGTATGATCTTTACTACAATAGGAAGGAGATCTCGCAGGAGCTTTATGAGTTCTGCCTTGATCAAGGTCACACTGACCGTAATCTCATTGCTAAGTGGAAGAAGGTATGCATCTTGTATGATCTCTTCAGGAGATGAACATGTGCTGTGTTAATTTGTGGATGTCTATTAAGTACTTAAAATTGAACTGAAAAACATCTATAGAAAGATTAGCCAGCAACCAAACCAATTCATAATTAATTTGAAGAGTGCTCTCCTCATTTTGCTAAGAGTTAGAATGCAAATTAGTCAAGGCTGCAATAGTTCTAGCAGTAGAGCAGATATATAGCTGATGTGAGTTTTTAATCAGTCCACTTGTTAATTATTATAATTTTTTTAAGAGGATAAACCCTGCTTTTATAGAAAGCAAATAGATTGTTAATTATTATAATTTAACAACATATATACGATATCACATTGTTCTTATATTTTGTGGTTTAACTTGCATGACCGATTGCTGAGGATTTTGCATCAAACCATTGCAGCCAGGCTATGAACGTCTCTGCTGCCTGCACTGTATCCAGACGCGAGACCACAACTTCTCAACAACCTGTGTTTGTAGGGTTCCTAAACATCTCAGGGAAGAACAGATCATAGAGTGTGTTCACTGTGGATGCAAGGGTTGCGCTAGTGGTGACTAATGTGATTGCTTGACAAATCATATCTGGTGTACGCTGATGAATGTAGACTGATGTAGCGATATCCCTTGTGTACATGAAAAGCTGTATCGTGGTTTAACTCTTTTACTTCAGTAAACTACTTGTGCCTGTAAGATGCTGCATTTGGAAATGCAAAAACCTCGAGTTTGCTACCACTCTTTCAATTCCTTCTTTTTCTGTTTGTGTATATGGTAGAATTTGGTAGCAGTCTCACGAGCTTTCTAGTGAATTTGACTCATTGCTAACTATTTCTGAGTATTGATAGCTATGATGTGTCCCTGAATCTTTCCTGATTGTCGTAATCAAACATACTATCATAGTAGCTGCAAGCTGTCCTGACTCCTGATTATGAGACAGGTAATCCTGTGCTGAAGCTATTTCTGCAATAGTTACATTCGGTACACAGAAGCGCAAGTGAACATTGCTAAATTAATTCAAACAACTCAGAAAACTTATATAACTCTCGCGAAATTATTTCAGGCATAAATTGATCCAGAGAACATCGTAAAAGCAGCAAGTACGAACCAAATGTCTGGCCTTTGCATTGTTAGACCAAGCATGGCGATGCAGAACTACAATGACGATATCACTACACCAACAGCTTAGCTGCAAAGGTCTCTTGCTGCTGTGCGCGCTAGTTACATACTCATCAGCTATTCTAACTTGGCTGGGGCTGGGAGGCCTGCATTGGCGCGAGCGGAGATGTTGGTACGGTGGGTGAGAGGCATGCCGGTGGCCTCCTTGAGGTCGAAGGAGTTGATGCCCTTGGTGAGAGGTCCACCATCTCCAGTGCTTGCACTCTGAGCTCCATGGGATAATCCTTCACACACCCAATTCTTGGACCAGCCCCAGTGCTCCATTTCAGGGACAGCCTGTGGCCAAGCTGATAGGATTTTGACTCTCTTTTAGATTTCACCCTCTCGAGAATTGCCTCCTGCGGGATGTCAGCAGCTCTAGGGCTTTGCAGGCCACCTGATAAGGTTCTTTGGTAGGTTGGCTTGGCTTGCTCCGTAGGAACACTGTCACCTTCGCCACCTTTGATTTGTGGAGATGGCCCAGATGTCTTGTCTTCTTCTATCATGTTTGGGTTGAGAATCAATTGTGAAGGATTGGGTGCCATGATAGCAGAAGTAGGGTTTTGTGTGTTATTAGGCACTGGATCTTCATAGTAGTCTTCGTTGGTAGATGAACGCACCTGAATACGCAAAACAAGCTCATTAAATGAAACCATCTTATATTTGGTAACATATGTAGGAGTATTTTTAGGCTGAGCTGGTCCGAAAATGGTGTACCTCAACTTCTTTCAGATCAACTCCATTCTCTTCAAGGAAGCTCATGAAATTACTGAGGTTCTCTGCGCTTGGTTTGTAGTGACCACTATAGGCCCAGATGGACTGAAATCAGAACAGATCATCAGAGATTAGCAGAATGCAGCAAATGAACAAGCACAAGAACAATACAACATAATGAAATTCTCAAATGATTATAATGTGCCCGCAGACAAAAAGTAGAATCGATGGTCTAATATCTCCATAACTTGCATATTGGCCAAAGCATGATAAGTATATACTCTGACGAGTACCAGGGGTAAGAAAAAGGTAGATTTAGAAAACTGTAGTTCGCCCACTATGTAACTTTCAATCATGTGGAAATAATGCATAAATACAGCCCAATCTGGTATTTTCCAATCTGTCCTCACAAAAGGATGCATGTTCAAATAATTTTTTATGGCAGTCCATGAAACACAAAATAATGGTTTGGATTAGAAGGACCATGTAGTGAATTACTCATCAACTCATGGACCATAGTCACCAGGAACATGGGTCGACCTGATCGAGAAACGGGGTTGTGGGACGTGGTACACCACTTTTCCTTCTAAATTACATATGAATGGTGTACCACGTCCCACGAATCGTACATGGGTCGATGAATCCGGTACGTGGTACGCGGGGGGTTGTGGTGAATCTGGTGACTATGTCTTGGGCAATAATCAATCTTTTGGGTCACAGATGCAGGATTCAGGAACAACATAAGCAGCCATATAAGGAAAGTAAAATTCCGTGTGTAAATAGTGACATTTCAATAGGGCATGGTTTCTCAACAATACCTTGATTACTCCATTTTCTGCAGTAAACCTTCCAGCAGCTATGGTAGCACCTCCTGCTAAAAAGCTCGAGTGCTGGAATACACCTTTCTCTTTCTGGATGGAAAAATCAGCTTATGAGTAACAGATTTAGCGATGCTAAACTACCAAAATATATGATATAACATTGTTCAACAGCAATGAGAGCAAAATCGTTGCGACATGTGGCAAACTACCTTGCCAGCATAAAGTTTCTTTACTGTGCTCATAACAAAAATCCACTTCTTCCCTTTAGGACCTTGGCTTGTATCAAGTGGTTCTCTAGACTGTTTATGGATAATCTTTCCTTCTGTAATGATGTATTCATAGTGCTCACGCTCTTGCTGCAAAACTTCAGACAATCGTTAGACTATCTGGTTGGCTTAGCTGCAGCAAAATAGAATGCATGTAACTTTTTTTTAATACTTTAATGCGACGATTTTGTAGGATTTTGAGCAAGTGCTTGTGTCAGTTATTTAATAATTATGATGAACAATTGAAGAAAAGTGTAGTGCAAGTAGGCTAGGGCATATTAGAACCTATGAAGTATTAACATGTGGACCTTTGGTTGTATAAAATATAGCTCAAATATGCAGCGATTTACTAATAACAATAGCATCAAGATACACAAGTTATCAATTCGAGAGAAAAATCTAATAGGTGAACATGAAAAAGATACAGTACAATGTTAGTGACACTTAATCATAATTAAGGCTTGATGGAAGAAAGACTTGATAGAACAAGATTGAGGGTTGAATAAAGTTAAAACTCCTAATGCAGCTCTTCTCAGGGTGTTTTTTCAATAAGGATACCATGATTTCCAAATAAGGATAGGCAACTATTGTAGAACTTGATCTTACCGGGCCAAGATATTTTATACATTGCTTCTTCAGCAGAGCTCTTGGACATTCTGGAAGATCAACATATTTTCCCTCCCCAATATCAAGCCTGCATATGCAAAAAAGACTAACTGAAATCGCTGTGCAATCAATCCCCTCATTGAAATTTCTAGTATAGCGGTGCAACATTGGACATACTTATCCTATATGCAAATCTCTTTTGTCATACACATTGCACCAATTCGCTCCAGTAACAGAATTTGCAAATGTAAATACGCAAATCGCGGTCAAGTTCTTACCAGTAGAAGAACGGCTGGCCGTCCTGGCTTTGGCACCAGACATTATAGTAGAAATGCAGGTTGTGCCCATACCTGTGACGTGGGTCGATCTACAACAACAAATCTCAAATGAGCATTACTGTCAAGATTGCATAAAGATTTGACAAGAGTCTCAGAGAGGGGCGGAAACTTCTACGATGCCAAGCTGTGGACCTTTTTTATTATCAAAGTTCACACCTGACTAAAAGTCCAAGTCAACTCATACTGCAAAGTAGCCTCTTTTCACACACATGTGAGAGCAAAGCAGCGATATCCAAAGCAAATACTATACTACTAAAAAAAGGGAGAATTGATTGTTTGGCCTCACTTTTACGTGGTTCTACCATTTGTCGCCGTTTTCGTTGCACTCCAAATAATAGAAGGCAAAGACGGGTCAAATGATCAATTTTCCCATAAAAACAGTATTGGATTTGTACGATTTGTACTCACAGCCTCGATCCAGTGCTGGAAAGCCAGCTTCAGAGCCTCTCCATCCCTGGATAAACCCTGGCCTACCTGTATCAAGCTCACAAACATGTATCAACTTAAACACACAGCACACCAAAAGGAGAAGTCCAAAGAAAAAGAATTGCTTTATGGCGGTAGCAATTGACGCACAGAAACGAGACCTTGGATGCATTGAGCCTGACGCGGTTCCAGCGCGAGGCGGCGGTCTCCGGTTTGTGGTTGTCGAAGAAGGAGACGGTGCTGTGGCTGAGCAGCGCGAAGTCCAGCGCTTGCCACCTTCATCAATCCCAACCACAAACCCTCTCAGTTTCAGAGATTGAATTTTACCACCCGTAAGTCCGTAACCATCAATAAAAAAACCCCAATCAGCTATTTATTGGGGCACCAAAATCTCCAGGAAAGGAGCCACCTTTTAATGGAAGCCAACCCATGACACACGAACAAGAGCAAATTAAGCAATAAGCGAAAGATTCCAATAAAGAGGTACCAAAATCAACGGGTCAAACGGATGGAACAAATCAGAACCAGGAAGCTTCAAAAGGAAAGGAAACGAAAAAAAAGGGGGCGGGGGAGTTGGCGTAGGATCTGGTTACCAGAGCTCGACGACGACAGCGGAGTCGGCGAGCTTGCGCCTAGTCCGGTAGCTCCGGTACACCTTCTGCAGTTTGGTCGCGGCGCCATTCACGCAGCCGCCGCCAGCGCTTCCCGCCACCGGCGAGGAGGCTTCCAGAAGACTCAAGTCGAAGCTGGTTGAGTCCGTGTGTTCCAAGCTGGCCGGAGGAGGCGTCGCCGTTTCCACCCGCATTTCCGATGTTTAAGAGGGAGTCTAAAGCAGTTCCACTTCCTCCAGAGACCAGAGTAGCAATGGCTGTAGTCTTATGGAGGAGGTAGCAGCAAGCAGTAGGAATTTAAGCAGAGTTGCGTCGCTGTAACACGACGAAATCAGAGAATAATTAAAGGCGTTTATTCTATTGTTTGTTGTATTCTACTACGCTACTCGCAGTCAACATGTAGAGGAAGAAATAGAAGAGCGTACAAGAAAAGTAGAGAAAGAAAATTTTACCGCGAGTCTACCTGCCCATGTCATCCATGGGCCATGGCAGCAGGTGGCCATTGGCATTGGGAGACCGGAGACTCGGAGACCGATTTGGAGTTTTGAGCTGGAACTTGGAAGGAAATTCGCTAGCGTTGGATTCAGGGGTGGATGTGCGATTAGGGTTCCACTGCATTTTTTTCTTTGGAACTTGGAAACATGCGGGGATTGTTGCTTTAATTCGCCGGTGCTGGCTGTGGTTAGTTGCAGATGCGCACTAGTGAGGCGTGGGACGCGAGGAGGTGCAGTGACTATTGTTAGTCCTGTCAAGTCAACACTCCATCGTACGCGGGAAAATTGATTAAGTGCACTATTTTTATGTGGCTTTATTATGTGTTACTATTTTTTGCTGCACTTAATTTTTTTTTCAGGTTTGAATATTTTTGCCCATGTCTTCTTTCCCTTCTTGCTCCTCTCCCTTCTCTTGTCTCGTGCGGCCCACACCGCCACCAGCTGGCCGACGCCGCCTGCGTCGTTCCTTCATTCACGCTGCCTCCTCTCTCCACGCCTCCTTTGTCCGCGGTGTCCCGTCATCTTTTCCTCGGCCAACACTGCCATGCCGTCTTCGTCCCCAAGCCCTATGCATCCACTGTTGTCCCCTCCCGCAAATCTGGCTGGCGGCAGCGCTCTACCTCGACCTCCACTCCCCCGAAGAGGCGGACTCCTATGTCTCATGCGCCTACATCGCTTGCGCCGCTGCCTTGGGCCCTTCCTCGCCCTAGCGGGCTTCCTTCTCTGGCCCGCCAACCCCGACGTTAGTGTAAACTTAAACTTCAGACTTCTGTTGTTTCTGAAGTTCAGACAGAACAACAATAGCAATTGTCGAACGATGAATAGGAACTCAATTGACAAACTGAAAACAGAGGAATTTTATGATGCAAATCGGCGCACCTTTTCTAAGTTTTCTCTTCAATTTATATTCAATATTACAACCTGGAAAGACAAATACTACTACCAAATTTAACTAGAATACGAAGAACAACTAAATCAGTTTACATTTGAAATCCGACACTACCTCTGAACCCGAGTCAGAAACAGACTCTAAAACTAACACTTCTAAAAACTTTCTACAACTCAATTAAGTCTTGAAAACTTCAATGGAAGGATTAAACTTGTTGGAACCGGCGACAACCCTTTGTGCGAGAGAACAATAACAGCAAGCACACAAGAGACACGAGAATTTGTTAACAAGGTTCAGCAAAGCCTACGTCCCCAGGAACCGAATTGTGGCGGCTCTGTCCGTATGAGGAGTTTTTTTCTTTTTCTTTATGATATGAGTTACAAGAGGTCGGTGGTATATATTTATACCCTAATTACATGTTTGACTCGGACTCATAGTCCTTACCGCGGGAGACTTCGCCCCCCGCACCCCCAGCCCACAATATTTCGTAACCCCACGTGCTATGTCTCCCCTGTATGGCTGTGTCCGAAAAACGTACGCTGCGCTCCCGCTTTCCAAACACAGTCCCTTCCTTTCACCTTGTCATATATAAAGCCATACACAACAAATCTCCACCTTGGCGAATACACCACCTTGAAGAAAAAACACACAGCAAAAGAGAATCGTTTAACACTCCTCGCACATCCGTAGGCTAGGGGTTACCTCCTTACTCAGCAACTTGTGACTTCCAACAAGTTGAGGCAATGCTCAAACTTGTTGGCGGTGACGGGCTTGGTCAACATATCCGCATCATTATCATCAGTGTGCACCTTCATCAAATCAATCTCTCCAGAGTTGATCAACTCCCTGATCCTGTGATACCTTGCATGAATGTTCTTCGTCCTAGTATTATACACTTGATTCTTGGCCAAATAAATTGCACTTTGACTATCGCAATGCACCTGAACTCCACATTGCTCAACACCTAGTTCCTTCACTAATCCTGCAAGCCATAACGGTTCCTTTGCAGCTTCGGTCACAGCCATATACTTTGCCTCAGTTGTAGACAATGCAACAATAGACTGAATTGATGACTTCCAACATATAGGCCCTCCACCTAGAGTAAAAACATACCTTGTAGTATACCTCCTATTATCCAAATCACCAGTATAGTATGAATCCACATGTCCAACAACCAAAAGATTACCTTGCTATCCACCAAAAATAATACCATGACTTGTTATACCTCTCAAGTACCTAAATATCTACTTGACTGCCTCCCAGTGTTGCTTTCCTGGTTTTGCCATAAACTTGCTGACTTGACTAACAGCATACGCCAAATCAGGCCTTGTACAAACCATAACATACATTAAACAGCCAACTGCACTAGCATATGTAACCCTCGCCATCTCTTCAAATTCTTTGTCTATTTCAGGACAAAATCTAGAATAAAGTTTAAAGTGTTGTGCCAATGGAGTACTTATTGGTTTGGCCTTGCTCATATCAAATCGCTCCAAGACTTTCTTAACATACTCCTGTTGAGACAACCACGGTCTCCTCGAGCTTCTATCCCTGTGTATCTCTATGCCCAAACTTTTCTTTGCTGCCCCTAAGTCTTTCATATCAAATTCTTGACTTAGCAAACCCTTCAACTAATCACATCACACATGTGCTTTGCAGCAATTAGCATATCATCCACATATAGTAGTAGAAAAATAAATGAACCATCATCAAGGCATTGAACATAAACGCAACAGTCATACTCACATCGACTGTAGCCAATCTGCAACATGTAGGAGTCAAAATATTTGTACCACTATTTTGGAGACTGTTTCAACCCATACAATGACTTCTTTAACTTGCATACCAGGTGCTGATTTTCCGGTTTAGTGAACCATTCTGGCTACTCCATGTAGATTTGCTCATCAAGATCACCATGCAAAAACGTCGTTTTCACATCCATCTGTTCCAAGTGCAAATCCCAACTGGCTACCAATTCAAGAACTGTCCTGATAGAAGTCTGCCTCACAACCGGGGAGAATACCTCATCATAATCAATCCCCTTCTTTTGTGGATACCCTTTTGCAACTAATCGAGCCTTGAACTTTTCCCCTTCTTTTTTTTGATACTGCAGGTTTTCTCTTGTAGACCCATTTGCATCCAATGGCTTTCTTATCCTCAAGAAGATGAACTAGCTCCCAAGTCTGATTCTTCTGTAAAGACCCCATTTCTTCTATCATTGCAGTCATCCACCTATCTTTCTCCTGGCTTGTAATAGCCTCCTGAAAATTAGTTGGATCATTAGTACTAACAAGAAGAGCAAATGGAACCCAGTCTTCATACTCGAATCTCTTTGGAGCTTTCACATTAATGCGTCGCTGTCTATCTCTTGCCAATTAAAAATTATGCAAATCCACTGAAGTGGAATCTGGAGGCAGTATGTGTGAATCGTGAGTTCTTGAATTATGTTCTAACTATACCTGCATCGTATCTGAACCTCCAATCTCATGTGCCACTTCCTCTTTGTTTTGTTGTAACATTGATTTCTCATCAAAAACAACATCCCTGCTCATCACCACCTTCTTTGATGTTGGATCCCAAAACTTGTACTCTTTAACACCTTTCTTGAAACCCCAAAAAAATACACTTTGTTGATTTTGCATCAAGCTTCGACCTTTCATCAACTGGTATATGCATATAGGTTGGGCAACCAAAAAATCTTATATTAGTAAAATCAACTGAATTACCAGTCCATACCTCCTCTGTAACCTTACCACCCAGAGATGCACGTGATGATCTGTTTATGAGATAGCTCGCCATTTTCACAGCCTCTGCCCAGAAACATTTACTTCAGCGCCTTTGCAGCTTCCTTCACTAATCCTGCAAGCCATAACGCTTCCTTTGCAGCTTCAGTCACATCTATGTACTCTGCCTCAGTTGTAGACAATGCAACAATAGACTGAATTGATGATTTCCAACATATAGGCCCTCCACTTAGAGTAAAAACATACCATGTAGTAGACCTCCTATTATCCAAATCACCAGCATAGTATGAATCCACATATCCAACAATCAAAGGATTACCTTGTTGTCCACCAAAAATAATAGCATGACTTGTTGTACCTCTCAAGTACCTGAATATCCACTTGACTACCTCCCAATGTCGCTTTCCTGGTTTTGGCATAAACTTGCTGACGTAAATAACAACATGCGCCAAATCAGGCCTTGTACAAACTATAGCATACATTAAACAACCAACTATGTTCTAACTCTACGCTGCGCTCCCGCTTTTCGGACACAGCCCCTTCCTTTCACCTTGTCATATATAAACCATACACAACAAAACTCCAACATACTCCCTCCTAATCCTAACTTGTATTAGTAATAACTTGAACACCAATCAAATCACACATTTTTTGAAAATTCACTCGCGGCAATGCTTTTGTTAAAATATTGGCCTTTTGATCCACCGTTGCTATATGCTGAACATTGACAAGTCTTTCTTCAACACATTCTCTTATGAAATGAAATCTTGTATCAATATGTTTGCTTCTCTTGTGAAAAACTGGATTTTTCATTAGCATCAATGCTGACTTGTTATCAACATTCAATAGAAATGGTCCATCGTCTTTTCTACACAACTCATGAAGCAATATTTTCAACCAAATTCCTTGACAAGCTGCTGAAGTTGCTACCATGAATTCAGCTTCACAACTAGAAAGAGCTACGCTTTTTTGCTTCTGAGAACACCAAATCACAATGTCTCCAAATAGATAGAACACTATTCCAATTGTACTTTTCCTATCATCATGATCTCCTGCTAGATTACTATCACTAAATCCAACTAGTAGAGGCATCTTTTCTCTCCTGTGATACACAATACCATGATTGATGGTACCGGCCACATATCTCAATATATGTTTCAGCACTTGATCATGTGTTATAGCTGGTTTTCCATAAACCTGCTTACAACTCCTACTGAATAACTGAGATCTGGCCTGGTATTCAGCAAGTATTGCAGACAACCAATTAGGTATCTGTATTTTGAAGCATCAACTGGATCTGAACCATCATCCTTCTCCAGTCTGATTTTGGGTTCCATTGGATATTTGCATGAATTACAATCTAACAACCCAGCTTTATCAACGATCTTCTTTGCATAAGCTGACTGCTTGATTGAGATACAATGTGTTTCCTGTTTTACCTCCAAACCAAGATAGAAACTAAGAAGTCCCAAATCACTCATCTCAAATTCTTTCATCATTTGATTTTTTAAGAACTGAATCTTGTCATCACCAGTACCTGTGATAATCGGATCATCAACATAGATACCAATTATAATCAGATCAGTATCAATCCTCTTCTTATATAGGGCTTGCTCTTGCTTGCATCTTTCAAAACCAAACCTTTTCAAACTACTGTCTAGTTTATGATTCCAAGCTTTGGGAGCTTGTTTTAGTCCATACAAAGCTTTTGTCAATTTGTAAACCTTTTTCTTCTTGACCTTTTACCACAAATCCCTCAGGTTGACTAACATATACCTCCTCTGTGAGGTCTCCATTAAGAAATACAGACTTTACATCCATGTGATGAACCCTCCATCCAGAATGGGCTGCAAGTGCAAGAAGAACTCTTACTGTTTCAAGCCTTGTTACTAGAGCAAAAATTTCCTCATAATCAATGCCTTGCTTTTGAACATATCCCTTTGCAACAAGTCTTGCTTTGTACCGCACAACATTACCTTTAGGATCTCTTTTCAATTTATAAATCCACTTCAAGCCAATAGGTTTATGTCCCTTTGGAAGAGTTGTTAACTCTCAGGTACCATTTTTCTCAATAGCTTCTAACTCATGTTCCATTGCCTCTTTCTAGTGCTCTCCCATGGATACTTCATGATAATTAGTAGGTTCTGCATTATCATTGACATACAATGCTTCCATACTTTCAACTGGTTTAGTATGCTCATATATGTCTCTAAGACTCCTGTATCTTGATGGCATGTTCTCATGAGTAGCCTCTGTCTGGTTCTCGGTGGTTACGCTTTCTGTCTCATCATCAAGTGGTTCCTGCGACAATGTGGTATCTTGTTTTTAAGATTGCGATACTTGGAAGGCTGTAATAGCAGTAGAGGTAGAAACATGATTGTCATTTTCTCCCTCAACTGTGAAAGTAACCCAATTTCCCATCTCCATACCAGGTTCTTGAAAATTTTCCCAATGCCACTACTGCTCCTCCTCAAACACCACATCTCTGGAGATATGTATCTTATTAGTAATTGGATCATAAAGTTAACATGCTTTGCTGCCTTGCTTAACTCCCAAGTAAACCAACTTTCGACTTCTATCATCAAGCTTCTTTAGTTTGGTTGTAATCTTGGCATGTGCTAAACATCAAAAGATTCTCATATGCTCCAAATTTGGTTTTCTACCACTCCAAGCTTCATATGGAGTCATCACATCAAGAGCTTTTGTCTGAATCCTATTGAGAATGTAAACTGAATGCCTCACCGCATCAGCCCACAACTTGCATCGCATCAATTTGCTCTTTAGAAAACTTCGTGCCATGTCCATCGCAGATCTATTTCTTCTCTCTACCACACCATTTGCTGTGGGCTATAAGGTGTAGTGAAAAACCTTGTGATGCCCTTTTCTTCATAGATTTCCTGAAATTCACTTGATAGGAACTCACCACTATAGTATGATCTCAAGGCCTTTAGCTTGTAATCACTTTATGTTTCAACAAGTGTAATAATTTTTTGAAAAACTTCTTTGGCATCTCCTTTCTTTTGCAGCATGTAAACCCACATGACTCTAGAAAAACCATCAACAAGTAGTAAGTACCTATTTCTAGCATTTGCGATAGGATTGATTGGTCCACATAGATCAAGATGCACCAGTTCTAGTGGATGTTGAGCTCGGTATTTGGCCTGACTTAGGAATGGGCTTCTTGTCTGTTTGGCTAAAAGACAGCCTTGACAAACTTGAGTTGGATGATCTATGTGTGGCAACCCAAGTATCATTGACTTTTCTGACATGTGTTTTGGTGCCCAAAAATTCACATGTCCCAACCTTGCATGCCATAGCCAAGCTTGGTCAACAATACTAGCATTCAAACAAATGGGTTTACTTGTTTCTAGTTCAATTTTGTATAACTTGTTTGGAATCGGGGAACTTTCATGAGTAATCTTCCAGACTAATCGTGGAGAAACATATATGAGCCTTGTAGAGCTACCTCACATCCTTCTTCAGTCAATTGGCCAAGACTAATTATATTATTGCATAGTCTTGGAATAGAGTATACTTCTGATAAGATTCTTTGTTCACCATTCTTGCATTGGAGTAGAATAGATCCTTTACCCTCAATGTGAACAATAGAACCATCTCCAAACTTTACTTGACCTCTGAAATCCAGATTGATCTCACTGAATTTTTCCTTTTGGCTTGTCATGTGGTTTGAAGCTCCATTATCAAGGTACCATGGACTGGAATCGATCATTTCTTCACCAATCACTACTACAACAAACGTCATCACAGACGGTTTTCGAACCATCTGTATTTATGTATGTTGCTTTGTTATCACGCATGTTTTTAAACCGTCTATGATATGGGGCTATCACAGACGGTTGGCAAATAGAACGCTGATATCATGGAATACAGCGGTTCTATTTAAACCATCTATGATATCTAGGATATCACAGCACGGTTTGTAAATAGAACCGCTCAGTGATTCCATGGAATCACGCACGCGGTTAGTAAATCAAAACCGCTCGTGATATTCGATGTATCATGACGGTGTTGGTGGAAACCGTCTGTGATAATACCCCTTCACAGACGGTTAAAGGATAAAACCGTCTATGATAGTTCTTTAAACCTATCTAAATTTTCTTGATTTTCGGCTAGCCTCAGGAATTGATAGCCATGCCCTCTGAAAACAAGCAGATAGAAAACAAATACATCACAGATGAATCAATCGTTGACAACTCAAAGTGATCATTTATAACTCAAAATCAATTACAAAATAATATGTTCAAGTATTGTCGCTACAGTTACAATTGAATTACAACTATGTAAATTACAATTGAATCAATTGTTTGGAGGTCGTTCAGTAGTGTCGACGGAGTGAAACTCTCCTTTGGCGTTAATGATCTGCGTCTTGATGAAGCCGCAGAGCGTCCCTCAAACATCCATGATCTCTCTCGCAGCGAGTGCATCTAAATCTATGTGCAAGCCCAGTCGCTAGCAGCAGTAAAGTAGTAAGCATTTATATTTAAATTTATAATTAGGAAATAATTATTGTGAGAGATTGACAAACCTCGAGATCCTTCAGCTTAGCACCCATGATTTGTTGTATATGATGGCAAATGTAGAATGCACATAGGTGATCTTGTTTTTGCTGGCGGCACTGCAAAAATATAATTACATATATAGGTATAGTCAGTTCGAGACGCATTACTACGAAGTATGATATAGGATTATTGTGTTGTAGCGCGTACCAAAAATCACGTCCTGTGCTCTAGTTCGATGCTCGATCCCTTGTATGGCCCTCCAACGCCAACATAGACGATGAACGACCTACATGATTCCAAAAAGTTATCCTTGGCCATTTCAAACAAAGAAAGATTACAATAGAGTTATGTATGGAGGAAATGAGCATACCTGTCGAGTATTCCTTTCAGAACGGTGAAGTCGTGTTTGTTGTCGAGTAGGGAATCAAGGTATATTACCTTGTTCCTCTTTGATATAATGACTAAAAGGATCCAGTGGTACCTACTCATGTATGCCGCTATAGTCATTAAACCTAAGTTCATGATGCGTATAAAGTACAGATGAAATTTGTATAGCAAGTAGTGGAGCACTTACCCCTGGTTGTAGGGCACCATTATGTAGTCCTTATCGTCCTGGGTAAGCAATCCCGCCGTTATGTATTTCTCGACAAAGGATATGTCTTGCTGGATGGTTTGCTCAGAGACCACGTGTGGGTCAAGGAAACCCACCGGTTCTTCCCATTTTCGTGCATTTTGTATCATGTATCTATACATAAGCAATGAGTTATGATATTTATCGGTATTACGTGAATGTAGAGCTTGATTGTACACACTTACAGTGTCCAGTATCGTAGAAGCGAGGCGTCGAGGGCTTCGAGGTTGAATAGGTCGAATAAGTCATTGAAGCCCACGACGAAGTGGCTCGGCTCGTGGAGGAAATGCTCATCTGTGTATCTGACGGTGATTCCAGTATCGCACCCCTTCTCTTTGGTCTTCCGTATGTACCAGGCATGCAAAGCCTGACAAGCTAATCCAGCATGGTGTAATACTGTGTGGAGGGCCAACGGACTTCCGATGGAGTATTTGTTAGGCGCCTTAATGTTCTGCGATTTTGATTTGGCCTTAACGACTTGCCCGCTACGTGTATTCCTGTAAGATGACTCGGGAACCGATAAGGTGACACGCTTTTCTTGTTCCTTCGGCGTCTTCTCCACGGGAACCGATAAGGCGATACACTTTTCTTGTTCCTTCGGCGTCTTCTCCACGGGAAGCAAAGGTTGAGGTGGAGTCATCGAGGGTCTTGTTGGAGCGGCATGATCGTGTTGAGATCGCGACACTGCAGGGTCCAGGGCGATGTCCTTCTTGGGCCACTGGATAAAAGTATGACAGGTATCCCCTAGTGTTCTGATGTCTTCGTTCAGGCGAATCTCGAGCGGGATGGCCATGAAATTGTCATGTACCATGTCCACCTGGACCCTGGCGTAACCCTACGTCACCTGAGCACCGTGTTGCACTGTCCCTTCCTGGTATGGATACACCATCCCCCACGCAGCCTCGATGGAAATGGACCCAACCATCCTCACTTGGAGCTTGCAGGGCGTCAGCTCCTACAAAATGATACGCAATTAGCTAAGGTGTCCTATAGGTCCATCTTTGTCGCATTCCAGATATGTACATTACGTTGATGTCATCGATAGGTAATTGGACGTCGTCATGATCAGAAGTTTTCATGGACGCGACGCTACTCCGATGTCGAGGAGGAATGGTTCCCAAAATAACGGGGGCGGCTTACGACTGGTTGAGGAGTACTTGATTTGGTTGATCCTCCAATCTTGCTATATGACCTTGAAATTTTGCAGTAAGCACCTGTTCCAACACTTTGTCGTACTCGGCCTTGGATCTCTTCCTACTCCTATACGTGTAGTAGTCGTCTGTGAATCTATCCCTCCAAGGTACGTTAACCCCCTTGCCTCGCGTGCGACCCGGGTGCTCCTTGTTTCCCCGAGCCTCCGATAGTATATCCTTCTCCCTGTTGGTTACAAAGGAGCCTTGGGAAGATGCGAAAGTCAATTCATGCTACAAGAGGTCATCATGTTATTATAGACAGTATGAAGTTATGGACTTATTAACGACTAGGTAGTTAGACATATTTACCACACGTGGGACACTTCCTCGTCTGCCTTGTTTGTGAAAGAGATGTCGCCCGAAGACATGGCTCTTGCCCTCGCTCTTAACCAGGCCAGAGCGCGCATGTCTGTGATCCCAACAAATGACTCGCTTGCGTTCTGGTCCTCCGCCTCCCATTGCGCGGTTTTACCTGCGTACCCAGCGGTGCTGAGTTTGTGGGGATGAGTGTTTTGGTGCCTGGAGAGCCTTGTGCGCCGCACTTTGCTCCTGAAATTCGGGTATCGTCTTCATCTATACAAAGGCGTCCCATATATCCCGCGACAAGAATTTATATTTCGTGAAGGGCGTCTGACCCGTGTTCACATACTTTGTGACAAGCGTGCTCTTGAAGGTCCTCCACGCATGACACATCGAGAGCAACGCCTGCCGTTCCACGCGTGCCTGATATGCTTCTGGGATATTGAACGAGCTTGAAAGTTCTGTCCACAGCTCGCCTCTCCGTTCTTTTGCCAAACACTTCCAATCTGTTGTGGTGATGGGGACCCGTTCCCTTGCAAGTATCCCGCATATGGTTTAGAATCTCGCCACTGCTTTCTTGGGACTCGGAGGGACCCCAACGTCACTGACCTCCGTGATGGTCATTCGGCCCACAGGCAATTTTGATGATCCTCTGCCATGTCGCGTACGTACCACTTTGCTCAGAGATCCAGACACATTCGGCGACGTCGATGACGGCGGTGAAGACGGTGCGGACGCCATCTCGCTTACTTGCTATCTATATAAGTTACATACGCAATGAACTAAAATTTCAGAATTCAAAACGCTGAGAGTTTAAATAAAATAGATTGCAAGTTGATATAGAAAAATATATTTTATATAGAAAAAACAGAAGTTACCCATCCAATTAACTAAAATTGCCTCGTAAACAAATTAACTATATAAACAAATATAAGTTACCCATTGAACTTAAATATAGAATACGTAGTAAAAATATTGTAACATATTTTATACAGAAAAACTAGAAGTTACCAAACCAATTAACTATATAAACAAATAGTATATATTACTCAAATAGTATATGTGTGTGCTCTCAGAAGGAGAGTTGCAAAAGAACAAGTCTTTGCCATCTCAACCCTATTGTCTATACTCTTCATTAATTGAACTTGATAATTTAGTTCCAAACTTTGAGCTCTATATGAATATTTGCTTAACTGTCAAGAGAACATAAAGGTAAAAATACCAAAGATTCAATTTCAGCTAAACAGGATTAAAACCGCAAGCTGAAAAAATGGACAGCCACAGAACTTGGCTATCTTTAGAATAAACTGAAGGTCAGGTCACAGATCCTGCACTAAAGCCAAATGACTATCAAAAAATTGTCAATCTGAGTTGCTGCAGAACAATATAACTAGAATGAAGTAACAACTAGTTATAACAAGAGCAACATAATGACAGATGATCAAAAGACAACAGCAACTAACCCAATAGAGCTCAAGTATGACCTAAATCATCAAACTAATTTCAATATTAGACAGCTATCATCACAGAGCATAAACAGGACGACTCATAACTTTGCAATATCTTCCAGAGCTAGTCTCAGAGATCAATCCCAATCACAGATCACATATTTCAGTTAGCACATCACACACACACACACACACACACACATATGCAAAGACACGGCATCAAGAAGACAAGAAGTGAAGGTAGAGAACCGGAGGATGCGCTGGAGTCGGCGGCGTGAGGGAGGACCGGAGGAGGAGCTGGAACCGGCAGCGTGAGGGAGGACCAGAGGAGGCGCTGGAGTCAACGGCGTGAGGGAGGACCGGAGGAGGCGCTGAAGCCGACGGCGCGAGGAGGGAGCCGGTGACAGGCCGGAGAGGAGGATGCCGATGGGCTGTGGAGGAGGCAGTGCTTCAGTGGAAGAGGAGGCGACGGGCTGCGTCGGAGGAGGGAGGCGGCCACTCGTCGGGTTGGAGTCGGAGGAGGATGGCCCAGAGCTGGCGACGAAGCAAGGGGTGGCCGGGTGTCGTCGATGTCGGGGGCGGCCGTCGGGGGAGGAAGCTTCAGTGGAAGAGGAGGTGAATGGGCGAGTGAGGAGTAAGGCGCTGGTGGGGAGGGGATGTGTCGAGTGAGGGCGCTGGTGGCAAACCCTAGCTAGTTCGCCTCCTTATAAAGGGATATCACAGACGGTTCTATTATGGAACCGTTTGTGATAGGTCATCACAGACGGTTCCATAATACAACCGTCTGTGATATCAACCATATCACAGACGGTTCCAAAATAAAACCATCTGTGATGTCGACCTTATCACACACGGTTCTTTTATGGAACCGTCTGTGATTCCTAGGAACCGTCTGTGATAACCTAGTGAAAAGTATCTCTTCGTTTTCATGTGTCTCTCCGTTTTCATGGACCTATATGGTAAATCATTCAAAGATATGTGCAACAAGTAATAGGCATACAAGAGCACATTCAGATAAATCCATAATTTGGCATGAGAGCACATGAACCTTTATATGCCATACAAGAGCAAGGAGATATTAAGTTCATCATGTTTGACATATTAAGACATGAGACAAATAGGTTGTACAAGTGCATAATATTATCATTCCACATTACAATGAAGTCCACAATGACATCAAAATCAAAGATAACAAGTCCATAACATATGGCAAGTTCACATTGACATGTCTCATGTTATGGAATAAATTACAATGGAGTAAATTCTTAATTAAAATAAATCCCTTCATGATGATCAACGCGCATATAGCTAGCTTCCTCACTGGATTCTTTCTCGAGCCTGATGCCGTCTCCGAAAGGAGGCAACTCATCAAATTGATTGTACTCTTTCTAATCCACGACATTCTCAACTCCGACAATCCTTCTTTTTTTCATGAAGAACTACGCGGCAGTTCTTATTTGCCGGGTCTGTTACATAAAAAACTTGAACAACTACGAATGGTTCATCCTTGTATCCGACACGTTTGAGGTCCACAGTAGTGACGTTGTACTTGTTGACCTTCACACCTTGCAGAAGTTTAACCCAATGGTATTGAAATAGGGGGATCTTGAAAAGTACGTAGTCGAGCTCCCAAATCTCCTCTATGAACCCATAGTAGGACTTCAACCCACGTGGCCCGGTGGTATTGAACTGCTTGTGAAACGCATCTATGCGGATACCGCTGTTTTGGACTGTGCACTTCCTATCCTGAGCTGTCGTATAGAATGTGTACCCATTTATGTCGTATCCTTGCCATGTCGCAATTGTAAATTTTGGCCCTTTTGCCAACCATAGTAGCGTATCATCACTTGATGACCTCCTAGTGAATCGCACCTTTAGCCATTCGTTGAACCGACGGTTGTGCTCTCTCGTGATCCAAACCTCCGACCGGTCTGGATTCTGTTGGCGTACCATGTCTTTGTGCTCGTCGATGTACGGGGACACTTGGGTCATGTGTTGAAAGACCGTGAAATGGGCTTGAGCGTACGTATCCAGATTGGGAGTGATTGATTTCCTTCCGATGGCCCCGATACCCTCCAGTCTCCCCTCATGACGAGATAGAGGCACACCTATCGGTTCCACCTGAGCCATGTAGTCGACGCAGAACTCAATTACGTCTTCGGTTGCATAACCTTCGATGATGTTGCCCTCCGATCGAGATCGATTCCGTACGTAGGACTTGAGAATTCCCATGTACCTCTCGAATGGGTACATATGACGTAGGAACACAGGGCCGCATATCTTTATCTTTTTCACAAGGTGAACAATGAGATGGACCATGATATCGAAAAATGACGGAGGGAAATACATCTCAATATGACATAGAGTCGTCACCACCTCGGTCTGTAGAGCATCTAGTCCTTAGGGATCGATGACCTTTTGAGCAATTGAGTTAAAGAAATAACACAACCTCAAAATTGCCACCCAGACCTTGTTCGGCAAGATACACCTAATTGCAACAGGAAGCATTTGTGTCATCAGCACATGACAATCATGGGAATCCATACCAATTAATTTCAAATCATGGAAACAAGTTTCTTAATGCTGGCGGAGTAACCGGACGGAACTTTCACACCTAGCCAAGGAGGAAGGTTGTACATACATAGATTCATGGGCCAGGTGCTATGTTGGCTGCTCATGTTACCGAAAGGATTCATTCCATCTGTACTCAACCCTAACCTTATGTTCCTCTGTTCCGCACCAAACTCTTCGAAGCTCCGATCGAAGTTTCTCCACTAGGCAGAATCAGCAGGGTATCTTAGCTTTCCATCTTTCTTACGCTCCTCCGAGTGCCAACGCAGCAATCTTGCCTCCTTTGGGTTCGTAAATAAATGCTTCAAACGTGGGATCACAGGCAGATACCACAATATCTTAGTAGGAGGTCCTTACTTCACCATAGCAGTATTCTTATGCTTGTATCGGGATGCTTGGCACACGGGACATACATGCATGTCTGCATACTCTTTACGGTAGAGGATACAATCGTCCGAGCATGCATGTATTCTTTCTACTTCCATTCCCAATGGACAAAGAACCTTCTTGGCTTGCTAGGTGGTGTTGGGCAACATGTTTCCCTCTGGAAGGATGTCCGCCAGAGACCTAAACCGCCGTGAAACTCTTGTCGGACCAACCATTGCTTGCCTTCAATTTCGGCAGTTCAAGCACGGTTGACAACCTTGTGTATTCCAGCTTGTAGCTAGGGAACAAACGTTTCCGCGAGTCCTCCATTAAGCCCTCGAATTTATAAAACTCTCTCTCACTGTAGTTCCCTTCTGCATGGTGTAGGATCTGATCCAGATTGTCATCGTGTGACCTATCCTCATCAAAAGCACAGTCCACATCTGGCATATCGTTGACTTCCTCGGCGATGTCGTCATTATTAACTTCCTGGGTAGTCTACTCTTCACCATAACTGGTCCAACATGTATACCCTTTTTTGAAACCCTTTCGAATCAAGTGCACTTCGATCTGCGCCGGGTTGTCAAACATCTTCATATTACCGTAATCAATGCATGGACAGTACATAAATTTAATCCCCTTCTTCAATATATCCTGCTCGGCGGCTCTTCGAAAAGCAAACACGCCATTAATGTACTTTTCACTCACACGGTTCACACCATACATCCAGTTTTGGTCCATCTATGCTACGCACGTAACAATTAGTGTTAAATTAGATTAATAAACCGCAAGTATACTTCCTATTGGCCAAACATACTAAAATTAATTAGTGATTAACCTATAGCAAATATAAAGGGTTACAGATCGTTACCCTCGGAGCTCACACCGAAAATCCCTAATATCCCGTGAAATCCCTCCTCCCTTTCTAGCTTCCTAATCTCCTTCTCCTCCTTCCTCCTCCTCCTTCCCTCCCTTCCTTCTCCGCTCTAAGGTGGCGCAATGCGGGAGGAGGCAGCAGGGTACGTGCAGCTCAAATGGGATTGGGCATGGGGGGTCTTTCTCTTTCCTTCTTCTCCCTACCTCCTTCCTTCCCTTCCTTCTCCTCTATCTGGTGGCGCAATGGGGGAGAAAAGGCAGCAGGCTAGGGTGGTGGCTCAAATGGGAATGAGCATGGGGGTGTGTCGGGCCAGTTATTTATGCTGCATACATATCATAGATGGCTCTTATTACGAACCGTCTGTGATATGGAACTATCACAGACGGTTCGGAAAAAGAACCGTCTGTGATAGTTCCATATCACAGACGGTTCCTTTGGAGGCGTCTTCTTTAGGTTGTTTTGTAGTAGTGAATTTTCAGTAACTTTGGTTGTACCTTTTCTTCAAGCATGACCAATCTACATGCCTTCTCTTCTCCGCGAGATAGTATCAGAGCTGGTTCTTCCTCCTCTTGTGCTTGTGACACATTTGCTTCAACTTTATTTTTCCTATTTCAGCAGTGAGAGGCATAATGGCCAAATTTTTGACACTCAAAATATTTGATATGGCTTCGGCACTCAGATGCATAATGCCCATATTTATCACACTCAAAACATTTAATTTTTGACTTATCTAGTTTTTTATCATTGTTGCCACGTCCAGACTTGTCGTTGCGTCTGGCAAAATTTCCTTGACCACTCCGACCTCTTCCAAATCCACGACCTCCTCGGCCGCGCCAAGCAGTCTGCTGACCAGAGCGATTCTGATCAAAGTGACACTTCTTTGTTTCTCCAGTGTCGGTTTTTATCATCAGAGCCTGAACACTGCGAGCTTTATAATCCTTCAAGAGCCCCTCATGTGCTTTGAGAGCCCCTGTCACTTCCTCAATATTCATGGTTGACAATTGATCAGAATACATCAATGTAGTTACTACTGAGATAAATCTCTCCGATAGTACCCGTAGGTACTTCTTGACCACAGTGCACTCATCCAACTCGTCACCCAGAGAACGAATCTCATTCACAATTGTTGTGAGTTTCCCTGCAAAGTCATCAATAGACTGATTTTCTATCATGTGTAAAGTTTCATACTCACTTCGTAGGGCCTGGAGGCGCACTTTCTTCACCCAATCCACACTTTCATGCATGATACGAAGTGCTTCCCAGGTCTCATAAGCTGTCTCTTTTCCGATCAACTGAGTCATCAGCGAATCGGGAATTGCTTGATAGATCATCGCCAAAGCAGCTTGATAGATCTTCTCATCTACTTCTTCATCTCCAGCTGGGTTGACAGCGCCCCAGATACCTTGGGCATGCAAGGAGGCTCTCATCTTCATTACCCATATTGGATAATTTTCAGAATTGAGAGTCAAAAACTGGTACACCAGCGCACCAGATTTGAGTTTTGACGAGGCTCCTTCAGCTGCCATCTTGACTCTTCCCAATCTCCCAGCAATCGCACTTGCTCTGATACCACGTGTAAACTTAAACTTCAGACTTTGTTGTTTCTGAAGTTCAGATAGAACAACAATAGCAATTGTCGAATGATGAATAGGAACTCAATTGATAGACTGAAAACAGAGGAATTTTGTGCTTCAAATCAGCGCACCTTTTCTGAGTTTTCTCTTCAATTTATACTCAACTAGTAGGTGGCCCACACATTTATGCGGCTAGATTTATTTCGATGTTTTTATAAATGCATGAGAATATATTTATATATCTTGTAGGCTGTTTAGATTTTTAAGATATCCTAAACATAGGAAATGACAATAGAAATTTGAAGGGAAACACAACCTGAGAAACGTAATTGAAGTGTGAGCTTGGATGGAAGAAAATCATTGAGCTTAATAAGTTATTGGGGTTCTTAGAAACTAACACTCTCTATCATGCATAGATCATGTAGCTGCATGTCCCTATTCTTACTCTATTAGTTATTTGTGTTTCAAATTGTATCCATGCATATGTACTTCTATTTAATCTAAAGCAATATGTTGATTATGTGTGCGGTAAATTATCTTATTAGTTTACACTATTAGAATACATTGCTCACACATACATCGATGAAACATGACGACCTACCTTGAACTTATCTTCCCTCACATTGCCAGCTGCCGTACTGAACCGTGTGTCTTCTATCTCTTCTCGTCGTCACAACTTTTTTGCTTCAACCTCCAACAGTAAGCCCAAATCTTGACCGATTCCTCTCAGCTGCTATCCCTTCAATGTAATATTTTATCACATTGTTATCTTCTACTTCTCCCAAATTATTGCTTAATGCTAACCGTTACGACATCAACACGTATACACATGCAACCACCGCTGATCCAGCTGGGGACACGTGTCACACTCTCTCCGGTGACACCGAATATATTCCCTATGGCTGCGTCATCTCTACTCCAAGCCTTTTGTTCCTCTGCCTCTGTACGTCCGTGCTTTTATTCGTACAGATGTATGCATGTACATACACATGCTTGATGTCCTCTTCTCTCGTGTTGGTCGCTCCTCTTCTTCGACATTGGCCAACTCAACGTTGTGGCTTACTAACTAACCACGACAATGTCCTATCATCACTGATGCTGTCATGTATGCTTTAGTCATTGTTTAATGATATGGATTTTTTTTTGCCATCGCCGATGATGTCGTGCCTCTCACCAATGATGGTACGCTCATAGCTACCTTATGGCCCCATATTATCAATACCTCGTCTTCAACGCAAAACTTAACCTCCTCTCTACCAGGGCTTCCCCGTTATCGAGCTTCTTAGGCCACTAACTTCTTTAATGACGTCGATGCTCACCACTTGTCATCGCGGCCCTTGGCTCCTTCAACTCTGGACTTTCTCTACAATGGCTCCAGCGAGCAGCACGACATTGTCCTAGTTGAATGGCGAAAGTGAGCAGCACGATATTATTCTCATCTTCGTCGCTGCCACCTCGGCTCTTCGCTTCCCCGTGGGTCAATATATTCTTGCAAGACATATCGATGCCATTGCACTCCTTCGTGGTCTCCATGACACTATCCGTGCTATGCTCGTTATAACCTTTCTTTTTATTCCAAATTTTAGTTATTTTTAATTCTATAAAAGCAACAATAGAAACACGTGACATGAGAGCGTAACATGGTGGGTTCTTTTGTATCTCCTGATCGCGATCCTACTCACTATTCATGCTATCCTACTTGTAACTTTTATTTTTATTCAATATTTCACTATAAATTATTTTTATCGTAGTACAAATATCTATATTATGGCATGAGCAATCTTGCAGTATACAAATCAAATTGCTAAATTTATTTAATTTATTCCAATTTTTAAATATTTAGGATTTTACTTTGGAATTAGTATGGAAACCAAATTACAAATTTTATTTTATATTATATTCCAAAATTCGTTCTTTTTTCTTGAAATTAGTATCTGAATCCAACTGCTAATTTTTCTTTAATTTTTATTCCAAATTATAGTTATTTAGGATTTTACTTTGTAATTAGTATTGAAATCAAATTGCTAATTTAATTTAATGTTTATTTTGAATGTCAGTTTTTTGTATGGATTTTGTATACTTAATCTAATTGCCAATTTTTTAAATCGGTTTATAATTATTTAGGCATTTTACTTAAGAATTCATATAGAAATTGAATTGCTAATTTTATTTTATTTTTATTTCGAATTTCAGTTTTGTTTTACTTCACATGAACTCTTTTACTTAGGAATTGGTGTGGAAATAAGATTGCTTAGTTTATTTTAATTTATCATTCCGAATTTTAGTTTTATTGTACTTAACATGGACTCTTTTAGATCTAGACTATTATAATACGGACCCACCATGATCGAATGTGTAGATCTTTATCTTTTTTCCACCGATTAACGTGAAAATTTCTAACCCTTGAGCGTGAACGTGGTAGCTTCTTTTGACTTTGCTTTAATAATTCGAATTATAATTATTGGAATTCGTATCAAAATTAAATTGCTATTTTTATTTTATTTTTTATTCCCAATTTTAGTTTTTTTGTATTTAGTATTCAAATCTAATTGTCAATTTTTGTTTATTTTTTAAAAATTATAATTATTTAGGATTTTACTTAGGAATTGTATGGAAATCAAATTGCTAATTTATTTAGTTTTATGCTAAATTTGATTTTATTGTACTTGACATGACCACTCTTTTACTTAGGAATTCGTATGGAAACCAAATTTCTTATTTTATTTTATTTTTTTATTCCGAATTCCAGCTTTTAATCTAAATCATTATAATTTGTACCCGCCACGATCGACGGTGTAGATCTTTATATTTTTTTCACCGATTAACGTGAGAATTTCTAGCCCCTGAGAGTAAACGTGGTGTCTTATTTTGACTTTGTTTTAATAAGATAATAGATATTACAACCTAGAAAGACAAATACTACTACCGAATTTAACTGGAATACGAAGAACAACCGAATCGATTTACATCTGAAATCCGACACTACCTCTGAACCCGAGTCAGAAACAGACTCGAAAACTAACACTTCTAAAAACTTTCTACAACTCAATTAAGACTTGAAAACTTCAATGGAAGGATTAAACTCCAACAGTCAGTGTCATTTGCCTTAGCGGTAGCTACGTCACGCACGCGTGAGGACTATGCGGAGGAGTCAGGGAAGAGGAGCGCGAGCACACGGGATGGGGGGGCAAGGTAGGAGGCGAGGGGTAGGGCGGGAGAGGGAGGCGGTGGGCGTTGAGAGGAGGAGAAAGCGGAGAAAGCACGTGGAGGTGGAGGGGGTGAGGGGTGCGGTGGAGGTGACATGACCACCACCAATGGGTGTTCAGAGAAGGGGGGTGAGGAACAGTGTGGTGCAGGGTGAATGGCCATCTCCGACTATCTGGTCTGCTATGCCGATGCAAGAAAGGAGGAAGATAAGAGGAGACTACAAACATGTTACTACGACTGTACCCGCCGGCCATATCATCCATGCCTTCATGATTGCGTGTGGGTGTAACGCCCCAAAATTCTGGGAACGTTAAACTCTTCACAACCGCCCAGATGTGCGATTCTGAAATGTGATGTCTCAAGCAAGCTTTGATTTCAACAAAATCCAACATTTTATTACATAAGATTAAGGCTTAACAACCAGTTTTGACACTAACACGGGCATCCAAGCCCAAAGTTAATATAATACAAGACAAAAGAACTTCAAACCACATGCACACTTGAGTGCGGCTGAGACCTAGTAAAAGTAGTCGTTGCCATCTGTGGGTCCACAAAAGTCTCGTTCAACCAGATCCTCTGTGATTTTCCTGTGTCTCTTCGTAGATTGTTTGCAAATTATGCAAGAATGAGTACAACTACCGTACTCAACAAGCCACATGGAAAAGCTAAATAATTACATGCAAGGAGTTCAAAGGAAGGTTAGGTTTTACCTTAACAGCATATGTGGATGCAATTTGCGCTAAAGCGGTTTACAAAACAAGAAAGCGATAATACATAATAACATCGGGGTTTCTCAACAAACCACAATTACCAACTTACCATCTCCAAAACTCTACTTATGCCTCATGTCTTTCGAATCACCCATTAACACACCTTCATTAACAGGAAGCACGGCGTATTTGAATACCTTTTATACACTCTGCAGAGTTGCCCAACTTTACCCACAAGATATCTCATGCTCGTACTGTCAGGACACTCAACACTTTAGCGTGCGACTGAGCTGAGATAACAAAGACTTTTCACTACTCAACCTTTCTAGCCTCTACCCAGTAAGTCTATGGACCATTGGCCCTTGGGAGACTCCACCGCCACAATGGATCTTGCACCCCAATGCCGACGGCACCTACTGCTGCGTGAGACCAAACCAGTGAGTGTCCCTCCAGCCCACCCCTGTCTCACTCTTGATATTGTAGATATTCAATTGGAAGAGCGAAGGTACTAAGCTAGGGAGTAATGACCACGCATGTGGTTGAGCGGTTTCTGTAGGTTCATTACTTTGGCACAAGGTTCTTGTCCTTACTTGTCTCACGGTGAGGCGATGGACCAACACCACCACGTGGTCGTCCATCCTGCAGCCTCACCCTTGACCCACTTTTACCACAAGTCTATTGGGTTGTCCAACTTAATGGACACAACCCTCAACTCTCCACTAAAACCATTGGCGAACCGCCATATCTTGCTGATTGATGAACACAATTGAGTGACAAAGCTACTTATATAGATAATATTTTATGTGAACTTGTCAAGGTGAATATGGTCTACAAGTTTGGGTAGGTTTGTATGTGGGGTTATAGGATTTATCTAATTATCATGGCATTCAAAAGTATTATTTCAATAATTAAAGTAATTGGCTCAAATATAATAATGAAAGTATCAATATAAATATATGACATGTGGGTTCAAAATAATCAAGGAATGCGACTTGCCTTCTTGCACAAAGTCCCGTGGATCTTTGGTCTTGTCCGACGCCTTCGAGTCCGGTCGTCTAGATTGTAACCTAACGAGAAACAATGCAATAAAAAGAAACCAAGTAAAAACTAGCTCAACAAGGAATGAGCTGGAAACGACAAGCAAGAAAATAAAACCAAACAGAAACTTAAAGGAAGGGTGGTGCGGGTTGGTGGGATTTATCTGGTGTTTATTTGGACTGGATGGAGTTTGAGATTCGGATCCAACTACAACAAAAATATTGTAAAGGATTAAAGAAATCTATAGGAAGGTGGGAATATTTATTTGGAGCTTGGTATAGCTGAACGGAGTCAAAAATGTGTTTTCTGGGCTCGAGACGGTCAAAAATGACATATAATGTCAAATTAGGGTTTTGGCGGAAAAAGGGGTCGGATAATGAATAGTACTGTTTTACTATTCATGAACAAAAATGGGCTGTGAACAGAAGCAGAAATGCTTTATCAGTTAATGAACAGTGTATAGGGTTTATTATTTTTGGCTAATGAAAAGTGTATATTTGGAATAATAATTTCTATTTTTCGGCTGAACAGTAAATGAATTTACTGTGCAAGGAATAGTGCCAGGCCGGGTTTGTTTAAACAGTAATGGGCCGAACCCATTACTGTGCGGCCCACGGCCTAAATTGGCCGGGCCCAAACGGCCCGACGGCCCAAAACCGCCTGCATGCCTAAAAAGGTCAAGGGCCAAAGGCGTTGGCAGCAGCTTTACAAGCGTCTTGAGTGAGGGAAGGCGGAGGGCGAGGCGCCGATGCATGGGCCTGCAAGGACGGCGACAACAATGGATGGAGGAAGCGGCGAAGGAGAGCTCCACCCAGGTAGGTCTTCTTCACTTGGGTTTTGCGGGCTAGGGTTTTTGGTGGGGTTATGGGCGGGGTTGGGCAAGGGAGCTGGATCCGCCGACGCCGGTAGTGAGGGTTAGGGAGTCGCGGAGGTGGGGGATGATGAAGAAGGGCTGCCCTGGGCGGCCTTTTATAGGGCAATGGAGGCGGTGGGAGCAGGGCGGCGATAAGGGCGACCGTGAGGGCGGCGCCGCAGAGGGGGTGGCGACGTGGTTGGGTGAGGGTGCTTGGGCGGTGGGGTGAGGTGGAGGCGGCGTGGGTGGTGGAAGGCGCTGGGCGATGCGGTGGCGTGGTGATGACCGAGGCGATGGCGGCGGTGACGCATGGGCGACGGGGTGGTGGCGGTTTGGGCGAAGGCGCGTCCGGGGAGGAGAAAGCGGGAGGGGGAAAGCGGAAAGCGGATTTGCTTGGGTTTTGAGGATTTTTGCTGGATTTGGCCGAAATTTGAACGAAAAACGAAATCCAAATCAAACTCAAACTGAATTTTGAATTTTGAAATTTTGCAGACGTTTCAGTGGGCAAGTGGCCCACATCACAGTGAGCCACGGCTGTACCGGCCAAGGGGCTAGCTAGCGGCAGACTGTGATACCGTGATACGGATTTTGTAATGGAAATTTGACGGGGATTCGCCGGTTTCGGCAGTGGTTGAGCATGCACGACAGCGAGACACGACTGTAGCAGCATCGCATGTCCTCCCCCGTCAGGTAGTCAACACAGGTCTCTCTCCATGCCGGATCGTTGATCGTGTATGGACCGAGTCGCTCCTGCATAATCCCCCGCGTGCGCACTGACTTGACATTGTTTTCAGTTCGTACACACGATGTTTCCAAGCTTCAAGGAGAAGGTGTCGGGCTGTCGGCGTCGGGCAGGCACATGCTTTGCTCTACGTTGTTGTTTCAACTAGACCTGATCACGAAACGGCCAGGCCGGGTAGCCTAAACGAGTCCTGTAATTGCATCTAAGGCTCGGTTTATTGTTTTTGCTAGCGCTAGTAAGATTTCGCTATTATGTCTCTAGAAACGTAGATTCAGGCGTCCTAATTTTTGAGTTGTTTCAGTTGTGAAGTGTGCCAATGTATGGCTCTGGCTCAATTCAAAAAAAGGAAATGTAGCAAATTAACAATCCAAAAATGACAGCCACCCCATGCACCAATTCTTAACTTCTTGTAGTCTAAGAATCAACCAGGTGAACTGGACTGATGTCTGCAGACCTTTTTTTTAGAAAGGAAGTAACAACTCCCAAACCTACCCTCTCGTTCTCCGCCCAACCCAGCTCCCTCCCCTTTCGTGTGTCTACCTTCCAGAACCGGCCCCCTCCCCAAACTCCGGCGGTCGGCGTCCTTGATGGCGGCGAGCGGAGAGGGGGAACCACTCTACTTTAGATCTTTCTATAGTTATGTATATTAGGTCGTTAGTTTCCCTTGCGGTGCCTACCCTCTGCAGTCTCTGGTGATTGGCCGAGATGTATCCGGCCCTAGCCTTCTCTCCGTCGCCGTTACTCCTCTACCGGTTACTTCCAATGGGGAATCAGTGATCTACAGGCAGGTAAGTCGATTTTACACCCGGAGCAATCTGGATCTGGTATATTGATGGTATCTCTTCTTCTTGGGTGATACCATTTTTTTCTTGAGCTAGAACCAACGCATTCTGGTTTTAGTACCGGTGGTGTGCAGTGGCTAGCACCGGTGGTGCTAGAGGCAAAATTCTTTGAAGGACCGATGATTTTCATACGCTGTTGATGCTTAATGCAGGTGCTTAGAGATATGCTTAGCAAATACAAACTGATTTTTTTTGCCACGTAGGATATGTAAGGTGCTTATTTTGTAATATCGATGCTTGATTAGACACCAGTGTTTATGTATATAACTATATATAATTAATAGATGATACAATCATCTAAGCACCTACAAAAATATGCTTACATAGGAGAAAATGATTTTTTACATAGGTGCTTGATAATGTGACTATATTATCTTTCTTTAAGCACTTTTAAACACTTATATATAAGTATCCTGCATTGTACAAATAGAGTTGCAGTGCATCTGGGTGCTACGTTGCCTTAATAAAAACAAAAAAAGCTGCATGAACTAAAACATTGCATCTCAATGGAACAAAGACCGAGGTAGGCTTAAGACCATCTCTAATGTGTTGTTTTAGATGATTCGAAAAAGAAGAGAGAAGACATTAAATCAATTTAATGTATTAGAGGAGACGATTTCAACAAAAAAAATTTATAGAACCGAACTCTACATAGGAGTCGATTTAAAGCATTAAATAACTCATACGAGCCCAGTTATGAAAGAGAGAGAGCGTGGTTGAGAGATAATATTATTTTTCTGTGGGTTTTTAATATAACGTGAGTCTTAATTATTAGTAAAAATTAGATTAATACACTTAAAAAACTCTGTTTCTTAAATACTTACATGATATTTTTTAAATCGTCGTCATTCAATACTTGTAGGTGCTCTAATGCATCACGGCGAATCGAAGGAAAACAACGATTCCGCCACTTTTCCATGGTTGGTTGGTTCACGACGGACATGTCCAATTCTTTACCTGCTCCACATAGAAAACAGGTTGATATCGATTGGTCCAAGTCATTAGGATGGAAACGTTAGTCTATTCTACGCTGGCACGTGCTGCACGAAGACCAAATTAGAGTAGCTTGCCTGGTTAATTACTCGTCGTCTTGCGCTACTAGCAGCAGTAATGTTACAGGTAGTAAACCCTTCTAGCTAAGGAGCGGTAGTGTAGTACGGTCACCACGACTCACCAAGTGCCATAGCCTATCAACACAGGCAACCAAGTACTTTAGCCCGTCAGACAGAGTTGTCGGAAGTAGAATAGTTTCCTTTTGCTATTAAGTTTCCTTTCCAGTTTCAGAGTTTGTTTCGGAATTCATGTAATAGCTTTAGAGTTTGATTCGGTTTCCTAGTATAAGCTGTTAGTCTACTCTCTATTTAAAGGAGAGATGCACTTGGGTTTAGACAAGAAGTATAATAAACAGTTCTAGTTCCTTCCACTCTCATTCGTGATCTGCTTCTCATCTACTCCTGTTGCATGATCTGCTTTGGTTAGGAGGTATTTGGGTCGATCAACGGGCAAGTCTCGTCCCAACAACGGGCCATCAATACGCCTTGCGATCTTTAGGCTCTGACACCAAGCAATAGCTGGATTGGGATCATCTGTATTGAAGTATTCAATACAGAGAATCTACAGTACATAGATATTAGAAACGATCTCTATTATCCGATAAAAAAATCGAAAATCAAGAGCAATAGATACAGTGTTTTGCTACCGTATGCTTCGTTGCTACTACAATGCTTGCTGTAGTCACACCAGAGTACTATTCCCGCACTTACGAAACATTGTCCACACAGTGGGTCTCTGCAGTATTACAGAGGATCCGACCCTAGCGGTAACTAATGTTGAGATCCAAAAATACACAATTCTAGACCCTCTGTGTATAATGCACTAGTCCATGATCAAGCTAGTGCACACGGTGTCAACATAGATGAATATCATTCCACATAAGACGAATATAACAATAAACGACTAATTTGATTAAATAAATAGCATTTTTGACCTTATAGTCGATTTTACAATTATTAAGTCACGCAGGGCTGACACTAAATAAATAAACGACATCGGAATGAAAGAAACTCCAGCAGATACCCATCGACTCACCACAAGCAACCAACTGGGATCAAGACCTAACGATCACCATCCTCGTAAAGCTCCTCCTCGAAAGCAGGTGATGATTTCTCCACTACAGCTGAATGATTGCAACAAAATTGAGTACTCTGAGTACTCAACAAGTTGTATAACAAAAATGCAATTATAGATGATGGATTATTCCAAAGAAATGACTTCTGTGGCTATTTTGCAATAAAGAAGTATTTGCAATTGAATACAGATAATAGATTGAAAGTGTAATTCAAAACAAAAAAAAACAATAATAGTTTAACAATTGTTTTTATAAAGAATACAAAGCCTAGCTAATCAATTCCTTTCATACAGCTGCACAAGTTATCCCACATAGCTGTCCCTTCCCAATTATTTTTATGAAAATCTACTCCTCGTGTAAAATCTCCGAGCATGTCCATGACCGCAGACGCGACTATTCGAATAAATTGATTAACACTCTGCAGAGACAGTACACTTTACCCACACAATATAACCAGCGTAGCTAGCACTAATCATAACAAAATATTTTCAAAACTTTATCTCAATAATTGACACTCCCATTGTGCTTATTGCCGACACTAACCCCCACACAGGTGGTTAGTCTGTCGCACACCGTTGGACCTAGAAGCGGCGAACCGGCCATCGATGTGAATCACTACATAGGCAGAAACTGTAACATCCCAATTTTCTAAGTCGTTAAAAATCTTTTGTTTAGTTAATAGTAAAAACTCACCCTTGAGTTTTGTTTGGAATTAATTAAAGCTTAATCATGGAATTTTAGTATCAAAATAATTTAATATGATTAAAGTCAATATCAACAATTGTCAAAACTATTTTATTTGGATTCTATGTGCATGGATATATTTTTTAGATTTTTCTAGAATTTTTCGAGTTCATTTGCTATTTTCTAATTGCCATTTGGATTTTTCTACTATTTATAAAATAGAAAACCAAATAAAATCTCAGATAATGCCTTGGGCTGAAATTGTTGGAAGTATGCCCTAGAGGCAATCATAGAGATGATTATATTTCTTTATGTTCACAATATTGGATAAATATTATTCTGTTCCATGAATGAATCATCAGTTATGAAGATTAAATGAGTACGTGACTTGTTGGTGAAACTCTTTTTAACTTGTGATGATGTCGTTCTAAAAGTATCCTGGTCGAAAATCCTTTGGTCGAACACTAGTGACTCTGACCAATACATGTATTGATTGATGACCATGTTTCACGGTCATGGATATAGGGATATCGAATCAATAATGTGGACACGTGTTAGAGAACATGGTGTTGGATAAGACCCACCTTGAGACACTATTGAGATTGTTATGATTCTATGTGTCGTTAGTTGGTCTCAAGCAATGATGATGTATAATCCTTAGACACGAGATCGACATGGTTTCCTACATATGTAATAGCACTCTTAGGGGTTGGGTGGTTATAAAGGTAGCTTTCGGGTATGCTATGAAACATGCGAGAGGGATGTGGTAGTGGGATATGGGATTTACCCTCCTAACATAACAGAGAGATATCTTTGGGCCCTCGAAGTGGTCGGATAAAGAAAGTGCATGGCCATGCCTTTGGTGGTCGAAGAGTTCAACCACATAAGGTTATCCAGATACTCGATCGAGAAAGCATTGAGCAGATCCATGGATGACACAACATCTCACAGAGTTCAACCGGATATCGTGAGGTAAAAGGAGAATACATGAGTAGGTCGCTTAGTTCGACCGACTATGGATCGGTGGTATGGAGATACAAGCAAGTCGTAGACTAGTCGAGCGTAATCCGAGTGGTGAAACCAAGTCGTAAGGAGTTACGAGTTGGTCGTGATCAAATCTGAACCGGTCGTATAGAGATAGGACTGATCGTAAGTGATGAGGACTTGGTCAGTAGATCATATTGCATTAAGGTTCGTTCAATATAATTTGTGTGTATTAGGAATCGTTATGTCTGCTAGGAACGCTTCGACTCGTGGCGGAAAGGGTTTCGAGTCACAACCGAACTACACATGAACCTAACGGGTCACACACTTAGCAGGTTAGAACAAACCCGACTGAATACGATTAAATGGCGTGTTTGGATAGGATCCAAAGACGGGCACTATATAAGGAGATGCATGATTTTGTTGGGATAGGTGAGTTGACGTGAGTTGCCCTACCGAAACCCTAGCCGCCATCTTCTTGAGAGCCTCCCCTTGCCAAAGCAGAGTGTCATTAGCTCTCCTTGACTAGATGGGTTTGTGTCAGACACTTACATGCTGGCATTGGTTTAACTTAACAAGGTTATCATAACAGTTGTGGACCTTGGGACATAAAGGTTGGAGTCTTAGAAGCATAAAGATCTTGCCCAACAACAAGAGTCATATAGTAGATATGATTAGCAAGGTTGCTTACCATTTTCACTAGTCTTCTAGCGGTGAAGCCAAAGCTCACTAGTTGATTAAATGATTATGGATCTTGAATCATTAAATGTCATAAGAGGGATGTGGTGTTTAGTGGGAGTATCTATATTAAATTGTTTAATAGAAGTTACTTTAATTGAACATATGTCTTAGTTTTGCATATATTTTATGTTGTAGATCATGGCACCAAGCTAGCGTACCTACATCCAGCTTTTGCTTTTACGTTCGATACTTGAAAGTGAAAAACTTAATGGAACAAATTTTGGATTGGTCCATAACTCGAGAATTGTTCTCGAGGCAAGATAAAGGAACACGTTCTAGAAGAACCAATTCCGAAGTGCCTACGTAAAATCTTCTGCTGCTTGCTATTAAAACCGCCTATAAAAGGCATGTGATGAGTCCTTGATGTTAGCTGTCTCATGCTTGTCGCTATGAACTCAGACCTTGAAGCAGTTTGAGAACATAGAGGCCTCACGATATGATCGTAGCACTCAAAGGCATGTTTGAGACACAAGCAAGAACTAAAAGATTTGAGATCTCAAAGAACTTGTTTGGATGTAAGCTAGCTGAGGGTGGTCCGGTGAGCCCTCATGTAATCAAAATAGTTGGTTACATTACGAGCTTGGAAAAACTTGGTTTTCCACTTAGCCAAGAGTTGGCTCTGATTTGATTCTTACTTCGCTTCGAAAGCTATGGCGATTCATTTTGAACTTCCATATGAGCAGCTTAGACAAGAATCTCACGAGCGCATATGATGCTTAAGACAACAGAGGGCAGCATTAAGAAATGCAACAATCATGTGATGATGGTGCAAAAGAGTACAAGCTTCAAGAAGAAGGCTAAGACTTGGGTCAAGAAAAAGGGCAAGGCTAAAGTTTCGGATGAGATCCAAACCAACAAACATAAACCCAAGACTAAGTCTGGCCCGACTCAAGAGAATGAATGCTTTTACTGCAAAGAGCTAGGCCATTGGAAGAGGAACGCAAGAAATACCGGCCGATCGAGAAAAGGAATGGTGGGACTAAAACTTCCACTCTGAGATATTAATGTTATAGATGTTTTTTTCTTCGACTCTTACGTTAACTCATGGGTATTTGATCTGGGATCGGTTGCTCATATTTGCAATTCGATCGAGTCTAACAAGAAGTAGGATGATTGCAAGGGCGAGATGGATCTTCGCGTTGGGAATAAAGCAATGGTTCTTTGCATTAGCCGTCGGGACTTTGCCATTACTCTTGCCTTGAGATTTATTATGGAATTAAATAATTGTTATTACGTTCGACCATTAGTAGAAACATTATCTCGCCTTATGTTTGATGGCGGAGGGTTATAAATTCATTATAGAGAACAATGGTTGTTCTATATTTTTGAATGAAGTGTTTTATGGCTATGCACCTATTTTGAATGGGTTGTTTATTTTAAATCTTGATGATGCATCAGTCTATAATATTAATGCGAAAAGGCTTCGGCCTAATGAAATAAATTCTACTTTTATTTGGTATTGTCGTTTGGGTCACATAAGTGAGAAACGCATGAAAAAGCTCCATAATGATGGAACTCTAAACTCATTTGATTTGAAATCATTTGAAACATCGAGTCTTGCACGGTGGAAAGTTGACCAAGACACCTTTCCTTTGAGTCGTATTGAAAGGGCGTCCAGGCCGGTTGGCACTCATACATCTTGATGTGTGTGGACCAATAAGTCGACAGTTAGAGGTGGTTTCGATGCTTCATTACTTTCACCGATGACTATAGTAGATATGGATATATCTACTTAATGAGGCACAAGTCGGAATCCTTTGAAAAGTTCAAGGAGTTCGAGAATGAAATCTGAGAATCAACTTGGCAAGACAATCAAATCTTTACGATCGATCGTGGAGATGAGTTTTGAGCCATGAGTTTGGTAGTCATTTGAAACAATGTAGAATTGTTCCTGACTTACACCACGGCACTCCACAATGGAATGGGGTGTCCGAGCGCGTAACAGGACCTTGTTGGACATGGTTCGATCAATGATGAGCCAATCGGATCTGCCATTGTATTTTTGGGGTTATGCTCTAGAAGCCGCGCTTTCATTTTAAATAAGGTACCATCAAAATCGATAGATAAGACACCATATGAGATGTGGACTGGGAAAAGTTCTAGTTTATCTTTTCTAAGGATTTGGGGATGTGATGTCTATGTTAAACGTTTGACGTCTGATAAGCTCACACCCAAATTAGATAAATGCTTCTTTATAGGATATCCTAGGGAAACCAAAGGATATTATTTCTACAACCGAAGAAGACAAAGTTTTTGTTGCCGAAATGGTGTCTTTTGGAGAAAGAGTTTCTTTCAAAAGGAGTCGATGGGAGAAAGGTGCAACTCGAAGAAATTCGGAAACATCTGAAAGTGTTTCAACTCCTATTGAACCTCTACTGGATGAACAAATTGTTGTTGAACCTGTAGATAAGGCACCAGCCCCACTCAAAGTTAGATCTTGGTTTTGGGTATTCTAAAGGTTTGTGAAAAATGGTTTTGGATTGCTATCTAATTGGGAAATGAACGGGAAGCCATGTGACAGGAGGGTATCCTTCACCACCTTGATGATGAATGTTATCCAACTGAAAATGAGATTTACAAAAATGAATTTTTAACTATTGTAACCAGCCTTGAAACTTAGTACTTGTAATTGAAATAAAATTGGCTTTATGCAAATCAACCCTAATATGCCTTCCCTTGAAATATCCCTATGCATGTCATTCTGTTAATTGACGGGTGTAACTTGAGAGCACGATAGTTGTGCTCACTCTTGCTTGATTCATGAATTGAGCAGGTGAAGAATTCTATGATGATGAAGAGGACCAAATCAATTAGGCCGTGCTCTCCAGTCAATCACATGTGGTGTAATGGTTGGAGCCTATCTTTTGGTTTTCCACTATGTATTGTGCTCTCGGTTGCTGGAGCCTGTCAGCAACCCTTGTAAACAACTCCCTTTGGTTGTTAATAAAGCTGTTGTGATTGTCTATGTTATCACTTGCTTGCTGTGAGAACCAGTCATTGATCTCTGGGGGCTGGTTTAGATCGCAGAGGACTTCAGGCTTGTCCCCAAGCCCCCACGACCTCCTCGGGATGGTTCCTCTCAGACCTCCCTCGGGTCAGGAAGTGGAGCTTGGGGAGGTCTAAAGTCGGCTGACCTCCTCGGTCAAGACCTGGACCTCCAGTGGTCCTCCGGACCTCTCGGGAGAATCTGTCTTGATCCTGGGATGTCCCTGGGGCGTCCTAGGAGTCCTTTACGGACCTCCCGGGAGGTCTGAGGACCTCTCGGGGCGTCCTAGGAGTCCTTTACGGACCTCCCAGGAGGTCTTGAGGGACCTCCCGGGTGTGCCCTGGGCCGGGTCGCCACACTTGTCGGGTCATGTCGTTGCGCAAAGTTGACTCGCCGAGTGTGGGGTGTCCCGATGCAGAATCCATCACGTGGTCGCGGTTTGCACGCAAAAAAGAGTTATCGAAACACGAGACTAGCATAATAATAGTTGTATAGAAATTAATATTTACATGGCATGACTGATATTTGGAGGAACAAATATCTACTAGCGACCCCTCTTGGGGCGCACCCCGCGTGTCGCCCATGACCTTGCCCAGCAATGGTCTGAGTACGTCAGAGGATCAGGCTGCCTCACTACCCGACCGAAGCGCGCACCGAGTTGGTGTCACGAGGGGTCTGCGTCGGTTGGGTCGGTCGGCGACGTCTTGTTGAGAAGTCCCCACAGAGAACTGGGTGCCACGCTGGTCCAAGAAGAAGTCCCAAGCGTGCCTCCTCGTGCGACAAGTAATCGTCCTCCCAAGACGGTGGTTGATCTGTGAAGCATGACGTTACGCATGTATTCATGGCGAAAACCACCAAAAAGGACGTTACGCAAGCAAGCAAGGTGGTCATACCTGGTGGCACGAAGGCGTGCCACGATGACTCCACATACTCCTACCCCGCGTGCTAGTGGAGCTCAGGACCTGGAAGAGAAGATTGACGTTAGTAACTACTAGGGTTCGAAATAAAGAAGCATTATGTTACGCATGTAATCATAGCGATAACCAGGAAAAAGGACGTTACGCAAGCAAGCAAGGTGGTCATACCTAGTGGCACGAAGGCGTGCCCTGTAACGTCACGTTTCTCTTAAGTCCTTGCCAAGTTTTCAAATTAAAAGTAACCATTTGGCTTTATTGAGAATCCAAAGCTTAACCTGATATTTTGAAAATTTGGAGAGTTCAATGGAATTAATCAAACCTTAACTAAGCCCTTTGTTGGTGTTCCTTGCGGTTGTGGCTCTCTGCGGTGTCTTCTTTGCCCTTGAAACATTGGTTCTCAAAGCCTCTCTGTGTGTCCTGGTTTGTCTCTTCTCTCTTAACTTCCTTTGTTGGTTTGAATCTCTTTGAGATCCAGGACCTCTCTCTTATCTCCCTCTGTTGAACCTCTCCCTTGCTTGGGGTTTTCTGTTAGGACCCGGCTCGGGTTTGTGTTTCAAAACCTCTTTGGTCTCTCAAGCCACACTTGGCTTTGCTTCTTTTGGACCTCCCCGTGGACCTCTCCACGCTCTCTTGGAACCCCTGAGTTCTCTTGGGCGCTCCAAAGTTTCTCTGGACCTCCCAGTGCTCTTTTGGGACCTTCTTAGACCTCCTCGTGGCTATTTGGACCTCCTTGTGTTCAAATAGACCTCCCTTATCCCTGAGCCTTTCTTTGTCCTCTGGACCTCCTCGGCGTCCTTTAAGACCTCCCTTGTTGAGATCGGCGTTAGGATCTCTCTCTGGAGATCCTAGCCGCCTGAACCTCCCCTTGTTGAGATCGGCCGTTAGGACCTCCTCTTTGGAGATCCTAGCCGCCTGAGACCTCCCCTTGTTGAGATCGGCCGTTAGGACATCCTCTCTGGAGATCCTAGCCGTCCAGGTCCTCTCTTCGTTGGATCTAAAGGTTTCGACCTCCTCGGGTCCAAGACCTCCTTAGCGCTTGGACCCACCTTTGACTCTCGTGGTACATGTCGCTTGAGGCTTTGCCTTCATTACCTTAGGGCCGTCCGTCTTTGTTGGATGGCCCGATCCTAAGAACACGTTAGCTTGGTCGAACGTTCCTTTCCTTTACAGGTCGCTTGATTCCAATCGAGCAGCTACTGCTTTCTTCGCGTGTTTTCCTTTGTTTCCAGGACCTCTTCCTAGTTGTTTTGCAAAGACCACCTCCTCGATCCTTGCTGGTCTTTTGTAAAGACCACCCTTCTAAACTAGAATATCCCTGTCGGTCAAGACCTCCCCTGCACCCTTTGATCTGGACCGTTGAAGTCCTCCCCTTTGAGATCTTGACTGTTAGATCTCCCTTTTGGAGATCTACTCGTTAGGACCTCCCCTGCACCCTTTGATCTGGACCGTTGAGGTCCTCTCCTATGAGATCTTGACCCTTAGACCTCCCTTGTACAGATCTGAGTGTCAGGACCTCCTCGTTGTGAGCTTTGAGGACCTCTTGTCCAGGACCTCTTCTTGAGTCCTTGGACCTCCTGTCCAGGACCTCCCCCTCTGAGTGTCTTGGACCTTTTGCCTAGGACCTCACAGTGGTCTTTGGCGGAGATGACCCTTGCGGTGGGGCCACCTCTTTGACCAGTGGTGCACCCTTTTGACTGGCCCCACTTGCCAGTCTCTCTCCACCTTGTAATTATTGCTCTTGCCTCAGAACTCTGTGCGCATTTAATAGGTGTCGGGTCACATTAAATGCTGATCACATCTGAGTACTTTATTCAATTCTTTTAGGACAAGCCCGCCCTAGTTGCCGATTGCCAACACGCCATGAGCTTTCTTGTGGTGCACACTACCAACTCGGCTATATATAGCACAGGCGAGCAAGCCTTTGTAACATGTTGCTCATTTCTTTCTTGTCTCCCCCGCCTGGTTTCCTCCTTGCGCAAGACCTCCCCAGGAGCTCGTTGAGGCTGTGCTGAGTTTCTTGGTTTTTCCTTTCTTGCTGAGTTGGTTTGTGTTCCTTGTAGTCTTTTGAAGTTCTTTGCCTTAGGGTGGTTTTGCTTATTTGGTTTTCTTGCGAACGTGTAGATCACGAGCTTGAGGAGACCTTGGACCCAGCTCTCTCTACTGAAGGCTCTCCACTACTTGACCAAGGCAAGCCACAGATCTCCTTTTGATCATTTTGACCCTAGTTTTGCAAATGTATTTCGGTTTTACTTTATCATGCATGGCTATGTTTATAAGAAAATAGTTTGGGCTGTAGTTACTTGCCTACTTGCTGTTATGCCTCCATCATACTTTGTCCCTATCATGTTGTCATGTTCACCTTGTGAGCCTTAAGATGGATATTTAGTTGGTGTTCTTTGTTATTTGCCAACATGGGGGGCCGCAGGTCTTTATAGCTTTGCTTAGAAAACGTGGTTCGTACGTATCATGCTTCATCTCTAATAATCTTGACTAATGACTTATGAAATGTGTGGTTGGTGCCACTGTTGAGCAGCTATGGCAGGATGCCTAAGCTGTGTTGACTATGGTGAGACCACTTGGTTAAAACAAAAAAAAAATTGTGCCAGGACTGGGTGGTCTTTTGGCATGGGAATTACAAAAGGTTTTGCTAAGGCAAGAAGGCAGGGGGTGAGTAGTGGGTGCTATGCACACCTGGGTTTGTGGAAGTCTTGCCTTAGCATAATTAAGGACTTCACTTTGTGTCTGTTGAAATGGGCCAAATAGTGCAACCATAGGATCATATTATGGGAATGGTCTGGGCTGAATAATTAGCAATGAGATGGCTTAGGGCTGTTGTGGTTGAGCGTGTGATTCGTTGGCGCAAGAGGGGGCACCCCATAACCCTGTGGATTTCTAGATCGCAGGAGGGGATTGCGAAACCTTAGTGGGCAGCCCAAGTCAGTTCAAAGCTTTGTAAAGGCCTTACCGCGCTCTCTAGACTGCTCACCATAAAAAGTGAGCAAGGGTGACCGGAACCCGTCCCGCTAGAGAGATCGTGGATTGTGGGTAAAGTTGTACACCTCTGCAGAGTGTAAAAATCTATTCGAATAGCCAAGTCCTTGGTCATGGACATGCTTTCGGTGAAAATGGTGCAAGGGGTAGTTGTTTCAAAATTTGTGCCATGGACACTTCATTGAGATGCCTTGGCTTTGCCTCAAGAGACCTTGGCCGGCGGCTCGGAGGGGTCAGGGTTGGCTCGAGTTGTGGTCCAGGGGCTGGTTCGAACCTCTGGAGTGGGTGCTCTAGAGTGGGTTTTGGGTGAGGACCTGGCCACTGGTGTGACCAGACCTCCCCCATTGTCGTTGTGGATGTGAGTTGGTGCTCACCCCACATTTTCTTCATCAATGTATTATGTATTATTGTTTTACCTTGCTGCCTTCAATCTATTACTATTATTATTATCCAAATCTGGCTTTGTGCAAAACTAACCATACAGCTCTCAATTGGTAAGCCCTTGCATGAATATTATTGCATAATTGCTCTCTGTGACTTGCTGAGTACATTCCAAGTACTCATGGCTTAAGCCATGTCAAAGCATATTATGAGGATGATCAAGTCTTGGCGGTCTGACCTCTTTGAAGAGGAGTTCTTGACGACTAAAAGTTGCCTAGGGCGTCCTCCACCCGACGACTGTGGTGCTTGTTGGATGGTTGTGCTTTCGCTTTTGGTGTTGGAGCCTTAGAGCTCCTTGTTGCCGGTTGTAAGTCCTCACTGGTTTTGTAAGCCCTCAGTGGCAGACCTCTTGTTAACAAGCTTGACCATAAGGTCCTGTTATATGAAGTTTAATTTGTCTACTTCATCTTTGTTTGACCTCGTGGTTGTGATATTAGCTAGTGTTCTTGTGTGAGCTAGCTCTGTTGTCCTGGGACTAGCTCGGATGCTGAGGCGGGACCTCTAGGAGGTCCCTGGGACTTAACACAGGAGGTCTGTCGGACCTCTCTTGTGATGTACTGGAGGTGCTATCGAGGGGCTGCGGGCCAAGATCTCCAGGAGGTCTTAAAGACCTCCTGGGAGGTCAATAGCGAGCCAAGACCTCCGGGATGTCTGAAGACCTCTTGGGAGGTCTGGCAGACCTCCTCGAGAATGCGTCGCGGTGCTACCACTCCTTTCCGTGGTGGCTCCTTGGCAAGAAAAAAAATGGTCCTCCGAACCTCCTTGCGGTGCATCACAGGTGGGGCGTCACATGCCAAGCGACGACCGCGTACTCACGCCATGCGTCTTTGGTGGAGCCACAGACTGCAAGAGAACATTACCGTTAGTAACTAGTGTGGTTCGAAATAAAGAAGTGGAAGTGAATGTCTTATGCTCACCTCCAAAATGTCCAACCGTGCTCCCACCACAGTGCCACGACGACACGCCCGCCATGTCCGGGGTAGGAGCCCGTGGCTGTGAACCACCTTGGCTGACCCATTGTCCTAGCACTGGTCGGTCCACTGGGTCCCTCAGCGTGCGATAAGTGGCGATTTGGATGCCTCATCTTGCCTTCTCCATGATCGGTTGCCGGACCCCTCTGGTGCCCCCGGCGTCATCTCATTGTGCGGAGGTCGCCAACTTGAGAACCTCTGCTATATATCCGTGCACAAGTAATCAACAAGTTGAAACCTAAATCTTGCAAATTAAATATGAATTAAGGACCGCTCAATACGTATAGAGCGGTGGAATGTGGAGTCTGGCTCGGTGGGGTACGTGTCGGACGTCACAGCCTCGTGTCGTGGTGGGTCGACCATGACCCAGACGCAGCGAAGCCTCGTCCAACTGGCGTACCACTCCATGTGCTCCTCGTACATCCCGAGGTCGTAGGGAACATCCTCCCGGACGAGGTCATCGTAGGCCCTGAGCCAAGCCGCAACCCAACATGACATCTTGTCCAACCAGGAGCCTGTGCCACGTACTCCCTTCCTAATGTACCTGTGGATGGCAAGATAATTATTTGGTCGGCACATAACACGCATTGTATGAAAGAAGTAAAGCGTGAATTTACGTATAGATGTGCATCGGCACCCGCATCCCCCCTCCCCCATGGGGTTGGGACCTCCTATTGCAGACCGAACTGGTGCATGACCCACTACACCTAGTACTCCTCCACGAAGACATCGTGCACCAAGGCCCTCCGCGTGTAGCAATACACGTAGTCTCGCGTGCATAGGCTCGATAGTTCTTCGGCTGCATGCGTGTGCACCCTCTCCTGAGTGTACGGTGTCCAGATGACGCGGTCATCCGTCAGCTGATCGAACATCACAACATACTCCAGGTAGGACCCTTGCGAAGTGATCGGCGTGTAGGTGACCTGTGGAATATAACAACGAAAAATTATCACCCGAAATTGTGATTACATTACAAAAAATAATAAATGATCATGAAACTAACCCATCGGCAGCACCACACCATGCCCATAGTCGGTCGGTCCACGACGTTGTCCTTGGCGTACAAGCTGACCACGTACGCTCCCAAGTCCAGCTATGGTCATCCGATCTGGAAGCGCTCGAAGGACCACAGCTGCAGAAGTAGCGGGCATCCGGAGAGGATGGAGCTATCCTAGGCCCGGTGGCACGTGTCGAACAATGCGTGAGTCGTCGCGCCGCAAAGACCGAACCCTAGGCGTGAAATTTGGATCTCGACCCACCGCGATCTGCCGACTCACGTGCATACTGGACGTAGTGCTTGTCGACGCTGTCGCCGTGGGACCCTAGGAACATGACCCACCCGAACAACCACAGCAGATAGGCCTCGAAGTGCCTCCTAACAATGACGCCGCCTGAGTTCTCCGCCATACGCTTGGGCTGCAAGAAAACATGTACACGTCAGCAAGGTTTACATATGAATTGATGTGAGAGGACAATAGTTACGAAGACTTACGTAGAACTGGCAGATCCACCTCAACGATGGCCCGTGCGGGCTGCTGAACTCCGTGTACCTGCTGTCCGGTGGCAGCACATCATGGAACCTCGCTAGGAGGTCTGTGCGCCACATGGCCAGGATGTCGTACGCCGCCATAGGGAAGCCAGTGCAGGGCAACTCGGTAAGGAAGGTGACGTCCTGAAGGGTCGGCACCATCTCCCCGCACGGAAGGTGGAACGTGTGTGTCTCTGACTTCCAAGTTCCAACGGTCAACCAGCGCCATCAGTAGAGCCCGATCGTATGGAAAACGCCTAGATGTACGACCGGGACAGCGGTCCTAGTCATCTTCCCACGTTGCCTCCACCATCCTCGCTAGTGGAAGGAGGCCTGCTGCTCTCAACTTGTGTCGAAACGATTAAGAATAAATGTGACTGCACGCAAAGTAGTCAGACTGCGATTGAGTGCATGAAGGTTAGAACTACACGTACCTCGGAACCCAGTTTGGGTGCAGTCTCCATGCCTTGATGGGCGTGCGCAGCCGCAACGCGCCAAGCTCAATCGGCGCCTCGTCCTCTAGGGGGAGCATGGTACTGAGGCGACTACGGTGATACGCGTCAATCACCAGGTCAAGCAACTCGTAGTGGCTTGCGTCCGTCATACCTAAAAATTAAGTGCATGCATTGTTAAGACTACAAAAAATGTACAAAAACCAAATTTCATACTTTAAAAATAATTTTTGGCGTTAGCAGAATAATTACCAGACAAAAATATAAACCAAATTTAAGCTACTCAGCAAATTTAAACAGATTTGTAATACGGTCTTCCAATTTAGAGGATATTTTTTAAATATTTTCCAAGTGCAAATATAAACAATAAACAAAGTTCTTCCTATTTTCTTAGTTTTCTAGTTTAAAATTAATTTTCGATATTAACAATATAATTACCACGCACAAATGGGAAGCTAAATAAATCTGGAATTATTTTTTACATATTTGTAATAGGCGTCTTCCTATTTACGTAGATTTATCCTAAATCGTTAAAGTCTTTGTAACATTCATAACATGTGCCTGACGAACTACACTATCACAGCTCAAATGATGTAGTACATAATTTGACTACAATTATCTAATTGAATTCTATGTACTTAATTCTAGATACTTCTACTCACTATTCTACTTAATTTTACTCGCTACAGCTCAAATGATGTACTTAATTCTGCATAATTTGATATAATATACAAAGTTACAAAAAAAAGTGCTTGCAAGATGGCCGACCGGATCTGATGCTCTGTCAATCTCTCTCCTCCACGACAAACTAACAGTGCTTCGCTACCTTTCTTTTCTCCCTCTCCTCCTCTCTTCTGTTTTTTTTCCTGGAATTAAAATGAGTTTTGGAGTGATTTCTCGGGGGTTTTATACATAAGATCCTGTCGTCAGTTCAACTAGCGACAGACGCTCTGTCCATTTTTGTAATTTTTTAGGGCGGCTATTTATTTTTGTAATTATCTTTTAAAATAATATTATTTAAAAAAACCCGGCAGAAACCTGGGCAAAATGAACTGGGCTCGGCTAATCGGGGTGTCAATCAAAAGGAATATATAAGAAAGGGCCCATCGAATAGATTGGGATTACCCGCAAACGCACATGGTCTGTGAAAATGAAGCCCAAAGCGCCACAGATGACGCTGTATCTGCTCCGGTCTCAGCTGCTGTAGTAGACACAAGATCACTCGTCTGGATGCGTTGGCCCTTGTAATAAGTCCTTAAAATCTGCCAGGACTAGACGCAATACTACTCGATCCCCTGCATCTTTTCTTCATACACGCATGCATTGACCTTAATTTGAGCGAAACGAACAGGACAAGGAGACTAGCCGGAGATAACGTAATTTAGGGACCGGCGCTCGGATTGCTTCGTTTGGTAGGCTGCCAAGCACATGCAACAGCTTCTTTTCTTGGAGGAACGGTCGTAGACGAGGCGGCATCTAGCTAGAACCCCGGCTTAATTACTAAGAGAATGTATAATGATCACTACTAAAAAAGTCTAATACCGGATACTTCATCACAGACGGTTTTTCAAAACCAACAGTGTTAATGGTAATCACAGACGGTTTTACTAGCGCGACCGTCTCTATTACTAGATACGCTAAAAATCGTCTGTGATGAGCTAATATTACAGACGGTGCGTATTAAGAACCGTTTGTGATGAGCTAATATCACAGACGGTTCGTATATTCGTGATACGAACTGTCTGTGATAGTCGTCTTCAAAGACGGTTCTTAATACGAACCGTCTGTGATAAGTATATCATCACAGACGGTTTGTATTTAAAACCGTATGCGACTTGGATTTTGCAATATAAAAAACTATCACAGATGGTTCTCAATAAGAACCGTCTGTGATAATTACTATCACAGACTAATTATCACGGACGGTTCTTATTTAAAACCATCTGTGGTGACCACCTGTTATCACAGACACATAAATCCAGACGGTTTAGAACCGTCTGTAATGACATTTTCTGTAGTAGTGGATATAGACAACTGTTGTATATAGTATCTCTCCATGTCATCTATAGATAACGTTAAAACAACTCCTACAATGAATTATATTTTACATGTTTCCATAGACAACTCATCCATATGCAACTTGTCTTGTTTATCGTATTATAATCGATTACTGCACGAGAGGCGGTCTAATTTTCTAGGCTCACCTCTCTCGTCTCATATCATCTCGTACCCTACGTGACAAAACTTACATACAAATGACGTCACACTATTGTACATGTTCTTTTGCGTGCGGCTTAATTACGTTTGTGTTGATGCAATTCGTAAATGAAATGCTGCACTAATACTGATGTCTAACCAAATTATAGTGCATAGGCAGCTAGCCAGTTGACCCGGAAAATCTGCGACGCTACTTCGAACAACTGGGGAAAAATAGCTAGCTTAGAACTATGCGTGCATGTATGTAGCTGGTAGCCTGCGGGGTAGTATAAAGCTCCATCCATATATATATTGCTCTAATTACACTCGTTAATTGCTTAAACGTTTCAAACGAAATTGAATTTCGTTTGATTCGACTCGGCTCATTAGCTCGGTTTTAAAAATACTTTCAAACTATAAATTAAAAGACACTAAATTAAACTGTGTTAAATTTCAGAAAAAAAACTCGATGAGACAGCACCTGACTGGAAATCCCTAAATTAAACTGTGTTAAATTTCAGAAGAAAAAAAGACTCGAAATCCACCCCTACTTGCTGGCACATTGAGACATGTAGTACGTACGAAGCTAGCCAGAGAGCAACTCGATCGCCTATAAATTTCCTAGGAATCATGTATGCCAAATATACCATCTCCGTCATACAGCTAGCACCAAAAACACAACTAGCTAAGAGCTGATCGATCGAGCTTGTAAGGGCTTGCATTAATTAATTCCTAATGGCGAGGCAGCTGGGAGCATTGCTTCCTCTGGCCTTGGCAGCCGTCCTCCTGCTTGCCGTCACGGCCGCCGCTGCGCCTTCTGATAGGCCACCCAAGGCCCAGGGGCCCAAGTCGCCAGAGCCTGAACAACACAAGCCGGCGGCACCGGAGCAACACAAGCCGAAGCCGGAGCCACCGAAGCAACACAAGCCAAAGCCGCCGCCGATGAAGGTGAAGTGCCAGGACAACCGTAAGCTCTACCCCTTCTGCTCCGGCAGGATGATGGAGTGCCCCGCCACCTGCCCTCGCTCCTGCTACGTTGACTGCAACTCATGCAAACCCGTCTGCGGTCAGTACGCCCGCGCTTAACTGCATTTTTTCATACGTTGATCTCGTCAATTAATGGTTGCGATGCGCGCATACATGCAGTGTGCAGCGTGCCGGGGGCATGCGGCGATCCGCGCTTCATCGGCTGCGACGGCAACGCCTTCTACTCAGTGGCGGATCTAGAAATTAGATGATGGGGGTGCACACTTTACACTCACAATTTTATAGTTTATATAATGATTTTTTAACATCATAAATCCAACACATAGGTTCTAAATTTATCAAAAGCATAATACAAATAGTTCAAATAAAGTCTAACATGAATAAAAAATTACAAAATATGCAACTATGCAAAGAAAATTATAATACTACTTCACTTCTTAATCCCCAAAAAAAAGAAAGAATGTCTCTATTCCTCTTCATGTTTCTATAATCTACATTGACATATTGTAACACAATTTTCAAATTTTCATTCACAATTAAGCTCGCATTCATGGATTGACATAACAATATAACATGAACATGATACTCCCTCCATTCTTCAAAACTTGACGTTCAGACAAAGCTGCTAGGCATACTTTGAACTGCTTTCAGTCTGTCTGAACGACATTCTTTCAAGAACGGAGAGAGTAACAATTAACAATAAAAGCGATGGCGAGAAGATATCCGCTCTGACGTACCAATAAAGCAGTAACCAATTTCAGATTTTCAGTGCTTCACTGCTTTTGCTCGGCTGCTCCAAGCTCCAAGCTCCAAGCTGCTATAAGCCACCAACCAGACAACCAGTCAACCACCTTATTACATAATACTTATAATTGAAAAGGCATCCGGATCCAATCCTCCATCTTCAATCCAACTCCTGAAAACTCCCAGCCCCAAGGCTCCTTCGGTCCTTCCGCCGGTGAGCCGCCCGGTCGGTTGCTTGCTCCCCGTCGGCCGCCTCCCGCGCCGCGCGTCAGCCCTCCCGCGTGGCGTGCCGCCCTCCGGCCTCTGCGTCGCGACCGCCTCCAGCGTGGGCTGCGCCGCCCTCCGGCCTCTCCGCGTGGCGCGTCGCCGCAGCGCCGCCCTCGCGTCGCGTCGGCCCGTCGCTGACCAGCGCCTCGCTGAGAACAGCCCAGGCGGGAGCGAGGGGCGAGGAGGAGGCGAGGACTACGGTCTTTTCTTTGAGAGTCGTTGCCTACTCGCCTGGGCTTGGGCTGGAGAATTTCGCCGGACCGGCTAGGCTGAGCTGAGGCCTGAGGAACTAATCCCTGGTCAGTTTCCAAATTTTGGGGGGTGTCGGTGCATACCCGGCACCCCACCTAGATCCGCCCCTGCTTCTACTTCCACGGCCGTAGGGACGCCGACTTCTGCGTCCTCTCCGACCGCGACCTCCACATCAACGCGCACTTCATCGGCAGGCGCGGCTCCGGCATGACCCGGGACTTCACCTGGATCCAGGCCATCGCCGTGCTCTTCGACGGCCATCGTCTTTACGTGGGCGCCAGGAAGACCGCCACGTGGGACGACGACGTCGACCGCCTGGAGATCACCCTGGACGGCGAGCCCGTGCACCTGCCCGAGGAGGCGGACGCCACGTGGACGTCCAGCGCCGTGCCGACGCTGTCTGTGACCCGCACGAAGGCGGCGAACGGCGTGCTGGTCGCGCTCGACGGCCTGTTCAGGGTCAGGGCTAACGCCGTGCCGATCACCGAGGAAGAGTCGAGGGTGCACCGCTACCGGCATGACGGCCGACGACTGCCTCGCGCACCTCGACCTGGCGTTCAGGTTCGACGCGCTCACCGGTGACGTGCACGGCGTGGTCGGGCAGACGTACCGGTCGGACTACGTGAACCGGTTCGACGTGAGGGCCTCCATGCCGACCATGCGAGGGGAGCGCAACTTCACCACCTCGAGCCTGTTCGCCGCCGACTGCGCCGTGGCGCGATTTGGGCTCGGCCGTGGCAGCAGCACCGCCGCGGCCGTGATGTCGGAGCTCGCTGGTATCACCTGCGCCAGCGGCATGGGAGGCCAAGGGGTGGTGTGCAAGAAGTAAGGTGCTTATTGAGTTATTGGTCACTGATCGATCAACCTACATATCTACGTGCCCAGAGCCTAGTAATAAACAGTATGTTGTGACTCGGCCATTCCTGCACTGCATGTTTGCCAAGTGCACAGCAATAAGCGTGTCTCCTTGTTAATTGATGTGTTTGAATTCGATTATGTACGTTAATTACTGTGCGATATTCTCTTGTAACAAAATAATTTCAGAACTGCTATAAATCATGCGCATGATATATATATTTTTTTAATTTTTGCAAATTATTCGAATTTCTGACTTGCGATTTTCTTTGAGATTTGTGCTCCGACCGGCGAGGTTGTCTTCTCCGGAGGCGAGTTCAGGTGGGGTTCGCCAGATTAAGGTTAGGGTTCACCGAGGTGTCCGGATGTAGAGGAAGGGAGGGGTGGCGAGGCTGTAGTGGCGTCGCCAGCCGAGGGTCAGAGGAGGATGTGAGCGGTAGGGGGGAAGAGGCAGGTTGCGGTAGCGGCGGCGCGCGGCGGAGGTGGAGCCGCGGAGGAGTCCAGAGGAGGTGGCGGTGGGTTAGATTGTATACAAGCTAAGGAATGTGGACCTTTGGGTCATATCTGATCCAACGGTCCAAAAAACGAATGATTTTGCGAGATTAAATCAGTTATTTTTTTAATGATGTGTAGGTAGACCCAAATAAGTTTGTTCAAAATGTGATATGTGTGTGTGCCAGTGCCCTGTACATACACAGTGGCGTAGCATGGTACTAGTACTTACTGTGCAAAACGAAGGAAAAGAACAAATTAAAGAAGACGTCTTGAGTATTGGGCCATTTATACTTTCAAAATATCGGCCCATTTATAGCGTTCTAAATGGCTCGTGGCCCGTGTGATACAAAATTTTTAACTGGGCTTCTCCGTCGAACGAATCCACACCGTCCACTCCCCATCAAACGCCTGCAAACACAAACCCTAGCACTACACCCGATATATGTTCCCTCCCACTACACCATTACGCCGCCTGCGCACTCTCCCTCACCCCCAAAACCCTAGCCGCCGCCCAGGTTAGGAAGGAGCCGCCGCCATGAAGCGCAACCCCCGCGTCACGAGCTCCCGCCGGAAGTGCCGCAAGGCGCACTTCACGGCGCCCTCCTCCGTCCGCCGCGTGCTCATGTCCGCGGCGCTGTCGTCGGAGCTCCGCCACAAGTACAACGTGCGCTCCGTCCCGATCCGCAAGGACGACGAGGTCCAGGTGGTGCGCGGCTCCTTCAAGGGCCGCGAGGGGAAGGTCGTGCAGGTCTACCGCCGCCGCTGGGTCATCCACGTCGAGCGGATCACCAGGGACAAGGTGAACGGCTCCACCGTCAACGTCGGCATCCACCCATCCAAGGTTATCGTCACCAAGCTCAAGCTGGACAAGGACCGCAAGGCCCTCCTCGACCGCAAGGCCAGCGGTCGCGCCGCGGACAAAGCCAAGGACAAGTTCACGGCCGACGATGTTGCCGGAGCCGCCGCCGCCACCGGCGCCTCGCTCCAGGAGATCGATTAGGCACGCGGATCTGCGGGTGGTCGTACTGTCTCACCGTATCTAGTTTTTGTTATCACCGCCTCTGTTAGGAGTTCATGCTACTTGAAAACTGCTGCCTGCGTTATCCTTAATTAAAATGTTGCGATGAGAGATTTGGAACCGTATGTGGATCTATATCTATGATCTGGCTGTGTCTTGATTTTGAGATAGGATGGAATCATTATATGTTTAATTGCCGCCCTTCAGATCTACTAAATAGGTAAATCGTATTTATATTGTTAATCGTGTGTATAAGGAAGCGTGTTATGGCTGATATTATAATTTGATATATTATAATTCGATTATCTCACGTGAATCAAGTTGTATAACGGGCAAAGTGCATTTGCATAGATTTTAGTTTTGTTTTTAAAGAATTATTTTGGGAATCTAAGAGTAGTTTTAACTCTTAGATTGTTTTTCTAGTAGTTGGGCGGCTAGAACCTACTCTTGAGAACTTGGCGGTTAGAGCTACAATACTAGTGACTAGTATCTAAAACATTCACTAGACAATCAATTTAATTAAATTATTGAAACTACGTTTGTCAAGTGTGCTTTATGAAAAATATGTAAACATAAAATATTGCTTTGTGCAAAAGAACCTTACAAGTCTAATGGTTAAAGCTATGCATATGCATATTTTTCCAAGACTCGTGAAGTATTTTATGTATTCACATACTTCACTTAAAACAAATCTCGTAAGTCTTCAATGATGCAAGGATGACTACGACTTCTACGCATGTGGGTTTGACAAAGGACATTCAGAGTACTAGCCTGTGCTCCCAGTCAAATGCTGGTGGGCGATTCGATGGGTCACATCAGAGTTTATTTTTGTTTCTGTTGCTCTCCATCTCTCTCTCTATCCCAATCCACACCGGTTGAATTGTCGCTAACACTAGTGTGTATCTACGTGCTATCCCATATTAGGGCAGAGGCTACGACCGCACGTCGGCGTGGGAAGGTGAGGAGGCACGACACGAAGCGGAGCGGCGGTGCCAAAGGGTGGACGCAAATGGCGTGGTGGAGATCCTGTATGTCACCACGTCGCATCACTGCCTCAATTTGCGTGTTCCGTCGTGCCCGCACGTATGACAATGTCGCCCGCCGCAAGCGTTGTCACTGTCAATCTAATGCCACCCACCGTTATAGGTGGGAAGGCCAACGGTCGCGTCGTCCCGGTGAACGCGGAGCTGTGACGGCAAGCGGTCGAGTGGCCGTAGGTGAGCATGTTGAAATTTTTTTGCTCTTGATTGTTTTTTATAAAACTTGTTGAAATTAACGCCCGCGAGAACAGATCGGCCAATGCTATTGTTGGTTGTCCATCACTCGAGGAGCAAAGCAAATCTCTCCAACTTGATGTATATACATTGATGCAAACGCATCGCATGCAACGGTGCAAGAGCAGCGGCATAAAGAACATCACAATTCACAACACATGCTCCCATGACGACCTATAGTTGTGTGCCTGGCAGAAGCACATCCGTTTGGATTGTTTTGTTCTAGCACGAGCTGATCAGAATACAACTAGAAATCAGGTTCTGGTTGCTTTGCTACCATTTAACAATTGTGACGGCATGCATCTGGCATTGTGCTTCGCATGATCTCTATGCAGACGAGGAGGAAGTCAAGAGTCTCACAACCGGCTCATTTGAACGGCACCGAGCACAGAAATGAGAGCATATGGGTGCCTTTTACTTTGCATTCAGGCCACTTGATTCTCCAAGTACACATCCATTGATAATCAAAGATAGAATTCCTTATTTGCCATGTAAAGTTACCAGTTTACCTGATTTGTCATTGAAAAAATGCTCTTCTCTTTAATGCCATCGAATGAAATTTTATTGTCCTCTCCGGCCAATGTTGTTCATCTTCTGTCAATGGGTTGTCAAGTGAACTGTAAAAACACAAAAATACCATTCTTTCTCTACCTCAATCCTCATCCTCCAATGGCTGGGTCCCACGTGCAAGAGAGAGATTTTTCAACACATAAATAAGAAGAAAAAGGCTTGATAGGTGGCTCCCACTCATTGGTGAGGGAGGAGGGAGGAACAAGGAATGACGAAGGAGGAGGCACCATGGTTGGCCAGTGGTGGAGGTCACATCATCTGTATGTTGCTCAGTAGTTGAGGTTGCCCCGACGGAGGAGGTCCTAGGAAGGGGTCCACAATAGTGGAAGATAGCTGGAGCATGGCCAGCGGCGAGGGAAGAGGTGATGGCGGACATGGAGACGTCGAAATCAGCGATGCAGCGGTGGAATCGAGTGTTGCGATGGCGGAATCGAGCGGTGCGGTGGCGGAATCGAGCGACCCGCTTCGTTGCCGCTCGCGCACTCAAGGATATCAGCCCGCGAGCCCACTCAACCATGTCTGGACCCACAACCGCACTGGGCTTGTGGCCTTCTTCTTGCCCTTCTTTTTCTCCCCCTCTTATTTATGCCATGGCTTGGAGCTTGCAAGCTTTGAATCCATGGGCCTCCTCACGGGGGCGAAACGGGTGGTGCACGGTGATACCGAGGTTGAGCTCCGGGGCGGGGCGGCGCGGCGGAGGTATGTTGGAATTTTCATTCGATCCTTTGTTCTCTGTTACTGCTTCGTTCTAAATACGCTTTCGGTTTCGTCCAGAAACACATTCGGCTTCATCCAGAGATACAAAGAAACAGCTTGATGCGCTTGGCTTCGTCTAGGGAAAAAGTCGCTTTCCTTCGTGCGACCCGTTGGTTCCTTTCCTCACGATGTGACCCGCCTAGAGCTTTCTCCACGTGAGGTGAAACTGTCTGAAAAACAGCAACGTCCTGGTCTTCCTTCTCTTGAAGCAAAACGTCTCGTGGGACCCACGACGTGACTTGATCAAAAACAACGACATGCCTAGTATGGTCTCAATGGAATAGCACCTCTCTAGTTCCTATCGTTTCCATGTGAAGTAGCTCCTAGAAAGTAGCGCCCCGCCCCTGTGCTTTCCACTGGAGAAAACAAACAACACGAGACAAGAAACCGAGACACAGATCGATTCTTTCGGGAGCAGTGCTCCTCTTTTTGTCTTTTGTGGATGTCATGGGGATATGCTCATGATCTTAGGTGATGAGACAATTGGCAATAGTGTTGAAGGTTTGTTGAAATCTGGAGTTTTCAGCAAGTGTTTGGAAAATCGGTCGTACCGGCTTTGAAGCCACGGTACTACCGAAGTGCGGTATGACCGCAAGTTTGTTGGCGGTAGAACCGCGATGCGGTTATACCGGATGTTACGTGGCGGTTGAAGAATTCCAGAACGCATGTTTTGGAGTGTGGATTTTCTCTTGGAGCGGTTCGACCGCACTTTGGTTAATGATGCGGCCGCGTAAATCGTGTGTGACCGCTTGAGAGCGGTATGGAATTTCGGAGGAGCTGTTTTGGAGATTTTGGGATTCTCAGAGGTGCTTGATCTGCTGCGGTGTTGTTGTGAGATACGGACAGTGGTGCGGTAGTACCGGTGGATATGTGCCGGTAGTACCGCTTGTGGAGTGAATTGAGCTGATTGTCAAATTTCTTGGAGATTTGATTTTGGGTTAGGTCAAGTTCATGGATTTCATTGCATAGATGTTGCATGATGCATGTTTTGGTTAACATGAGTTAAGTTGTGAAGAACTTGTGCCTAGAAATGGTTGCTTGGTCTATTGTTGTGCAGGTAGCTTGGAGTCAACTATGGTCAACGACGAGGAGGACCGGGACTAGGTTAGGAGAACCGAGGTCCAAAACGGTCATGGATGTCGGGTGAGATAGTTGGTCTCAAGCAAGGCGCAAGATGGACACGAACCATAGAAGGCAAAGTTTGAGCAAAGGCCTTTGTGAAGGTATGTGCTCATGCCTCATCAATTATGTGAATTGATGATTGTGCGTGTCGTCTGATTGCTACGTAACGGTTTGCTTGTTTGTGATGGTTGTAGGACAGGAGCTAAGTCATGGTGAGGCGAGACTACATCGGGACTAGGTTAGGAGGCAGAGGTCGAGACCGTCGAGGTGTTCTTTGGAAGATTCTTGAGGCTAGCGGAGTGCGTACAAGCCGAGAAGACAAGGAACCGGGGCGGAAGCTAGATGATGAACATGATGGGCAGCGGCAAGGTTGGCCGGGACTAGACTTCGAGGAGGAGTTGAGGTCGGACTAGGCTCGAGGATGGTGAGGTCTGAGCAGTAAAGGAAGCCGGTCTGATCATCTTTGAAGCGGATGGTGCGCCAAGTGACTTGGTTCCAATTGCAAGCGAGGACAGTTCGATGGGATCCGGACGCGTGAGAGGCTTGGTGGGAAGTCATTGGTGCTACTTGGATGATGACGGAGCATGGAAGATGCTTTGAGGCGAAGGAATCGCCAAAGGTCGGTAGAGGGGCATTTTGGTAAATTGCTCTATACCAGAAAAGTGGTGACCATGGCTAAACCGTGACACGGGACGGTGCATGGAGAAGCGGTTTAGGTCAAGCAAAGATGAAGACGGCGCTTTGAGATGTGTGCGTGTGTTAACCCATTGTGTGTTAGGGTTTAATGGGTGCCCTAATGGAATATACCCTAGATGCTTAGCCTCCATATAAATAGGGGTGTTGTTGGCTGCTTGGGTGCTGCTGAAGCCGTGGAGAGAGCCAGCCAAACCCCTTGTGTGCCCTATTGTGTTTTAGGGTTTTGAGGAGAAGAGATGAGAGGCTAGGGTTTCTAGAGTTGGATTGAGTGTGTGCTCACGCGGTGAGCTTTGTCCTCCTAGATTGGAGTGGCTGTAACCAACAATCATTCCTCTATCTGAAATCAATCCAATCAGATTGCTCAAGATCAGTCCTTTGTGTTCTTTGTCTATTTCTTGTTTTTGGGGCTTTTCTTGATCTGCGAGTTTCTCTTTGGTTTCTTGCTGTGATCTACCTTGCTGTGTCTTATGGGAGTGCATCTAAGACCATCTTGATCATTCGTTACCCATGAGTAAGGTTTAGATCATGTTTAGGTTTGAAACTCGGTTTTGAAACATTCTTCGTTCAAATAGAAAAAGGTTGGAACCTTGTTGTGGATCTACTCAATCTTTGATTGGAATAGGTTCCTAACCTCCTAGAGAAGTTATGTTTCAAATCTCATAGAGTTTGGCCAAGTGGTTTAAAAGTTGTGCCAATTTTAGTTTTCGTCGTCGGGCTGTTCCAGGACAATCGGTACAACCGCCCTTATAACTGTGGTTGTACTGAACATTGGTACAACCGCTCGTTTGCCTCCGGTTGTACCGAACATTGGTACAACTGCCCGTTTGCCTCCGGTTGTACCGATTTCCCTGATTTCTTTAGCACTTCATCGATTTTGTTTGCTGAGCTTTGGGGGTTAGGAGTGGATTCAACACAAGACTTTCTCTGTGCTTAATCATTGATCTTCATAGCTCTCATAGCTATTGAAGTGATTTACAAGTTGAATCCATTCAAGAAGTGAAAAAGAATTTGAGCTCCTATTTACCCCCCCTCTAGTCGCCTTTCCGGTCCTACATCTTTTCTATTTCTTCTCAACACTCTAATTTTTCTTTCACAGTTACGAGCCTTATAAAGGTTGAGTTCATAGACTCGTATACGAACTCATCAACAGATTTGGTGTCTACAAATAGAAACGGACTCACATTCGGACTCTTACCAAAAACATAAATTCTAAAACGGAAACTATCAGAAATACCAGGACAAGATTAATTCCATCAATCACTCCCTTAATCTTGTTTCTTCACTTTGATCATGCCAATCTTCTCTCTTGACTTTCCGACACAGACCACTGCGCCTTGCCTCGGTTGTGATGCGTGCCTGGACTCGGCCGTTGTTTCTCTCTTCGCTATCCATCTGCTCTTCTCCTTGCATGCGTCTCGCCGCGCGTGCATGTACGCTTGTTGACCCACCGCCTAGGCCGCTTGCTTGCAAGTTTGCATGTGCGCCTCCTGCGCCTCCCGCACCATCTGCATGCAGCCCCTGCTGCTGATAAGACCTGATAACATGACCTTCCGAGGCTCCGCCTGCTGCGTGCTTATCTTTCTTGTAGTTTTTTTTCCTGATTTCTTTACTTTCTTGGTATTATCCTTCTTTCCCCTCTTTACTTCTTCAGGCTCCCCAATATCCATAACTTCACTCTGTGCTATGAGTTGGGTGGCATCAGTTTTCATTTTTCTAGAACAGTCTTTGTCAACAGATGGAATCTCATCAACATTTGTAGTATCAACCTCAACACGCCTCTCCAACTTGTTCTCTTTGCTTGATGCATGTGCGTGGGATGCACTACTGAGGTGAGCAGCACCTAGCTTGCTGCTTTGGCCTCCTAGAATGCTCCCTCCTGTGCTTGCATGCACGTGGGCCCCGTCGCTTTGACTTCTTGAGCCAAAACCTCTAGCACTTGCATGCATGTTGGGTCCACCGAAACCAATACTTTTAATGCCAACTGCATGGCTGAGAGGACACGTACTTGGGGCTGCATGCACCTAGGGCTCCTGCCGAAGGGACATGCCACCTGGGCCCTCGACTGCTGTGCCTACTGCATGCGCGCCAACTGCGCCACTTGATCCTCTCGGACTGCTGATCGTTGCGCTGCATGCGAGCAGGGTCCACAGGCTTGACCCGAGCCTTGACCTGAGTCGTTGGTTCCTCCAGCAGCAGCTGCATGCGTGTGGGACTCATTGCCTCCTTTTGGTTCGATATCTCAGTTCCACTCTAGCTCCTCTAGGCTGTCCTTTAGACAAACCAGCTTACAAGTTTTTAGGGAAACTTTGTACAACCGGTTCGGTGATTTTTTTCATCTTCATCAACAAATCTTTGTTTTTGTCATAGACACGCAAAAACTCATCATGTAGCTCCACCCTGCACCCTCGTTCCGCCAACTGCCCGAGACTGAGTATATTGTTACACAAACTCGGTATAAAGTAAATTTTAGACATCATCTTCTGATCGTCGTTCTTGTATTTCAGAAGCATTGTCCCTTTGCCTTTTATCTGCACCGTGGAACTATCACCAAACTTTACTTTGCCCATAATCTTTGACACATAGGGAGAGAAGCAAGGTCGGCTTGTCATCGTCTTCACTAGCTCGGGTGAGATTTATCTCCTCATTCTTCTTCTTGTTTCGACAATCCGAAACGTAATGCCCGTACTTATTGCAGTTGAAGCACTTCATGTGGCTTCGGCACTCCGACACGTAGTGACCAAATTTGTTACATCCAAAACACTTGATATGTGACTTGTCATGGGATCTGTCACCACCGCCTTGTTTAGCCCAGTCTCCACGACCACCTCTATCGCCTCAGCTATTGCTCTGCCAATTTCCCTTCTTGATAGTGCAGCTCAGATTTTCACCAGATTTCTTGCCCTGAGTAGACATTGCCTCCCATTGAGAACGAGATAGTATCAATTGTTCACCTTCTGCTTTGCGATATCGTCTCCCCTTCAAACTTTCTTCGAATGCCCGCAGACGTCCTAGTGTCTCAGTCAGGGACATAGATAACACATCTTCCCATTGTTCAATTGTGTCGATTATTGGGAGGAATTTGTCGGGAGTGGCACTAAACAATTTTTCCACAACAACTATGTCCTCTAGTTCTGTCCCAAGGGAATGGATTTCACCCACCATGCTAGTGAGCTTTTGGAAGAATTCAACAATACTTTCGGAATCCTCCATGATCAAATTGTCGTTTCAACACTTGTACCTTTGCCTTCTTGACACGATCTTCGCCAACTCGCATATCCCGGATAGCCTCCCATGATTTTTTTTATTGATTCCTTCTCTGCAATGGCCATCATCACGGCAACTGGTATGGTTTGGGAGATTGCGGCCAGGGCACCCTGGTCCTTTTCTTCTTCAACCAGAGCTTGGCTCTCTATTGCCGACCATATGCCAAGAGAGCGCAAAATGATTTTCATTTTCACAGCTCATATGCCATAATTTGTGTCGTTCAGCATTGGATACTGTATTGGTACTCCTCTCGATATTGTTCTTCCTGATGTAGTCATCTCGGTGGTTGTCATCGTCACTTGCGGCAGCAGCTCCTTCTTTGGCGTTTCATCACCAGCCATCACCTTTAATAAGCCTGAATGCTCAGATACCAAATGTTGGAATTTTCATTCGATCCTTTGCTTTCTGTTACTGCTTCGTTCTAAATACGCTTTCGGCTTCGTCCAGAAACATGTTTGGCTTTGTCCAAACATGCAAAGAAACACTCCGCTTGATGCGCTCGGCTTCATCTAGGAAAAAAGTCGCTTTCCTTCATGGGACCCGTTGGCTCCTTTCCTCACGACGTGACTCGCCTGGAGCTTTCTCCACGTGAGGCTTCACCTTGTCTGAAAAACAGCAACATCCTAGTCTTCCTTCTCTTGAAGCAAAGCCTCTCGCGGGACCTGCAACGTGACTTGATCAAAAATAGCGAGCAGCGCCTGGTATGGCCTCAATGGAACAACACCTCTCTGGTTCCTATCATTTCCACGTGAAGTAGCTCCTAGAAAGTAGCACCCCGCCCCTGTGCTTTCCACCGGAGAAAACAAACAACACGAGACAAGAAACCGAGACAGATTGATTCTTTCGGGACCAGTGCTCCTCTTTTTCTCTTTTCGATTTCTTCTCAGCACTCTAATTTTTCTTACATGGTTACGAGCCTTATAAAGGTTGAGTTCATAGACTCGTATACAGACTCATCAACTGATTCAGTGTCTACAAATAGAAACGGACTCACATTCGGACTCCTACCAAAAACAGACATTTTAAAACGAAAACTATCAAAAATACAAAAACAAGATTAATTCCATCAAGGTAGAGCTTCAAGATGACGCCAACCCCAGATTTGGTGTCATGTGGCCGTGTCATACGAGCATCTAAGCCGCAAATTTTTTTTAAAAAATATTTTTTTTAAAAGATAATTACAAAAATATATAGTCGCCCGAAAAAATTACAAAAATGTGTCCCTATCGCCAGTTCAACTAGCGATAGGAACCTGTCGCCAGTTGAACTAGCGACAGGGACCCTCTCGCCACTCTGTTGCTGGTCGAGGTACCTGTCGTCAGTTCAACTGGTAATATATTCCTGCCGCCAGTTGAATTGACGATAGGTTCCTGTCGCCAATTGAACTGGCGACAGGAAGACTGACCCTATAAATCCCCCCTTGATACCATAAAATTCAGCACATGACTCATTTTTATTCAGAAAAAAGAGAAGGAGAGAAGAGTAGAGGGGGGAGAGAAGCTAGCAAAGCATTGCCTGTCCGATTGCCTACCTCTTGAGTAATTTTTTTTAACTGAATGGATTACATAGTTTTAAATGTACGATTACGTAATGCAATACATTTTACATAATACTTTTCGGTGGGTAGTATAGTTTTAGATATGCGGTTAATCGTGAAAATGTTCTTTATGGTGTAGTGCGTCAAATATGTCCGACGTCGTCAATTTCAAAATTTACTATGGTCAAGGGACTATTATGGAGGGTCCTGAGGGGATTGATTTGCGTTATTTTCAATCGGCGATCGTGGCCCTAGTAAGACCAGAGCAGCGTACATTGGGTGCTGTGATGTGGTGGTTGTTCCATACATTCCAAGTGGACCGTGATTTGTATGATCTGAGATTGAGTTGTCTTTCCTCACGGGTAGGACAGCCCACATATTGGGAGTTAGTCCAGCTGAAGGGACCAAATTCATGGCAGTCATATGTACGCATCGCGAGGGGGGCAGGGTGGAAATTGGTCCTTCTAGTCCAAGCTATGCCAAACTCACTCCTGCACCCGCGACTGAACAAGAAGGGGGTGATGGCGCCGAAAAGGAAGTCGGGGACTCCAGCCACAGCGCGACACACACAATGGCTGAAGCTCCTGGAGTTGTTGATGTTGTCGATGAAGACCCTGTGGAAGTAGCTCCTATGGTCAGGCAAGCTACTGGTCTTGCTGAAGAGGGTGAGGAGGTGGAAGCCGTAGGGCAAAGGATGGATCTCGAAGACCGAGACTATATGGCATTGTCTGAAAATGAAGGTTCCGACGATGAGGATGATGTGGACCAGTAAGCGGTTCTATCCGATTGGAACACATACCAATTCGAGAATCTCGTCGTCAACGAAGGCTCCCGTGTGCCGTGGGAGTACGACCAGAATGAGGTCAGGCTAGGAGCTATGTACAAATGCAAGGAGGACGTGCAGGACGCGGTCAAATTCTGGGCCTTATCGGTGTGGCGCACATTCAAAGTCGTCAAGTCTACCCCAAGATTCTACGACGTGAAGTGCGGCATAGAGGGATGCCCTTGGCGAGTGCACGCATTTCAGCCTAAGTGGGACACCTACTAGAAGTGCTCTATAGTGGTCTCTCATACATGCGTCGTTTCTGAGTCAGTGCAGTCCCACGGGAACCTGTCATCAGGCTTCATCGCCAACCTTATGTACAGTGAGATTGTGGATAATCTAGATTTTGAGCCATGATCCATCATTCAGGAGATTGGGGTAAGGTTCCAGTACACAATCAGCTATACCAAGGCTTAGAGGGCAAAACAGAAGGTATTGGAATTAAGGTGGGGCACGTTCGAGGATTCCTACCACAACCTCCCTGGGCAACTTCGAGTCATACAAGACAGAAATCCCAGCACCCATATTGACATTCAAGACACCACACACCCGAAGTGGGCCAATAAGAGGGTACTGCAGCAAGTATTCTTCACGTTTGGTCCATGCATCAATGCATTTCGACACTGCCGTCCAATCTTGTACGTAGATGGCACATTCTTGACTAGGAAGTATAAGGGCCAGATACTGACTGCAATAGTGACGGACGGGAACAATCAAGTTCTTCCCGTGGCATTTGCTTTTGTTGAAAGTGAGAACACAGACAGCTGGTTGTGGTTCCTAAAGAATGCGATGATTTATGTTGTACAAGGCCGTCCAAACGTATGCCTCATACATGATTGGCATGTAGGCCTGTTGCATGCAATAATCCAGCTGCAACAAGGAGAGAACGTACCACTTGCATGGCCGGATCTGCAGAGCAGGTGGTGCATGAGGCACTTGAGTGCAAACTTCTACAAGCAGTTCCGCAACAAAAACTTGATGAACCTATTCAAGCGGCTGTGCAACCAGAACCAGCAGCGGAAGTTCGAAGCACTCTGAAAGATTCTGGGTTAGTGGATCAAGACGCACAAAAGGGAGGCAGCGAGAAGGGTCGCCCCAAGCGCTGACCAGGCCCCCGAAGCATTGCCACAATTACCCACAGATGCTCCCAGATTGACGAGGAGGACGGGGGCGCAGGTGAAATGCTTCTCGGACTGGATTGAGCACGAGCCTAAGGAGAAGTGGTCGCTGCTCCATGACAAAGGTGGTGCTCGATATGGTGTCATGACAACTAATCTAGCCGAGGTGTACAGCTGAATCATACGCGGCGCAAGGTGCCTCCCTTTGGTGGGTATTGTGGAGGCAATTCTCCGCGGTACGACGAACTACTTTTTTGACAGAAGCAACAACGCGTCGTTTGCCATGGTAAATGACAGAATACTCTACTCTACCATGGTCACCAAGTACATGGAGGAGAAGAGCAAGAAGGGTGAGATGCACCGGGCATTCAAGATAGGCACAAGGGAGTTTCGCTTCGAGATAATGTGCAAGGATAAAGGACGCCATTTAACGAACAGAGAGGTCACCCACGAGTGCCTTCTGCCATGATAGTTACACATGCACTTGCAACAAGCCTTTTCTTCTGCATAGGCCCTGCTCTCATGTCATAGCCACATGTTCGATGGTGGCGCAGCATCCCGGTCAGTACCTTTCTGACTATTTCACCAAGGAAGCGGTGATGCAAACCTGGACTGGGGAGATGTATGGTTACGCTGTGGTTGGCCATTTCACTGGCCATCCGACTTGGAAGCAACTAATCTGGACCGCGGACATTGATAGGCTCAAGGAAAAGGTTGGCCGGTAACAGGTACGGCGCATCAGGAACAACATGGACGAAGCAGAAATCGGACGTCGTACGAAAAAGTGCTCCATTTGCAGGGAGTCTGGGCACACCTTTAAGAAATGTCCAACGAGAAATCCTCAGGATGAAGGAGATAATGGCACTCCGGATGTCGTCGCGGGGATCTCATCTGGTCACCCAACTCGAGACAGTCCACATGGGGGACGTTGAGGCTGCGACCACGAGAAAGCACATACAGTAGTAATATGTTATTGCTAATGTTCTGAATTATCATTTTGATTAAGTATTATGATATTTTGCTGAATGTTATGTAATATCAATGTGATTTATCATAGTTTTGATAGTAATGGCAAGTTTACATTTGTTTCCTTACGTAATATGTAGTGCATGTACATGAGCAAGTGTATGAATTTCCGGGTACATCGCAATATCACTTACCTTCCTACCTACGAATCATTTATACCTCAATCGTCCTAGTAAAATTCTTCAGAAATTCACCTCACTAGAACAATATACGACGATCAAAAAATGTTATTGCAAGTTTAACAGATTTCGTACCGTTCAAAATCTATGAAAATCACAAGTAGATAAATTAGATTAGGGTTTTAGGTTCTGCCGCCGATTGAATCAGTTACGAAACCTATCGCCATTCAGCTGGCGGCATGTGTACCTCGATCGACAACAGAGTGGCAAGAGGGTCTCTATTACCAGTTGAACTAGTGAACTGGTGATAGGGACATATTTTTGTAATTGTTTGGGACGACTATATATTTTTGTAATTATCTTTTGAAAAATATTATTTTTTTAAAAAAATTCTCTAAGCCGTCGCCACCACCTTCATCGCGATCAGGAATTGCCATTGCTTGTCGTTTTTTGCCGCGTCCACCATGGGTTACTTTGCCACTCGATCAGGGAGAGTGAATGAAAAAGAGTGAGGAGGTGAGAACGGCAGATGGTGACGTCCGGTGGATAGGAGAGAGGAGAGAGGAGAGAGAGCACGGTGGAGAAAGAAGAAGAAGATAAAGATGAGGGCAAGATGGGAATTTTGTGAAAATACTGACAACTTTTTTTTGCTAACGGCAAGTGAGCCTAACGGGGGTGACGGCAATGACATGGGAGGGTAGCGAATTTTGCTTTGGTGGTACTGAAAGGAAGATAAGTTTTTCACCGGTAACTTTGCATGATAAATAATGAACTCTCTCGTAATCAAATGGTGGTTGTACTAGTTTAAATAGTGCGTCTGCAGCATAAATGAACAGTTTGACATGCAAAGAGACAACCAAACATAACAATTTCCTAAGAAGATGTAAGGAGGAATAGGAGAAAGCAAACATGAGCAAGTCTTTGCGGTTTAATTTGTCCGGCCGATTCAGCGTTACAAAACAAGCACATTTTTTGCAGGCCATGTCATCGGTGATTGCGCTACTTGGTGCACACTGGTCGATCTTGCCTCGCGGTGGGCTATCTCGAGCGGTTCATGGGGAAACCACGAGGACCACCTCACGCGGTGAAGCGCGTGCTACGCAGATGCGTGGCGGAAGCAGCGTGACTACGGTCTTCACTCGCCGGGAGGGAGGATGAACGAGCTCGACCGTGCGACTCTGGCGACGCCGACATGGCGGGCGACGTCGACAAACGCAAGAGTACCAGCGGCGTCATCTTCTTCCTCGGCGGCAACCCCATCACCTGGCGATCCACCAGCGAAGGTGGTGGCTCGCCTCATGCGAGGCGAGTACATTGCGGCGGCTTCTGCTGGCTTTGCCAAGCGTCGCTAGCTTCGGCTCGTGTCTAACATGCTCGGTACAGAGTCTGGAGCGCCGGAGCTCAAGGTGGACAACCAGTCCGCCATCGCCCTCAGCAAGAACCCCGTCTTCCACGACCGAAGCAAACATATCGACACTCGTTTTCACTACATTCGGGAGTGGATCGACGGGAACAAGATCGTCCTCTGGCACACTTCGACGGAGAACCAGCTGGCGGACGTTCTGACCAAGGCACTTGGACGCGTGCGGTTCCAGCAACTGCGTGCGTTGATCGGCGTCAACAAGATCGGTGAGCACAGCAAGGACTAGGGGGAGAATTGTTGAAGCTGAAAGGTTGAAGTTAATCCTTGGTGCTTATTCCATTGTGTTTATTGTTTCAGTTTCTTTGCACTAGTGCAGTTTCGGTTATTTGTTTTTAGTGTGCAGCATTAGTGGCTCATTAGTGCATTAGTGCAGTAGTTTTCCATTGTATGGCTAAATGCCATTCATGTGTTTTGATGCCGTGCGTTATAGGATGTGGCACATGAAGTATTTCTTTTGTTTGCTATTATAAATAAGAGGAGAACAACTAGAAAAGCTGTCAGTTATTGCAGCACCAATTCGTTGAGTTCAAGTGATCTTGAGTGCGTAATTTCTGTGTTTGCCGGCGGTGTTTGATTTCTGTGTTTGCCGGCGGTGAGAAATCGCCGGTCATCCACGTCAAGAAAGAAGAAGATGAAGATAAAGATGAGGGCAAGATGAGAATTTTGTGAAAATACTGACAACTTTTTTTTTGCTAACGGCAAGTGAGCCTAACGGGGGTGACGGCAATGACATGGGAGGGTAGCGAATTTTGCTTTGGTGGTACTGAAAGGAAGATCAGTTTTTCACCGGTAACTTTGCATGATAAATAATGAACTCTCTCGTAATCAAATGGTGGTTGTACTAGTTTAAATAGTGCGTCTGCAGCATAAATGAACAGTTTAACATGCAAAGAGACAACCAAACACAACAATTTCCTAAGAAGATGTAAGGAGGAATAGGAGAAAGCAAACATGAGCAACCGCTGCCGGTTTAGGCTGTCCGGCCGCATTCGCGTTACAAAACAAGCACATTTTTTTGCAGGCCATGTCTGAAAACAACAGCAAACTCTATCTTCTTGTGATAAAAAGACGCATATGACAATGAGATTGCACCTATGGACAATGGTTAAAACGAGCAAAGCAAATCCTGAGCATGCTTCAACTTTCTGACCAGAGTTTGAAAAGATGGCTGCATTGCCTGAAGGAGTTGTGAGGGAGTAGCCAACCAACCAAATCGCGTATGCTCCAACTCCGTCACTAGTAGAGGAGGAGCTAGCTAGCGTCTTTTCTTGTTCCTCGTATGACTGAACACAAAAGGCAAGAAGCTTGAGCGACTAACCGATGCTTTATCGAGCATACATGCCATGCCGCTCAGTGTATAGACGTCATTTTCATTGGATGTCTTCTAGGACAACTGGTTGATTTCTTATCCATTTATATATGGACTGTGTGCTACAATTCTACAAAGTAGCCCCCAAATTTCCTCCTGGTTCTTGTCGTCCTGGCAGTGGCAATATCAAGATGATTACGCACGTTGAACAAGCAGTGCAAGTTGTCAAATGGTACCAACTAGGCAACTAGGATCAGATATAGTGTTAAATATTGACGTGCTGCTTCCATTGTCTCTAATTCCATCAGTGACTCATTATGTCGGAGCAAGATGCTAGTATGAAATTGAGAAATTCTAGTAGTCGAGGCATCAGGTTTACGTAGGTGATGACTTGAGTTGTGAGTGACGCAGCAGCATGCAGAGTACAAGCTATTAAACTAAGAACAACTCACCTCGGCAGATCAGTTTAAACTTGAACAACGCAGCGTGTTCAGAAATTTTTTTTTTGGAAGTGAGCCTGGAAACTTGAACAGGACAAACGCAACGCGGCGAAAAAGAAGGGGGAAATGGAAATTCAGACTTCGATGAGGATAGCACACTGCATATACTATCTCTTTTGGTATTGGAGGTCATTTTTTCAGCACGTTTAAGGTCTTTCCTTTACTTATCCAACGGAAATGCTAACTGGATTCTTCTTTTGGTACACGACTATTCTTCAACTGGACAACGAGAAAGACATTAAAAACTGATAAAAAAAGACTTCACACCAATTCTAAAATTCAGTATGATCTGACTAAGACATGCATGATCAAGCCTTATTTGAAGTGTTGTATGTGTTAGAATAGGAGTCCTTTTATATTTTCTTATCTGTATATGGTATTGCTCATTGGGCCTCTTGAATATACACACAATATTCATAACATGGTATCAGAGCTAGAGCACTAACATAGCTCCTTCCGTTGCTATCCCGTCGCCCGATCTTGCGAGTCGTTGCTCCTGAAGCCGCGCCTGAAGCCACCGCACGCACGGGCCGCCCGACGCCGCTACTCCACCGATCGGGAGCCTGAGGTGGCCACCGAGGTGTCGGCGCTGCTGTCGCCCTATCTCGTCCTTCTCGCAGGTGCCGCCGCCGGTGCTCCGCCGACCAGGAGCCCAACACGAGGACGACGCCGCTCGAGCCGCATCTCCGCCGACCGGGAGCCCGACGCGTCCACTCATCTCTGTCGATTGGGATCCCGCCGCTCGTTGGCCACCGCCGCCGCAAGCAGGGGAACCCTAGTTCCTCGTGTGTGCTCCTTTGTGTCTCTTCGCGCTGTCCGGTTGTAGGCTTTCCTTTTTAGTGTGAGCCAGGCAGCCAACCCGGCCCAACAACAACCGAAAAAAAAGAAGAAGAAGAAAAAAGAAAAAGAAAAAGAAAAAAATAAAACAGAAACGTTGATCTAACCGTCATGCCGTCCAGCGCCGCCTACCGATGGCTTTCGTTCCATTTGCTGCGATCCCATTCTCGGGAACAACGCTTCATGGGACGAACTACAGGTTGTGGTCTTCACTCATGGAGATCACGCTCGGTGATCTCCGTCTCTTGGGACATGTTACTGGTGCCCGATCTTGTCCGCCGTCGCCGGTCCAGCCTCGTCCCAACTGGCCTGCCTCTGCACCTCCTGTAGAAGATGAGGCCGCCAAGAAGGAGGCAAAGGACGCTATTGATGATTTTGACACTGCTGATGAGGCTTTTCAGTATGCCATAGACGCTTTTGAGCGTTGGTGTGTTGATGAGGCCCGTGTTCGAGCCATCTTGGTGGTCAGCGTCGATGACTCTATCCAGCCAGATATTGTTGATTTGCGTGCCACTTGTCAGATCTGGGAGTACTTGTGCGAGCGACACCAGCAGAGCAGTGATGCTTAGTTCTTTTCGCTTCAGCGTGAGTTGGAGATGCTTTGCCAGGAGGACTCCTCCGTCGATGACTTCTTCGAGCCTGGCGATCTGGCGCCCGGTTGACGCAGTGGCTTCTCCGCTCTGTCGGGAGTGTCATAAAGTCGTATATGGATTGTGATCGCCTTCGTCTTTATGACTTCGTCTGTCGTCTTCGCCCAAAGTTTGAGCCTGTCAGGGCTCAGCTGCTGAGCCGCTCACCATGACCCGACAGTCACCGAGGCTCTTTTGACGCTTCGTGTTGAGGAGCTTCGTCGCGGGTTAGTAGCACAGTTTGTTCCAGCTGTGCTTGCTACCACTTCTTCTTCAACTATATCGACGGTTTCTGCTTCGACTACAGTCCCTCCTTAGGTGTCTGTTTTCGCTCATGTTTTTGCGCTAACTAGGGTTCAGTGCAATTATTACAAGAACTTCGGGCATGACTACCAACGTTGTGCGGTGCAAAAAAAGGAGAACAAGGCATGTGGAGGTGGACGATCCAAGGGGGTCAGGAGGCCCTAACTTCTCGACGGGATGACAGACCAGCACGTTAGGACCTTCTCGGCGAGGTGACTCTGTTTAGCAGTTCTGCCTAGCTCTACTTCAGCAGCTCTCTCACAGCTCAGCAAGTTCTGTCAGTCTAGCTCAGACGTCTCCTCCAGGTACCTCTTGTGTTCTGGATTCTGGTGCCTCTTTCCACGCGACACCAGACTCCACATCTCTCATTTCTGTAGGACCTCCTATTTTTCCTATCTCTGTTCAGACAGCTAACGGTACTCCTCTGTCTGTCAGCTGTCAGGGCACTTATTTGTCTACTGACTTTTTTGTTTCAGCTATTTCCCATGTTCTCCAGCTTACTATGCAGTTTCTTTCGGTGGGTCAGCTCATCGATCTTGACTGTAAGGTTGGTTTTGACTCTCACACATGTTTTATCTAGGATCAACAGACAGAGACAATACTTGGGACTGGCCGGCGCCGTAGGGATCATTAGGGTCTCTACATCCTTGATGGCCTCCACCTTCCGTCCACTTCAGTTGCTCCTGTCATCTCTACGTCTACTTCCACCACCTCTGGAGTTTTTGCACAGTGGCATCATTGTTTAGGTTACTTATGTGGATCCCGTCTTTCTTCATTAGTTTGTCAGGATGTTCTTGGATGTGTTACTGTTGACACAGCCATGTTTTGTCAGGGTTGTAAGCTGGACAAGCAGCTACACCTTCCTTATCATTCTAGTGAGTCCTTGTCTTCTCATCCTTTTGACTTAGTTCATTCAGATGTATGGGGACCTACGCCTATTATCTTTAAAGGCGGACATAAGTTTTATGTGATCTTCATTGATAATTATTCTCGTTTTACATAGATTTTTCCTATGTCTAATCGTGGTCAATTTCTTGCGATCTATCGTAACTTTGAACTGATGGTTTGTACTCAGTTTGATTCTCTCATCCATACTTTTCACTGTGATTCTACTAGCGAGTACTGTTCTGGCACTTTTAGACAGTTTCTTTCTAAGTAGGGCACTCTTTACTAGTCTTCTTGTCTTGGTGCCCATGCTCAGAATGTGTTTGCTGAGCACAAATACTATCATCTGATTGAGACTGCTCGTACTCTTCTCCTTGCCTCTCACATTCCACCATAGTTCTGGGCTGTGGTTATTTCTACGGCTGCATATCTCATCAATATGCAACTTTCCACTATTCTTAAGGGTGTCAGTCCTATAGAGAGTCTCTACTCTCGAGCCCCTCAATATACCCACCTTCGTGTTTTTGGTTGTACTTGTTTTGTTCTGCTGCAGCCTCGCGAGCGCACTAAACTATCGGCCCAATCAGTTGAGTATGTGTTTCTTGGTTATAGTTCTGAACATAAGAGTTATCACTGCTATGATCCTTCTACTCGACGGATCAGGATTTCACGAGACGTTGTTTTTGACGAATCTCGACCGTTCTTCTATCGAGATTCGGCTCTTTCTCCTATTTCCACTACTGAGTCAATTTCATGGTCGTCTCTTTCTAACTCTTCACCCATTTCTCCACTATTACAGTCTTCCCCTGGTTTGTCTCTATTGGTTCCTTCTGTACCTCCGCCTCTGGTGCTGCCTCCTGTAACATCGTCTCTTGTTCCTGTAGCACCACCGTCTCGTTTCTCTAGTATTAACTACTCCATGTGTCCTCGTCCTTCACCAGTCTCCTCTCTTGGCATCTTGCCGATACCCACATCTAATCCACTTGATGATGCTCCTCGTTACGTCCTTCGTGACTGGACATCCTTTCGACCTCCTAATCATCTTGCATTTGCTCCGATAGCTCATGCTCTCTCTGTCACTGAGCCTAGTTCTTATCGTGAGGCTGCTCCTCATTCTAAGTGGCAGCTCGTTATGGCAGAGGAGCTTGATGCTCTTCGACATACGGAGACTTGGGATATTGTATCGACACTTGTGCATGCTCGTCCGATCACGTGTAAGTGGGTGTACAAGATTAAGACCCGGTCTGATAGTACTATCGAGCGCTACAAGGCTCGCCTTGTGGCTCACGACTTTCAGCAGGAGTGCGGTCATGACTACGATGAGAATTTTACCCCTGTTGCCCAAATGACCACTGTTCGCACTCTTATTACGGTTGCTTCTGTTCGTCGGTGGTTTATCTCTTAGCTGGATGTTAAAAATACTTTTCTTAATAGTATTTTGCATGAGGAGATCTACATGCAGCCACCATCTGGGTATTTTGTTCCTGATAGGCATATCTGTCGTCTTCGTCGTGCTCTTTATGGCCTCAAACATGCTCCTCGTGCTTGGTTTGCGCATTTTACCTTAGTGATTACTGATGTCGGTTTCACTGTCAGTTCCCACGATCCAGCTCTTTTTGTCCATGTCTTATGTCGGGATAGAACACTGCTCCTTCTGTATGCTAATGATATGCTCATCACTGGTGATGATTCCTCATTCATCACGTATGTGAAGAAGCATCTTAGTGAGTAGTTTTTTTATTACTAATCTTGGTTCTCTTACGTACTTCCTTGGGATTAAGGTCTATTCCATGCTTGAGGGCTACTACCTCTCCCAGTAGAAGTATATCCAGGATCTTCTTGTTCGGTCTGGTTTGATTGACACTCGCACTACTGAGACTCCCAAAGAGCTCTCCCTACAGCTCTGTGCCACTGATGGTGATCTTCTTGATGATCCTACTCAATATCGTCATCTTGTTGGGAGTTTGATGTACCTTATGAGCACTTGTCCTGATATTGCTGATGATGTTCATATCTTGAGTCAGTTCATGGCTCGTCCTACCTATCTTTACTACAGTCACCTTTTTTGTGTTATTCGCTACTTGCGTGGGACTATCTCTCATAATTTGTTTTTCCCTAGCTCCACCTCACTATAGCTTCAAGCGTACTCCGATGTGACCTAGGCTAGTGATCGTTCTGATCGTCGTTCTCTTTCTGCTTATTGTGTTTTTCTTAGCTCCTCCCTGATTGCATGGAAGACAAAGAAGCAGACTGTAGTTTCTCGTTCGAGTGCAGAGGCTGAATTGAGAGCTATGGCAACAGTGATAGCAGAGGTTACTTAGCTGGAGTGGTTACTTGTAGATTTTAGAGTGCTAGTGATGGGACCTACGACTCTTTTGTCTGATAATACAGGTGTTATCAGTATTGTTCGGGACCCAATGAAGTATGAGCTCACCAAGCACATTGGTATGGATACTTCGTACACTCACTCATAGGTGCAGGAGTGAGTACTTGTTTTACAGTTTGTGCCCTCAGAGTTACAGGTTGCTAACTTCTTCACGAAGCCACAGACTAAGGTACAACATTTGTATTTTCTCCCTAAACTCTGTATGTGTAATTCACCATGATTTTGAGAGAGGGTGGGGGTGCTAGAATAGGAGTCCTTTTGTATTTCCTTATTTGTATATGGTATTTTTATCTATATAACATACCTCTTGTACTACATATATATATATATTACTCATTGAGTTTTTTGAATATACACACATAATATTCATAACATTATGCACATATGTCGAGAGATTCAGACAAACACAGGAATCCAATACTGCCATGCTACCATCAACACGCGCTTCGCTTGTCGGTACTAAGTTAAATTTGTGTGCAGAAGCACACTGGTGACTTACTACAGGTTTCCAGATGACTTCCGGTGTATGTACAGAGACTGATGTGAACCCTACGTTGGATTTGGCAATAAAATTAGCAGATGGTACAAGTAAACTCTCTTTCAATGTCCATCTGGCTGAATGTTTGTGTACAGCTCCCTCGGTCACGGTTGAGGACGCTGAGCCAATAGCGGTACTTGCACTGCTTCCTCGTCAGGCTGGTCTGAAACTGCAAGTTCTGTGCATTTGTCCCTGCTTCTTGGATTAAGCATCCAAGCAAAGCACAGGGAGATCACCTGCACAAATATCTAAGCTCAGATATCCACATACTGAGACACATACAGTATATACTCCTTGTTATGATTTGTGATCATACTGGGAGGAAGAAAAGGACTAACCAAGAAGAAACCAGCCACAAGGAAACTGAAACCTTTGCAATTGAAGGGGGTTTCTTCTGAAATGAAGTAAGCTGAGATAGAGGTGCAGAAAAGGATGACATCAAAAAAACAGAATGGAGTGTGCAGCGTCCACAACATGTGGAAGTTGATAGAAAAAAAAGAAGGATTGCTTACAGGTCAGTGGGCTCATAAATAGAGGTGCCAACAGTATAGCTACGGATTGCACGGTTGCAATGAACCCTTGTGCCTTTCCCTGTGAAAGTAAAAACAATTATATATCAAAGGTGAAATAACAGAGAAGATTGGGAAAAAGCTTTTAGATTTGAATTGAAAAATCAAGCCAAGACGTGTCTCATTTGTGTAGTATACCTGGTCAGTTGAGAGTACTTCCCTAGAAATGATTGCGAATGTCTGCAGATTTTCAGATTTTTCCAGCAAGTCTATGAATATCTTTGAAATACAAAGGAAATCTAATGGATGAATTTTGTGCTGAAAATTTTTCACATTCAATGCTCTGTTCCCTTTATTTAAATGTTTAATCGGTTACCCACCAATTATCTTATGTCATAGTGCTTAGAGGCTAAATATGAAGAATTGACTTACAGCTGGTTTGGCCAGCACAAAGATGATACCCAATGAAGAACTAAAATAAGGAACCTGCAAGATTAATGTAATTTGTATTAAGCAAAACCATCAGTCATTGGACTACCTTTTTCTTAGAATAGCAATGAGTTTAGGTAAGTCTGTGCTGTACTTACCCACCAAGTCCATGCCAAACCATAAAGCAAAGCCTGATTTTTTTTTTTCAAAAACAACATACTAAGTTATGCAATGTTGTAGCTGGTATTAATGAAAAGACGATAAAAGACCTCAGTGCAATACACTCACATAAGCAATTGATGCGAGTATTGAAACACATAAGACTCCTTTTTCACCAATCATGTGACTAATAAGGGGGAGGACCAAAATCTACAGTTTGAACAAAAATTATCATAAACTGCAATTAATCCACTGAACACTAAGCTATGCAAAATATGGCGTTAAAGGTGTGTTAATTAGACTTCTAAAGTAGCACCTGAGAAAAGATTGAGACAATGCCTACCACCATCAGAATTTCTGAGAACTGATTCTTGTGAAAACCAAATACTGACTTCAGGTAATACTGCAAAAATAAATAAATAAATAAAGGACGAAAATGAAGTGACCTATAATTTTGAGCACCATATCATAAAGTAGAATGGAGACGTGTTATTACCAGTAGGACATCGCTAATGCCAATCATCCCCAACTCATAGAAGAAGGAAACATATGAGATTCGTCTAAGTGTTTCACTAGCAACAAAGCAAAATAGGAGATTTCAACAAAAAGTTCTGAAAAGAATGAAAGTCCAGCAAAAAAATTTATTAACATATGCAGACTCTTGTCTGCTTGGAAACTAGTTAGTGGTCAGTGATCATTATATAGAAGAAGTTCCCCAAGGTGGAATTGTAGAATTGTACATTTGCACTTAACTCCCTTTTAATGCAATCAAAGTTTCAAACAGTTCTGCTTGTTAAGTTCAGGAAAAAGAAATAAGTTTCACTCAAATTTTGATGGCCAAAAAACTGTTAACATTAATATTTCAGAACTGCTATAAAAATTCATATATAATACTAAATTAGCCAAATACCCTTGCAGGTATTTTTACTGAAGGACAACATTGTTCAGGTTGGTGTGAATGCAGATGCAGAAGTATTGTTTAGATTTTCTTCACAAGAACTTGGAGTGCACCCAGCACATATTTACTTTATGTTTTTACATTAAATTTCATGAATTCCTAGACCATTTAAATTATGGAACCGGCAAAAATATTATGTACTATATATAGAATATTTACCTGTTTTTGACTATGCTAATGTTCTCCTTGATAGACTCCCAACGCTGCTGTGGTAACCTGATAACCAACGACGGGAATGACAAACGCTGAGACAGCAAAGAAGGAGCTTTTTGAATTGTCTCTTCCAGAAATATTTTCATGTAGAGGACAGAACAGATCAACAGAACAACTGAGACCTGAGAATGCATGGTTCAGCACATGTAAGACTAAAGTTAGCAACGAAAAGAAGAATCAAGTAATCAGCAACAAAGATGAACTAGAAGAAGTTTCAACAAGACATACCTTAAAAATCCACTGCTCAGGCAGAAACCGTGTGAAAACATTTCCCAAAGCATGCGAGGCAGAGAAAATCCCAGTCATGAAGCCAAATGCAGCCGCCCTCTTTGATGGTTCAACCACATCTGCCTAATTTAGCAGCAAAATGGAACCAATGTTGAACTCTAACTGATGGTTTCATTTGAATAAAATTGGAGCCAGAGCCTGTGTTTCTAAAATTTAGAAGAAAAAATTTAACTGTTCACCAGAACAATTTGTTCTTAACAAAGCACCAAACATGTGTAATCTTCATTTAAGTATACATCATTTTAAAATTAAAAGAAACACTGCCACTGGAAGAATCCTATAACATTGGGTGCTGTCAGTCTTGAAAAAAACATTAGGTGATATCTTCCCATCAAACTAAAAGATAAATTTTTGGAAACACCTTTTATGTGTTAACTTTCCCCACAACAAGGTAACTCAGATTCCACCTAATCTCCCATACTAGGGGCAAGAAAAGAATGAATTTCAGAAACAACTTGTTGGTAACATTGGAGAAAATGACTGGTGAAAACTTAGGAATTGATACATAAGCAGAGTCCCACCGTGTATGCAACTGCAAGGCAGAATATGGTTCCTTGGCCAATCATGTATGACAAAGTACGCAGAATAAGGTAGATATACACTGCAGCCTTTGAATTATTCCATGCAAGCACAGCTGCAAGCAAGAACACCAAACCAAATGCAGATAATTGATATCCAGTGAAAACAGTGTAATGTGCGAACCTTCCATTGACAGATTAGTAATTAACTGACAGAAACAAGCATATACATGTCACCTTAAGAGCAGCAGATAGGAGGGGACAAATTACCAAAAGGGAGGATGGAGGTGGAGGCAGTGAGGAGGAGGAGAGGCTTCCGGCCATATTCATCAGCTAGCTGGCCCATCAGTGTGAATCCTATTGTCCTGAAAATCCCTCCCACCTGCAAGTATTCAACCAAATGATGAGCAAAAAGTAGCTTTAACTTTCTCTGAATTTAATCTATTTTCTTGAAAAAAATGATTAACATAAACTAAATCAGTTAATCACTTTTTGATTTGTACTAGTGTTCACTTGTGAACTGAATTTGTTCTCTTTTTTCTCTAGAACAGAAAAAAAAAATGCACTCTACCTCTTTGGCTCTTCCCCTCTTCGACCATGAGGAAACAAAAAGATGCCTAACATCGAGTCTTGTGATGACAAAACAGAAACATGTCTGTCTACCTTAATGACATCTCATTAGCCAATAAAGCTCCTAGAATGCTAATTGCACGATTTAACTGAATTAGTCATGTACCAGATATAATGACATCTCATTAACCAATATAGCAGTCGCTTGATGCAGGAGAGGAGGGTAGGAGACATGTAATCAGACCATTTGCTGCAGCCCAGTGAGGTAGATGGCCTCCGGGCAGGAGTCCTCGGCGCTGGGGCAGAGGGCGCGGGTGGTGAAGTCGACGAGCACCGGTACTGTCGACTCGTCGGCCACCCAGTACAGCACCAGCCCAATCATTAGGTGCACCAGTGGCTTCAAGACCCTCACATCTCCTCTTGAATTCTCCTCTCCTACCAGTAATCCATCCATGGCCTCCGATCTGCACTCCACTCCTAGCCAAAATCTGTGACGCGCCTTAGTGAACTACTCCATGAATCTTATCGCTGAGCCATATAGCCCATAGGGGCTCAAGGGAAAGGAAAGCGGCTATACGCGCCACTGACCGGGTGTTTGGGACGGAACGGGAGACTTTTCCACCGGTTTTTCTTGAGCACTTTCTATTTTGGTAGTAGGTCCCGGTATGCTAATTTGGTATTTGGATTTTTTTTCATCAACAATTAATTTATCTAAGAACTTTAATATGTGAGTTATTCTTTTGTTTACTAGTTTACCTAGTGCAACAGCGAAAACAATTTAAGAAGCAGGAGCTCTGTCGATTCATTTAAACGAGAAAGTAAGAGGTTATTACAGGCTGGTCGAGACCAGCTTAGCGGAAAGTCCCTGAGCTAAATTACATGTGTGGAAAAGACAACTAAAAAAAGATAACATCACAAATCACTAAGCGTGGAAGGCCTTTTCTCCCTTGTTCAATGGCCTCTTTGGATCCGGAGGATCACTATGTTAACAATGTTTTTGTGAGTATGTGAATAGTACTCGGCAGCGACAACGATTTCAATGTAGCTAGAAAACATTGTAGCTATTGATCTGGACCTTTGCTTTTTGATCGCACGGTGAAGATCACTTTCTAATGCTGAGTACCGTAGATCCTCTGTATTGAAACCTTTAATGTAGATAATACATTTCCGTCTCCTTTGTTATTGCCGCTACCATGCGTGGCGCATTGTTTTGAAAAAATCTTTTATTCCTCTCTTTTCTATTCCACATGGTGTATCACCGGACTGATGAATTCCCTCCTATGCTCTTTTGGCATACTTTTGGTTGTCTGTTGACACCAATCAATGATATAGTTGTAATCTGTAGGGTGCACATCTTTGGAAATTTCTGATTGTACCAGGAAAGAACTATTGACCGGACTTGGGTCGCAAAGGACATTGAAGGCATAGGTGGAGTTCTGCTGTCTATTGAGGACTATTGAGTTTTTAGTTCATTTAGCACTGTTTCGCGACGAAATAGCAAATCTAGAGTTGTGCTGCTTATTTATCTTATGGTGGTCGTTTGCAAATGGTTAATTCGGTTCTGTCAGCCTTACCCACCTTTTATATGTGCTCTTTGAGACTTCCAGTAACAGTGATCAACAATATTGACAGAGCAAGAAAACAGTTTTAAACCTACAAATCCAAAACGAGGCAATTTTATTGAAAACCCTTCACAAATTCCACAACAGACATGACTTACCATGGGTAAATTTGATTTGGTCAGCCTACTATAGAGGTAAAATCCCCCACTGCTCAAGAATACAAGGATCATTCTGGTGGAGAGATGTTATGAAATATATCAATACTTATAGAGGCATTGCTATGGTGACTGTGGGAACTAGGACATCAACTTTGTTTTGGACAGATGTTTTGTGAGGACCCCTGAAATTGAATACGTTCCAAATTAAAAGACTATACCAGAGGCATAATTTTTAACAAGGAACAAAGCCAATTTCAGGTTCCCAGATATGTGTCTCACATTAGTTTCCAAGATCAAGAGTAATGTACACATATCATATACAACATTCGTACACAGTCATACAAGCCATACATTATACATAGAGTGATCTTACACGGTACAGAAGAAGTTCATAAATTTACAAAAGTGACTGACAGTCTCAGAACACAAGAGTTTGCAGCGGAAGTAACTATAAATAGCAAAAGCTCCAACTAAGTTTGCCCATCACCTAAAGGCAACTTAGTGGAGGAAGAAACATCGTCATTCGTTAGCATCGCCATAACCGGCGCTAACGGATGGGTCGTAAACATAATCGTCCTCACCTGCAACAAGTGGTTAAATCCACTGAGTACTAAAGGTACTCGCAAGACTTACACAAACTAATAAAAGAAAGTGTTTAACAAAGCATATCCAAAGGATTAGAGATATACATGTTAAAGGATGTCCAAAGGAAGGCTATACTGGTTTCAGTTTTTGCATAAAGCCAAATTTAATCCCTACACTTGCTAATTTGTAAAGGCCATTTTGTAAACAAAGTTTGAACCGAAAGACAACAAGTAAGAGTGTTAAGCATAACTTCAACATATCAAAGTGTTGACCACTTTGATAAAACAAACCGCATGGATACTCCTCCATGCCGACAACCACAATTTGCCTAAGTCAAATTTTAATTTCAGAGTCTAACGATGATGTCTATCAAAACAAGTGTCGTCCGTAACTGTGGACACGGCTATTCGAATAGTTTTAACCCTGCAGGGGTGTACATCTTTACCCACACGACTCGATCAGCCCATAAGCCTCTGGATAATGACACACTTCCTTAGGTATGTCGGCCAGGGAAATCGAGATTCGGCATTTTTCAGCAAGAAAATCCCATTGAGTTGGACCACCCATGCAAGATGAACCCTAACTTAGTACACATGCATATAGCAAATGCTAAGCGGGCATGCACGTTGTGTCGGAGAGGCCAGTGTGAGGTAGTTAGTATGTTGGTTTTCCTCAACATAAGTAATCGTGCTCCCTTGCACAGTATATATCACACTGGGTTCCTAAGGAACATAGGATTTCACGGTCTCTATGTCCTCACACCACCTGTGGTCTAAAGCAATAAAATCTCCCCCTTACTTAACCAAGCAGCGCCCATACACCGCGTGTGGAAGTACGTAAGGTACTTGAATTGACAGCCCAAAGTTCGATCCTTAATGATTCAGACAAGATTACCACAATTCCCAATTCTCGTGCACGGAGGCACCCTCACTAGCAACCACTTGTCCAGATCTAAATCATGTTTCTGAAAGACAATTTAAAAACAACTTAACTTCAGTTCCAGAATCTGATCAGGTAAACAAAAATTTAATAAAATCAAGATTCAATGTTTCCCCCAGGATTCAACCCAACTATCGACCTACTAATTTGCATGGCTAAGCATTCACATAGGACTAAGTAGTTCAACACATGATTACTATCTTAAGCTTAGGTGTATGAACAGATTAAGGGTAAGCCATAATGGTAGGATATAACTAACTAGACTCACAAATTATTGATACTTCAAAATAGCATGCACACAGTTATCACTGCATTTCAAAATAATAAAGTATCAAAACTGGGATCAACATGGTGCAAGAGGATGCTTGCCTTGATAATATTCCACTTGCTCAGTTTCTGGATGCTTAGAAATATAATCACTAGCGTCGGGTAAATCAGTTTCTAGAAAGAGCGATAACAAATGAACATCGAGGAAAATACCAAATGCCAAAATGCTGAAAAAATGCATGACAAGTTTTCAGAAGTAGTATTCTGTTTTCTAAGTGAACTTAAGTGAAAGTTTTGGTTCAGTTAGAGTTCAACTAAACTTTCTGTAAACTATGCAAGATTAAAGTTATTAGTGTGCAAGTGATTTAATTAACAAGTTTTTAAGTAATAGAGACAAGTGAGGGTTAGTCCAGATTACAATAACAACTATTACTAACAAAAGTACTTCACTAGATTTGGAGTTAACGAAATACTTATAAAATTTATCAGTTTAAACTATTTTTAGCGAAGAAGTAAACCAAATTAACATTTACTAGCACTAATCGACAGGTATTAAAGGCTAACTAACGAGCTACAGTTCTGGCCGGAAATCCGACAACAGAAAGCTAGCTCCCGTGAGCTTGCTCGGCAGCTCACCGGAGCTATGGTCCAAGGCGGCGCGAGCTAAAGCCCAAAATGGGTTCACAATAGTGCAACAAACCTAATGGTGGTTGGAACATGGCCGGAGCAATGGCGCGGCAATGAAATGCGACGGCGCTCATACAACACAAGCGGCTATGTCAGCCCGACAACGATTTAAACGAGTTGAAACATACTTAAGCATCTATGGATCACAAGGAAACTACCTGAGCTAAGAAAACAGCCATAGATCCAAGAAATAGCTCTGACAATGGCGACCGAAAAGATGGTGATGAGAGCTTCACGCGAACAAGATAACTTAGACCAAATCAAATGGAATGAGTGGTCAGGATAGCTTAAGTAGAGCTCCTAGGTGCTCTGAAAAGAAAGGATTGAATAATGGCTTACCAGTTTAGAAATGAGGATGAAAGAACCGAAGTTGACCAGAAATAGAGAAAATCCAAATTCCCGATAACCCTATGAATCAAAAGACAAATTCATTGAGGGGTTTTACTAAGCATATCCTAGAACATGATATGACGCGCAAAGGATTGGAGATATCTCACCGAGCATGAAGATGACACTGGGATGGTGTTCAGGGCACGCTCTGGGCCGACAAAAGACAACCTCCTGGTCCGGGAGCTACGGCCAAAACCAAAAACTCAGATTAGCACCATGGATAAGGCATGGTAAAAAGAAAACGAATGGCATAGGAATGAGAAGGTACGCTTCGTTGAGGAGGAAGAACAATGGCCGCCCTGATTTGGTCGAAAGAATGGCACAGTGGTTTTGATGGTCTTCCCCGGCTGATTCTGACACAAAATGGATTCGTGGCAGCAATGTCAGCATTGGTGAATCCAAGTGGCAATTGCATGCACCGAAAAACGCGGGCACGAAGCCACCTCATGTGCGATGTGCTCGGAGCTGGCGCAATGGCGCGGAGAAGATGAATAAGAGAGGCCGACGTGTGGGCCCGAGTCGTCAGTCTCAGCGGCGAAGGATGCGGTTGAGAGCGAAAGGGTGCGGACGATCCGATCTAGATTCAACGGTCCTAATCGAGTGGCTATTTTGACGGTCCGAACGTCCCAATCCATGCGGATGACCCGATCGCAAATGAACGGCCTAGATTGAGTGGGTCGCTCGGATGGTCCTAACGTCCCATTTAATGCGGACGGTCCAATTAAGATCTAATGGTTCAAGGGCGAGGTGCGTTAAGATGGTCCGAACGTCACCGCTCCATCTGGCGGTTGAATTAAAATCGAACGGCTCGCGCGCGTTGGGCTTAACCATTTGAAAACGGCACAGTCCGATTGGAAATTAACGGTCCAGATCGCATGGAGCGTTCGGGTGGTCCGAACGTCACAACTGATCTGGTCTGTCCGTTTCAAATCAAATGGTTCGTGCGCAACCTAGTGGTTGGGCTGAGCCCTTTGAACGTGTCTCGGTCGGTCCGATCGGCCTAAGGCTGGACTTAACCAAGTTTCGCTACAGTGCCAATTTGTTGGGTCGCGGGTAGGCTACGATAGCTACAAACAAAAATTTCTACAACGCAAACCAGGAAGCCAAGCAAGTAGATGATCATAGATCGTTACCACCAGACGCACAGAGCAGTGGAAGAATGGTTGGAGCAGCCCGGTCCAACGTAGAGCGCGTTGATGTAGTGGTCGTAGTCGATCGTCCAACGTCCTCACGAGTCGATCGTCTCCTCCAGCAACGTTTGCAGATCCTTGTGAAGATCGCGGATCGTCCTCAAGCGCAACAATCGCAGCAGCGCCTCTACGGTATCCACACGTCCAGGGCAGGAACAATCATACGCCGGTGTGATAGCACCAAGTCGCACGGCAGAGCTCTCAGGAAGATGGCGGCTAGGGTTTTGGTGGTGTTTTCTCGCGTACCTCCCAACAGCCTCATACATCTCCTTATATAGTGCTCGTGACGGATCCTATCCGAACACGTTTGACGAATCGTATTCGTACTAGTTTGTTCCAACCCGTTAAGTGTGTGACCCTGTAGGTTCATGTGTAATCGATTCTGACTCGGAAACCCTTTCCGATCACTAGTCGTAGCGGCTCCTAGCAGAACATAGCGATTCCCGAATACACACAAATTATATCGAACGAACCTTAATGCAATATGATCTACGATCGAGTCCTCATCACTTGCGACTGTGTCCTATCTTTATACGATCGGTTCAGTATGTAGTCACGACGATTCGTAACTCCCACGACCGTGTTACGACCACTCTGTGATTACGTTCGACCAGTCTACGACCAGCTCGTATCTCCATACGACCAGTCTGTAACTGATCGAACTAAGTGACCTACTCGTGTATACTCCCTTTGCCTCACGATGTCTGGTTGAACTCCAGGTGAGATGTTGTGTCATTCATGGACTGTTCAATTCTTTCTCGATCGAGTGTCAGATAACTTTACGTGGTCGAACACTTCGACCACTAGTGGCACGGCCATGCACTTTCTTTATCCGATCACAACGAGGGGCCCAGAGACATCTCTCCTGTTATGTTAGGAGGGGCAAATCCCATATCCGACCAGTCACATTCCTCTACATGTTTCATAGCATACCCGAAAGCTACCTTTATAACTACCCAGTTACAGAGTAGCATTTGGCAACCCCTAAGAGTGCTATTACACATGTAGGAAACCATGCTGATCTCAGGTCTAAGGATTATACATCATCATTGCTTGAGACCAACTAACAACACATAGAATCATAACAAATCTCAATAGTATCTCAAAGTGGGTCTAATCCAACATTATGTTCTCTAACATGTGTCCATATTATTGGTTTGATATCTCCATATCTATGACTCGTGAAACATAGTCATCAACCAATACATATGCTAGTCTATTCTATGTGTCCTCATATGTTTCCGACCAGGGAACGTTTAAGAATAATCATCGTAGAAATATAGAGTTTCACAATCAAGTCACATACTTGATAATAAATATTAACAATATTATTCTAGGAACAAGATAACACATTATCCAATGTCATGAACATAATGAAATATAATCATCTCTATGATTGCCTCTAGGGCATATTTCCAACACAATTGGCTTGGGCTGGGTCTATTTGGTTGACTAGAACCAAAATCAAACTTTAAAAGTTTGACCGGAGGGTTAAAAATATCAAATAAATTTATAAAAATACAAAATTTCTCAGAGAAACTACTGGGATGATATAGATCCCAAATAAATTTTGAAAGCTCACTGATCACGTTTTAGAATTCTCAAATAAATCATTTAACCGAATAGGGTTAATTAAAGGACAAGGATTTTCTTAAGGTCAAATTGATCTCTAAAATTTGAAAACAATTATATTAATTTGTGATAATTAATATAGTATTTGATTAAATTAATTACTAGAGTTCTTTACTATCAAAACTTTGAAGTTTCTTCTTGGAGTTTAAATTCAAGTTTTAGGTTTGATTTGAATTTGAGGTTTTTAATTTGTAACAAATTATGCACATGTTTAAAAATGACCAAAAATACTATGAAATGCATAATATTACTGTTTACTAAAATGAGGCTGTTACATGTTTGGAATAAAATATTTATTGCATCAGATTCCTAGCTTTATATGCATTTGCCAAAATAAGGAATGTTCGCTCCGTGGTTTTTACATAATCTGGGTATAAGAGACCAATTCAATTTGCCGCTCTCTAATGATGCCTTTGAGGAGTACAATATGTTAATTAATGGCATCCAAATATTCTTGCCCATAAACAATTATTCATATGCTTGGACTTACATTTGGAAATCAAGCATATATACATCACAAAAATTCTACAAGTATTCGTTTAATGCAATTGTGACACCAAAACCTCTCAAGTGGATTTGGCAAGGTGAATGTGTGATGAATCTCAAAGTGTTCACATGGTTATTACTCATGGATAGACTCAACACTAAAGATACGCTAAATAGACGACATTTTCATATGGAGGATGATCACTACTATGTTCTATGTCAAGATCAACAAGTCGAAACAATAAATAATCTATTCTTTGATTGGCCCTCCAATGTCACCTGCTGGAATATTATTGGCCTCTTTTGGGTTAATGCACAAGACATTCTTTTAAAGGTAGAGCGTTCCAAGGCCAACTTTGACTCTATATTTTATATGGAAATTTTTATTATTGTAGCTTGGGGAATCCGGAAACAAAGAAATGGTCGGATATTTGAGAGAGTTGCCCCTAGTGTATCGAACTGGAAAAGATCTTTTAAGAATGATCTCGCTCTGCATGTGCATCGAATTAGAGAGCTACATAGACAAATTCTATTTGACTGGCTACACACAATATCTTGAGCTCTCTCCCCATGTTAGGGCTGTAGATTTTAATTTTGTTTTTGTACATAAACCTTATTTATTTTGCCTTGTATATATATATATATATATATATATATATATATATATATATATATATATATATGCTTTAGGGGCCTCCCTACCGTTATCATTAAAAAAACAAATTAGCAAATCAAGCTCCCTTTCTCACGAAATAACAAAAATGGCACCGCGGATGAAGAGGCAGGCGACATATGTCGCCTGTAGTTCTACCGGGGCGCGGCACAGGCCTGTAGTGCCCTCAGAGCACAGCAGGCCACATGGCGCGCTAGGTGCACCGCACTGCCCTGCCGCGCCCCCCCCCATCAAGTGCTCCTCCAATCGTTATATCTTTTATTCCTCTCTTTTCTGTTCCACGTAATGTATCGCCGGACTATTGAAGTCCCTCCTTTGCTCTTTTGGCATGCTTTTGTCTATCTGTTGACACCAATCAAGGATACAACTGTAATCTATAGGGTGTACATGCTGGAGGCTGCTACAGTTGTACCAGGCAAGAACTATTGACCAAACTTGGATTGCAAAGGACATTGAAGGCATAGGTAGAGTTCTGCTGTCTGCCGCGGACCATTGAGTTTTTTTTGGCTTATTTGGCACTGTTTCGTGGCGAAATAACAAATCTAGCTCACTCTCTAGCGAAATGATAAAAATAGCATCGTGGATGAAGAGGCAGGCGACATGTGTCTCCTACAGTTCTAGCGGAGTGTGGCACGAGCCTGCCACGCTCCCGAAGCACGGCAGGCCACATGGCACACTGAGTGCGCCGCACCGGCCTAGCACGCCCCCCATCAGGTGCTCCTCCAACCGTTAAATCTTATTTAATGAGATTTATCTTGGCCATTCGATCTGGCTCAACAAAAATACGTAAACCACAACAATTTGTTGTTGAGGTTGCAACAAACATCCACCTTCAATGCAACATATACAAAGAGAAAACAAAAATATGCAACAAATATGAGATCTATTATTGGTATTCTCATATTTCTGGTGCTCTGAAAGCAGAAGCAATGGAATGGCGGGATACAGTTCATCTAGCTGCGGATTGGAATTACCCCAAGGAAATCATCGAGATAGATTCACATGTCGTTGTTAATTTGTGGGAAAATCGAGCACATCACCGAGCTTCTATTGCCCAAATTCTTGAGCAAATTAAGGATCTTAGCAGGGTTTTCTAGAGTTTCAGGGTTTTTTTTGTACACTGTGATGCAAATACAATAACACATTTTTGTGCTAGTAGGGGAACAAAAAGTTTAGTGTAACGGGTTGCATCAAGTGGCTTGAGCCGGTGCACGTGTTGAGGCAGTTCGGTGAGAGCGGGATAGGAGAGATTTGCCAGTATGAGAAAAGTCATTAATGAACCTACGTATGGCGAAGCCTGTGATTGCTTCACAGGATTAGACTTAGTCAAGGATAGAAGGTTCTAGGAGGTCTATTTTGATATCTTCACTAAAATACCAGGCTTGTGACCTTGGAGAAACTGAAGCGCATGACGATACAAAGGAGAAGCGGTTTAGGTCATGAGGAGGACAAGATCACGAAGAGACAGATTCAGGAGACCTGGATCGTCATCCACTTTGAGAAGCGTGCGTGAGTGTGAGACCCGTTTGTGTGTGGGCTTAACAAGTGACCATTAAGATTTCTCTCTAGACCTAACGTCCACTATATAAAGGGTGGTGCAGGATTTGCTCATGAGGCAACCAAGCCTAGAAACTATAATTTGAGATTTGGGGAAAGTGGTGATAATAGAGGAGGCTGGGGTTTGAGAGATGTATTAAGAGAATATTTGCGGGACTAGGTGCTCACAAGTGAGCTTTTGTCCTCCATGGTGAAATGATTGTAAACCTTCATTTTCTCAATATCAATCCAATCAATTCGTGCAAAGATGAGTTCTCTCTTGTTCTTACTCTCTCTACTGTGATTTTGGGTTCTTGTATTCTAGCGGTTTTGACTTGGTCTTTTGCTTTGATCTAGCTTGCAAGGAACTATAGAAGTTGATCTGAGGTCATCTTGTGTTAGACCTGGATTCTGAGAATCCAAATCCTCTGTGAAAACACTGTGCTATTCCCTGGATCAGTAGTAGCACTCACAGACACATTGTTGAATCATTCATACAAGACGTGAATTAAGCATTCAAATTTATTACAACACAGAGTGACATAGACCACGTCGGGTTGAGTTTTACAAAAGGAGCCAAACAAGGCCAACTTGTTTACATTACATAAAGCAACGTAAACTACAACGGAAGCAAAAGGGGAGTAGGGCTCATCTCACCACAGGCAAGCGACTAGGGCAACCTGTGTACGACGGATATTAGCCAAGAGCTGGATAATATCGGCTGTACGCAAGCACCAACGAGTCCACTTAGACTGGGATGAGACCTAGACTATAGAACTATACTACTCTTCGTCGTTTCCTTGTCCACCAACTTCTGGGTCCTCGTAAAACGCGTAGTCTCCTTGGTCTTCATCCTCTGAAGAGTTTGGGGGAGAGTGAGAATGAGCACAACTACCGTGCTCGTGAGCCAACACACAATGCAATAATATAAATGCAAGGCTAAACAAGGATGGCTCAGGTTCTTTTATTTGCCAAAGCAATCTTTCCAATTAAACATATTTACAAATTCCTATCACTTAGCATTTTAACAAATTGCATTTTGTTAAAGAGAGTAATTGTGCAATATTTATTTTAATAGAGGTTCCCTCCGTCGGAAACTCTACCTTATGCTTCATTTGATTGGAGCTACCTCCAATTACCACCACCGCTGAGCTCGACGACTCAGGTAAAATCCAACATAGGGCTAGGTGAGCCCTTCCACAGTTTTCCATTTCCACCCACAAAGTTTTTGAAATAGAACTAACTCAAGTTAAGTTCCCATGTCCGCCTTTGACCGTAGGCACGGCTGTTTAAACAGTTTTAGACTCTGCAGAGGTTATACACTGTACCCACAAGAGATAGTCATACTCGTTATCCCACATGATTCCGTAGTCAAGTGGTTGAGCGACCGTCACAATAACTTTTCAAACTACCTTGCCCTTTCCGTCATCTCACCCGTGTGGGGTTACGCCCATACATTTTGCGAGATCATTGCACCGTAGCATCGTGTGTAGTTTTGGACTACTCACAACCACTGGCAACCTCACCCATTCAAGCTGGATGTACCGCAAGCTTTCGCATTTCCCTTTTTCCATCCCGTGAGACACATTCATGGTTTAATAATTTTACTAAGCCAAGTTGCACTTTGCAGACTTGTGGTTGTACTTGTTTAACACGGGAGGTCGTGACAGGATCAAGTCCTTAATCCATCCAGGCAGTTCTTTCCACAAACCAACCACTCTCGTGCTCCTCGAGCACCCACCACCTTTCCATCTGCCCAGATGTGGTATTAGCAATTATTAGGGTTTTGAGGAGTAAAACCAATTTATTCCATTCCTTTTAGTCAATGGACCACCAATGACTACCCAAATCATTTTATGTTTGAAGAATGATTGTTTGGGGTATTTTAATACCCCAGTATTTAAGCAAGACTAGCATGTCGCTTAAGTACAACCTATAGCTAGTATTACCATATATTTACTAATCTGACAAGGAATAATGGATTCAATAACAATGGATGGTATATTAATTAATTAATTAATTAATTAATCAATAAATGGGTATTTAACTACCTTAAGCTTTAACATATATTTGATTAAGTAATTAAAGCATGCAATTTCGGTATTTTAAATGAATATAATTTGCATAAAATGTAGGGTCAAAATGATCAAAGTATTGACTCGCCTTGGTTAAAGGCAAGAGGATCTTGATATTCTTGGGCTTGATCAACTTGGGGGTCTCCTGCGTCTTCAAATCCTAATCGGGCGAAAATACCGGAAAAAGGCACAACGACAAAAGTGCAAATAAAGACACAAGAATACACTAATGAACTCCAGATTGAACAAGACCTATGCCATTAGCAAGATCTTGAATTGACACAATTTTAGAAATTTAGTTTGTAATTTTTGGAGTTATAACGAAGGAGAACGGAATTTACGAAGATTGAAAATGAAGTAAAAGAAAGAGAGAGAGTGTCCGATGCACAACACAGTGCATGGACTCGTTTCACGCGCACTGAATTGCTGGTCCAAGGGAATAGTGGCGCGGGGGGCCCACATGTCATTAGAAGGAGGGGGTGATTAGGTGGTTTAAACTTAATGGCTATCATTACTATGTGCAGGGTTCAGTGGCAGTGAAAAGAACCGGTGCGTTAGAGCACCATTAGATTTTAATGATTGGGTTAGAGTTTGAGAACAATCATTAGCGTTAAAGACAGATGCACAGTGCACTTGGTCCGAACGTGCCACGGGTGCTTGGGTGCTGGAGGCTTGGTCCCGCCGGCGACGAGGGTGGGCACGGCGGCGACGGTGAAACAATGAAATGGGAAGCCTCTGAGGCAAGCGATCTTGCCGACGGTGGTGGCACGACGCCGCCGAGGTCCAGAGAGCGGGCGGCAAAGTAAAGGAGGGCGGCAACGCTCGGCCATGGCGGTGAAGGTGGTACGGTGGCTCTTGGCAAAAATGAGTGAGAGCATGGGCAAGAGGAGGTGAAGGGGAACTCACCAAGCCAACAATGGCAGCCGAAGATGGACGGAGGGCGAGGATCGACGGCGAGGAAGGACTCGGCCGGAGCCGAAGGAGAAGGCCAAACGCGGCGTCCCTACTGAACCAAACCCGAAATTACATTAGGGGAAATGCTCACGGGAGGCCAAGGCATGGTGACATGAAGAGGGGGAAGGGAGCTTCACTGGACGGGGAAATGGCCGAAGGTGGTGCGGCAGCGGCTCGGCTTGCTTCATTTCCTCTCCGCGGGGAGGACTTACCTGGGCAAATGGAGCGGCATGAGAGAAGCAAGGGGGCACAGGGGTACTTAAATAGCCGAAGGGGGAGGGTTGTGGCTGCGACGTGTGCGTGCTCTGCACCTGGTCTGGATCGACCAAGGACGAGTTTGGGGGCGGCTGTACAAGGCGAAGGCCTTGGGTGCCCGCGCTGGCGCTCGTGCGCTGCGCAGCGCGCAACACTTGGTCCCTAAGCTCCTGTGCGGAATGGAAGACAAGGACAAGCATGACGCGGGCGCGCAGCTTGGGCCGGGCAAACGAGTGCGGCCGATGACTTGCGGCACACCATGGCACAGGCGCGGTGCTCGGACCGGGCGATCGAGGGCAGCGAGGGTGGCGCGTGTCACGGCTGTGCTCGGCAGAGAGGACAGGGCGTGGCTACAAGCTCCAAAGTCGGCGATGACCAGGGGAGTTGGTGGCGGCAGAGAGGCGGCAGACGGGAAGTCGGTGGCTATGGCAGAGGCTGAGGAGGAGGCGTCTGACGCAGCGCAACATCATGACATGGAAGCAAGGGAGAGGGAGTGGCCTGGTGCGGCTTGACCCGAGGTAGGGGATGACCAGGCGGTTGCTGGCCAAGAAAAGGAGAAAGAACGGAGCTGGGCACAGGCGTGGCCGGGTCGAGAGGCCAAAGGAAAAAGGTGGCTTGGGTTGGGACAGACCCAAGAAAAGAGGGAAGGGAGTGGGTGGCCCAAAGGGCAATGTAAATTTGAGCCCAATCAGAGAAGGAAGAAACAAAATGAGAAAGGGGCCCAAAACTGAAAACGGGGAAATTCAAACTTGAATTTGAATTTCAGAATTTGAGGAGGTTTGAAACACAAACCCGAGCTTGAGGAAGCTAGAAGGTTTTCAGAAATAGCTTACTAGTTTGAAATACGGCGAAAGACGGAAACCAGAGGGTAGTTACTATTTGACGTCTGAAAATGGAACGTTACATCTTGACCATCTTTCATCCACGAGCAAGCCTTTGGATCGAGTTTAAGTTTTCATCCGGTTTTGAGCCCTCTTGCTCTCAATCAATAAATTCATGGAACCTTAGCTAGGATTTTCTCAATCTTCGATTGGAATAGGTTCATGACCTTCTTGTTGAGCTATGTCTGAAATCCCAAGTGATTTGGATCGCTAGATTAAAAGTATAGGCCTTTTGTGAATATAAAATCGTGCTGATTTTGCAATCAGTTTGGTGGAGCGGTCAGACCGCCCTTTACTTGGCGCTCAGACTAGCCGAGGGGTGTTGAAGTTTGTTTTTTCTTAATTTTGGTTCAATTCTTATGCTATGATTTTGAGACATTGATTTTTCATAGTCTTAGATAGCTACTAGAGTAAAAATGAAATAGAATTTCATAGAAGAAAAAAAATGAGCTCCTATTCACTCGCTCTGGTAGCTAACAAATCAGTATTTTGTTTTGACCTCGTTCGTGTAGCAACGCAACTCACTTATTAGGTGCGTTTGGTTTCTAGGGGTGATCGATGTTAGAAGTATTTGTTAGATTTATATAGGATGTGCTATTCTTCCCTACTTTAGAGGGTTTTCTGCATATTTGCCACTACTGCAAATATTGGCCCTTTGGGCCCCTTTGCAATACAAGCAACTCATTTGTAACATGGTATCAGGCTAGGGTTTCCTCTCTTTTTTTTCGTGCGCCGCCACCCTCTATTCTTCCCGTGGCGTCGCTTGTTCTCCAGCGCCTCCGGCTGTCCCGAGGCAGCCCCATCTCCAGGCGCCACCGTGCCTCCAAAGACCTCCTCCTCCGACTCAGACGCCGGCATCTCCTTGCCTCCTCGCCGAATCGCCGCCACCGAGCCTCCTCTTGGCGTGGCGCGACGTCGCCATCAAGGCTTTCCAACAAGCGCCATGCTGAAGCTCTCCATTCGCCACCGAAGCTCCGAAGCGTGGCATCGCCTCGAGACCTCCTCTCCTCTACCTCGACAGCTCACGCCTTGCCTGCCGCCGCTGAAACCCTCCGGCTAAATGTCGCCGCCGCCGAAGCCCTCAGTGGCGCCGCGCCGCCGCCACCGCCAAGCTCTTCCCTTGGCGCCGTCGAGAAAGCGGTCTTTGGCTTCGCATCGCTTATCTCTCTTCTTGCTCCTCCAAAGATTTGACCGCTGGTAGAAGGCGTCCACGATGGCACATTTTGGAACCTCGAGTGCCGGTGCAGTCTCGGTTCCAAAGCCGCCGGTCACTTTCAATGGCGTCAACTACCACGAGTTTGTCCAGCACATGAGGATTCTCCTGCGGGGACAGCACCTGTGGGTCTACCTCACCGGCGGCCTTGCCCTTGCTTTTTCCACGCCAACCGAGCTGTTTTCCCGCCGATGCTCTCGAGGATGTTCGGTGAGCTGGTTCTTGCCTTTGAGGATGCGCTCAAGGAGTACCAGACGCTCCACGCCTATGAGGTGTGGAACGATGGGGATGCTAAGGCCTCCGCCATCGTGGTGGCCAGCATTGAGCCCGAGCACGCATCCGATGTGCTTGGGTTGTCTACGGCCAAGGAGATGTGGGATCGTCTCCGTGCCCACTACGAGCCGAAGAGCAAGGCCTTGTACCTTTCTGCTCTTCGAGAGGAAGCGATCTCTCATGTGAGACGCCACCGTGGACGCCTTCTACCGTTAGCTGGTGCGGTTTGGCGTCAGCCCGACTCTTTGGGGCCCGATGTCTGCCGGTCTCAGACTGCTGTGGTGTCGTCGCGAGCTCACTTGGAGACTCGTCGCCTCCATGAGTTCCTCACCCGCCTTCGTCCAGAGTATGAGGTGGCTCGCTCTCAGTTGCTGATGAGACAGCCCCTTCCCTCCATACTGGAGGCTCTCGCTGCTATTCAAGCAGAGGAGGCTCGACTTCGCACGGCTGGGATTCTACAACAGCCCTCTTCAGTCTTGGCTGTTCACACCCAAAGACCGGTTACGCCGCCGCCTCCCTCGTGGCGCCATCGCTACTTCCACCGGCCTTCACTGCGACTATCGTGATCGCTCGGGAACACCATCAAAGATCGCCGCTGAAGCGAAGGCTCGCTTGAGTGGCCGACGCCGAGGCTGGCTCCTCCCGATCGATTTCACGCCAGAGTTCCTTGGAGCAGACGCATCAGGAGATGCTCACGCTGCTTCGACGCCTTTGTTGTTTACGCTCCTCGCACTGCACTGAGTTCATTGCTAGGTCTTCTGGTCCTGCGCCACCACCTCCTTCAGGTATATCATCCCATTGGATTCTGGATTCCGGTGCCTCTTTTCACATGACACCGGATTCTACTCATCTTTGTTCTGTGAGACCCCCTGATCTTCCTCTCACAGTTCAGACTGCGGATGGGACATCTCTTCCTGTTGCAGGACGAGTCACTCTTTCCACTTCATCTTTTCGTGTTCCTACTGTTTCTCATGTTCCTAGTCTTACTATGCAGCTTATGTCAGCTAGCCAGATCACTGATCATGGCTGTCGTATCATTCTTGATTCTGACTCTTGTTGTGTTCAGGATCGTCGTACGAGAATTCTGGTTGGGACTGGTCCTAGACGCCATGATTCTCAGCGTCTTTGGGAACTCGACTGGCTGCATCTTCCTTCCGCTGCCTTCACCAGCCAGTCAGCCAGTACCACCGCCTCGGCTTCTGCTGCTTCTTCCACCACCACTTTTGTCTAGTGGCACTATCGGTTAGGTCATATTGGTGGTTCTCGTCTTTCGTCACTAGTAGGGAGTTGTGTTCTAGGTTCTGTTTCTGGTGACACTACTTTACATTGTATGAGTTGCAAGCTTGGCAAGCAGCTGCAACTTCCTTATCCCTCTAGTGACTCTGAGTCTCAGCGTCCTTTTGATTTAATTCATTCTGATGTTTGGGGACCGGCTCCCTTCACTTCGAAAGGGGGTCATACCTATTATGTGATCTTTATTGATGATTATTTGAGATACACTTGGCTCTATCTTATGTCTTCTCGTAGTCAGTTTCTTTCCACTTATCAGCAATTTACTACTATGGTTCGCACTCAGTTTGAGTCGACTATTCGTATTTTCCGTACAGATTCTGCTGGTGAATATATCTCCACTTGTTTGTAACAATCGAAAGGGAGGTGTGGCTTGAGTGAACGTTTCCCACAATTTGTAATAAGCGCGGTGGCCCGCGATTTAGCCGTGCGCTCAGGCTCAGGTTGATGGAAACGTAACGTTCCATTTGAAAAACAAAGACTACCTCCTCTACCGATGCGATCAGACCAGATAGCACCTGTGTTTGTTCCGCCCGCCCCCAGTCCTTTGCTAGGCCCTCTTCAATTCTGCCGCCCCTCCTGCTCTCCAAACCTTTATTATAAGCCTAAAAAATGTGACAAACACTGATACACACATCTCCAAATGTTGGTGGCTGAAATCAGGCTCGATCCTATGGATTTACCTCCAAACTACCGGGATTAGCAGCCACAAGTAGCATCATATGGTTATCCTGCAACATCGAGTGGTGCGCCGAGAAGCCAAGGAGAAATGATCGAGAAAATACCCAAGGAGCAAGGAGCCCAACAATCTACGACTAGAAAACATGATGTCCTGATATATTCCGGGTTAGCTCTTTTCAATCGTAATGTTTCACTTGCGCTGAGTCGATCAAGATGGCAACGTACGTCTGCACAACTCAGCTCAGTTCGATTCTCCAATATTACCCGACTTCCACGCAAGAAGAAGAAGTGGAAGCTTGAGGGCGCAGTCAGCATCACAATTCTGCAAGAGCAATAGTGGCAGAGCTAGTATAAGAGCATGGAAGTACAGTTGTGCTCCTAATTTTTTTGAGAAAATACATGTCATATATAGTGTGTGTGTATACATGTAATGAATTTTGGTACAACCAATAACATTTGTGATTACATGTAAGTGTTAGATTGTATGTTAGTGTATAGAATTATATATATTATGCATTATGTAGAAATAGAACAGTTAGTAGTAAATTAGTGAATTAGTCACAGGCCAGTAGAACTATGTTTTATTTAAATTCGCACCTTCATCGTAAAAGAGCAAACAAATCACGATTGGGTGCAACAGCTAGAGCCAGCAGAGCCCGATCAGACATGATCGTTTTAGTGCTACTGTGAGCACTTTTGGCGTTTCTAGTGTAACGGGGGCTCGAAAGGCTGATTATTTTCATTATTTTGGCTTCATAGGTTTTTACTACTTGGCAATTGTATTTCTTCTCTTTCTTTGGTCAACGATATCATCAGTGGCGAAGCTAGGATTTTAATGATGAGGGTGCGAACTTAAGACACATCCGTTCCAACACAAGTTCAAATGATATAGTACATAAGTTCAAATGTGTCAAATTACATGTTCGCACTATAACCAACATCACAAAATATTTTAGTGCTCTACAAACCTACATTTACAATAGAACAACATTTGTCATTTGACCATAAGTCCATAACTAAGAACTAAGCTCTAAATTTTAAGAATTAGACATTGTAACCATACATCAATCAACTCAGTGAGCCAAACAATAACATCACCCATTCAGGCATTCACAGAGCACTACTAAAGGGTCCAAAGCATAGGACAATAGCCTCAGTATAGTATCCACATTACAGAGAAGGGAGGAGCAGGATGGAGAGGGGTCGGATAGTAGTACCTCAAGACATCGCATGCATCGATGCATCACCCCGAAGCCGTGACGGTATGCAGCGATGAAACACGTCTGCGCGCGGTCAATGGGGCCGAGGGTAACAGCCCAAAAGAAGCTATATTCTAAAGCTAAATGAATTAATCTGAATTTTTAAAATGGAAAACCAATTAAAATCCTTAACAAGGTTGGTAAAGCTTCCGCCCATTTCTGCTTCACACGCTTGTGCGCCCGCCTCCCCATCTCAAAGAATCGTCCGATATGCATCGACGGCCTCACGAACACGCCTTACGGTTGCTTCGCACCCTTGGATCGAGCGCGGCCGCAGTGCACCCGCCATTGCCGCCTTCGTGAAGCTCTTAAACGCCATTTACGCCTCCTTGCTTCGCGATCGTGCGATTCAAACCCACGCTTTCCGCTTCCACTTCGCCTGCTTTTCCTCTCTTTAACCTCTTTAACCTCCACTTCGCCGCCGCCATTGAAGCCGCGACACGATCTCGTCTCCTCGCTTCGCCTGCCCCATAAAGGAGCCTCGAGCGCCCATCTCCATGAAGACAACGCCGCCACTCACTCACTCCCGCCGCTCACCTTGTGGAATTTGGAGATTTTCACGGCGGCCAAGTTTACATCTTCTTCAATTCCGCGCTCACGCTGTCGTCAAGATCCTCATCTCCGCCACCAACACCTCGCGACGTCATTGCGATCACGGCAGCGCCACCCATTTTGCCCAAGACCTCCAGATCACCTTCTCCGCCGACACCAGACGCGTGCCGCCGCTTAAACCTCAACTCCGACGAGCCTCCGGCCACGCCTGGCCGCTTAAATTGGTAAGCAACTGCCGTAAAATTAATTCAAATTCATTTAAATCCTGAAAATCATCGCTGACGTCATCATGCTAATAATTAGAATTTCCTTTAGGAGAATAATTCGAGAAAATTGTTTAAATAATGATTTGGTTTAAAATTTGTAAAATTCATAACTTTTGCATTATAACTCCAAATTAGATGATTCAAGTTGCTAAAATTTTAGAAAATTATTGTCTAACTAAATAAAATATAATTATTCAACTTGGAGTTCAGTTTTGTTTTGTTTTAGAATTTAGAATTCATTTAAATCTCAAATTTAGGTTAAAATTTGTAAAATTCATAATAATTGAATCCTAACTCCATCAAAAGGGTTTGGACTTGGCGAAAAGGATGAATGGTGGGTGCGAGTTTATGCACTGCTTAGTCCGTTAAGATTAAGACCTGTGGTTTAAATTGAAGACGCCCAAGTCAATTGAGGATTTTGTTATGCCTTATCGATTACAACCACAGGACTCGCTTAATAATTTGTAATACCTTTTAGTTATTTGTGCTATGTTGTATGTATGGGTGTCTGCAGATAGTTTTCCCATCTGGCGCAAGAGGGGTTTTTGAGGACTGGCCATCCAATGGAGCGGCACAAGTACTTTAAGGTAGAACATTGTAACGGCCTTGTGATGTTTGCGACACAAAGAGTATAATATCTCGTGTGGGTAAAGTTGTACAAACTCGCAGAGTGTAAAACTATTCAATAGCGCGCCCACACGGTCATGGACATGCTAGCAAAGCCCTGTATCGAGCCATATCGGAGGTAAATGGCTTTAGAATTTTCTTAAGGATTTATTTTTCAAAACTAAACATATTTTGAGTCTATTCAAGAGTCTTCTCAACACTTCTTTTAAAATGGTTATCAACTTATCTTATTCTCTAAATTGTAGATGGGACATCTGCACTTCTATGGAAGATGAGATGGACAGAGACCAACTTATCAAGGGTACATGTATAAAGTGGGGAACCAGCGTTGGAGACTTGAAGTAATCTTCACGCCAACCTTCAACCAAACACAAACCACCACATCTTACAACCCTTGACTTTCGCCCCGCTTGAGTATGAGGACTCTCTGAGCTTACTCAAAGAGATTCCACTGCTATTCCCGAGGATAAAGCAACCCAAGAGCCTAAGACTTGAAGATCACCACAAAGAGAAATAAATGGAGAGAGAGATAAGAGGAGAAAGGCAAAGCAAAAAGGAGCAGGCACCAATCTCCGTCCGATATGCATCGACGGCCTCACTGTAACAGATCCAACCACCCGCACTCGCTGTTTTCCTCCCTTTCTTCTCTAGCATGCTGCACCGCCGTGCGCCCTTCGTGAAGCTCTTAAACGCGCCATTTACGCCTCCTTACGCCAGCGATCGCGATTACGTTTCTCTCCGTTACTTCGCCGCCATTGAAGCCGCACACGATCTCCGTCCGCTCGCCGCCTGCCCCTATAGCCTCGGAGCGCCCATCTCCCAAGACAACGCCGCCACTCACTCACTCCCGCCGCTCTCACCTTGTGGAATTTGGAGATTTCACCCAGGCCAAGATACGCTGTCTAAAGATCCTCATCTCCGCCACCAAATTTCTCGGACTATAATGACGAGCCTCCGGCCCGCCGCTTAAATTAGTAGTATGTATCATCAGCTCCCTCTCGCCATTAAATGGCAGCCCGCGTGATGGCCACGCCACCTCCCACGCCAAAGTCCATGTGAGCCATGATGACAAGATGTATATTAAAGATATGTCATCATCATATACTTTATGTATTTTCCAAATTAGATATATAGTTGCTAAAATTTTAGAAAAAAATTTTTTGCAAAAATTTCTCAAGACGAGATTTTCCAGTCGCAACGAAGGCAAGTTATACTGCACCTCCATGCATCAATTCCTTTGTCACCTTGTCCTGTATGGGCGAGGACTCGCTTAATAATTTGTAATACCTTTTAGTTATTTGTGCTATGTTGTATGTATGGGTGTCTGCAGATGCAGTTTTCCCATCTGGCGCAAGAGGGGTTTTGAGGACTGGCCATCCAATGGAAGCTTAAACCTTAGCGCACAAGTACTTTAAGGTAGAACATTGTAACGACCTTGTGATGTTTGTTCACACACGCCTTAGGAAGCGTGGATTGGCCGACACAAAGAGTATAATATCTCGTGTGGGTAAAGTTGTACAAACTCGCAGAGTGTAAAACTATTCAATAGCCGCCCACTGGTCATGGACATGCTAGCAAAGCCACTCAGAGTTAGTTTTGTTTTTGGTTTTAAAATGATTTCAACAGATAATTTCGTGATGGATAGTCCTGTGGGAAAATTAGGCGGGTAGCCATTGTGATTGGAGGATATCCATCATCTTTTATGGAGGTTATCCACAATAAACTATTGTTATTTAAAATGGTGATTTAGATTATTCCAAAGAGAAATAAATGGAGAGAGAGATAGGAGAAAGGCAAAAAGGTAGTTCAGCCATACTTGGATATCATCGTTTTAACATCTGTAAGATTCTACTATTTAGCATGAAAAACGGTGAGATATTTCTCAACTAGATAAGAAATGAGAAAAGTCACTGTTTTGTTTGAATCATACTGAGGTGACACTACAATACTATATGGGAAATGAATCCTCTGTATGCATTGAAATTATCATTGAAGATGATGTACAGTATTACGTATTAGCATACGAACTCCACCGTCCAATCAAAAAACAAATATTCATAACTACAGTGTTTTTGCTACAGTAAAAAACGACGAGGTATATATTTCTGGATTGCTACAGTGCCGCTGCTCTATTTGTACACTCGCAAACCACTGATTGCGATGTTATGCCTTACCAGTTACCGACATATATACAGATCCAAAATCCATCAATGGTTGCATCAGGTGATCGTGCTGACATGCATCGCAATCACTTTATTAATAGAAAAAGGATGGTTGTCACATTTCATAACACTGCAACGCCAAATGCACCAATGATCGAGACTGAAACAATCGAGGATGATAAATGCCCAATGTCCTTAAGCACCGGCGAATCTGGGGGAAAGCACAATTATCCCCCTTTGTGGGCTGCTTTCTAACAGGCCCATCTGAAGTATTGTAGGAACCAAGCCTGTCTATGCGTATGCTCATGTTACATTGTCATGGCGTGCTCGTCGGCGTGACGACCGGCGGCTGGTAGTGGTAGGGACGGTTTCGGACTAGCCAGGCTCTCTAGCCAGACCTCGTCGCGGACGGTGGCGTACTTGTCGTCGTTGCGGTGCCACGTCCACACGGCGCTCGTCTCGTTGACGATCCTCAGCCGCCCGTGCCCGAAGCTGGCCTCCCGGAACTCCGACAGGTGCGCCGACTTGTGATCATCAATGAATCTTCAACAATAATCCGTTGGACACATCAGAATTTAATCAACATTAACCGTGCATAACAACACCAATTAGGCATGAGAGGGCGTACTTGAGAGCAAGGCCTTCCCTGTTGCCGCCGTCGCCAATCGTGATGTACATTGGGCCCCGGCTGTCGGCCTCATTGTCGTAGATCCTCGTCTAGTTCACGCGCAAAAAAATTTATAGACAAAATTAGCTAATTCTGGAAGTAGTTGATCGGAAGAACAAAAATGGACACGAGATCGACGATCAATTCGAAGACTTACAAAGCGCTCGTAGGCATGGACGTGCCCGGCGAAGACGACGTCGACGCGCGCCTCGTAGAGCAGGCTCTCCATGGCCTTGCGCATCCTCTCGCCCTCGCCCTGGTGCGCCTGGTTGGTGTTGTACCACGGCGCGTGCAGCAGCACCACCAGCCACGGCGTCCTCCGCCTGTCCACCGCCGCGAGGTCCCCCTCCAGCCACGCGTGCTGCTCCGACCCCTCCTCGAACCCCGTGTACGACCCCAGCATCACCACGTGCGCGGCGCCGCCGGCCGCGTCGAAGGAGTAGTAGAGGTTGGAGGCCGAGCCGCTCTCCTCGTGCGGCATGCGCCACCGCGCGTTGTAGGCGACGAAGGGCGCGAACTCGACGACGGGCAGCGTCTCGATCTCGTGGTTGCCCTCCGTCACCATCCAGGGGCGCGCGCTCGCCAGCGGCTGCACCAGCCGCCCGAACGAGTCCCACAGCGGCTGCTGCGTGTCCGCGTACGAGAGGTCGCCCGGGAGCAGCAGCATGTCGTAGTCCGAGCCGCCGATGTGCGACAGCGTCGACGCCGTCCACCCCGTCTGCCCAAGGTCACCTGCATGCGTTGCAACATGCAAACGAGTCAGTATCTCACACCCCTCTCTGTCTCTGGTAGGAAATAAATCATAGGAAAAGAAGTAGTTGATTTATTCTGTTTTCCTACCAGAAAAGCTAGGACGAACTGAAACGAAGTTAGTTCGGAAGAGCGACAGCTACTGACCGATGACGACGAACTCGATGGGCAGGGTCGCCGGAGGAGTCCTGAGGCTGAACTCGTCGCCGGCCTTCCCGCACCGGTAGTAGTAGGTCGTGCTGGGCTCGAGCGGGCCCATGGTGACGTGGTGTATCGCGCCGGACTTGTAGAAGAAGTAGTGGTACGTCGTGTGGTCGCCCGTCGCGGACGTCGTGTAGTTCCCCGGAGAAGTGCCGTACTCCACCACGGATGGCGCTCTCCGGTCGTCGGTGACCCAGGAAATCCTCATGTTGTTCGTTCCCACGGTTGAAATGTGCACCTGATCGATGGTAACCATATCAGGGGAAAAGGAAAGAAATTTTCACTTGCAAATCCTATCTACCGTAATTACAAAGCAACCAGCAACTTCTCGTACTAACGAACAAAGGCAGATCACATATCTGTCTGACAAATGAATAACGAACAGCTCAAGCATCAGAAATCTGCAAGAATCATGAATCCGCAAAAAAAATCGGTTGCCATAATGCCACTGGCTTTGAGAAGGAAGAAAACTCAAAAAATAAATCCCAAAGCCAACTACTGCCAGGTGAAAGCAACAAATCCCAAATTCTTGCAAACTCCGCACACTGCGAAATCAGAAACTATCCGCACCTGCTGAGGATGGGAGGCCGGCTTATCATGCGCCATTAGCACTAACGGGCTCGGCGGCGGCCGGACATACTCATCGGCATGGGCACACAGAAACATCAGCGAGGTCAGGCCCTGCACAAGCAGCCTCCAAGAATTCGCCATGGCTCCGACCAAAAAATCACCACAGAACGTGCCGGTGTAGCTGCGTCCTTGAGCCGCCTTGTTCATATACCGCAGGCACGGTTCGTTTATAAGGGAGAAGAAGACTTTGGCGATGCCGATGACGCTTTTAACAGGGACGGCCACCGCAATGTGGTACAAAATGCGTATCAGCGCGACGACCCGGCGGAATATTCTGCACATGAACAGTAGCGTGCGGATGAGAAATACTATCTGCTTCTTACGCGTGTCGTCGCGACGGCAGAAACTTGCCTCCATCTCCATCGCCCAGCCTGGCTTGAACTTGAAGCACAAGACCTGGTAGTAGCAGATAATTGCGCGTCATTACGCTATAGTATTAAGAAGACTTTGCATAGGGATCGAATTAACAGAGCATATACTGGGAGGTATGCCATGCTGTTCCTTGCGGTTTTGCTTCGTGTATGCACGTACCTGTCATGTGCCGTGGACGGTGGCGGCGGTTGGGGTTGCCGGAGAGCAGGAGGTCGTGTGCGGTGGTGGCGGTGTAGAAGGGGAGGGAGGAAGGAGATAGGTTGGTTGGGGCTAGCATTGCTAGAGCAAACTAGTCTTTTTCTTCTTCTTGTGACTTGTGAGCCTCTGTGGCAGCAAATTGTCTCCGTTTGGTTGGGAATTGAAAGCAACACGTGAGCCTTGAAGGTACTACTTGCTGACATGGATGCAATCAGTAGAATTTGATGGGGGACCGGAATATTACTAGATGCGGTTTGGGAGGCTGAGAATATTTGAGGTCACAGGCAGGGTTTTGGTAATCGGTTTATTTTTTTTACCGGGGGTACTGATAGATCCGATTTGACCGATTTTCGGATTTTTTTCGGTTGATTTCGGCCGAAAATTTCAAACTGAATTTTGAATTTTAAACAAAATTCGGCTAAAAATGAACCGAAATTGATCGAAAATCTTCAACAATTTCTAAATAGAGACTCAATACGACATTCCTTAATGGAAGAAGCAAGCAAGCACTCAAAATACTCAACAGCAAGTTCAAGTTCGAATCAATCAACAGAGATAAGTTCTAGGGGAGAGCATTTCAACAGTCAACATCATTTCCAGGGGAGAGCATTTCAATCAATCTAGTTCCAATCAATCAACAGCAAGCATTTCCACAGACGGCCGCCGCCGCCACTCCTCCATCTGCGCCTCGCCAGACTCCATGCGCCGCAGGTGCAGAGGAGGAGCTGGGAGCTTGGGCCTCGACGAGGAGCAGAAGAAGAACCCTAGGATGGGTCGCCGACCAGCAGGGCACGCCGCAGCCGAGCCGGGCGAGGAGGCGCCATGGAGCACCCGAGAATGGAGGAGGTGGATTGGGGACCAAGCAACTCACCAAGAGAAGGGATGAGGATTGGGGATAAGGAAGAAGAATTGTGGCCAAGGCCGTTGGGGAACGGCTACTGAGTTGAGGAACGAGGAGTCGAGGACTAGTACGCCATTGCGCTCAAAGAGGAGACCGAATGGGCTCTCTGGTCATGCCGACGACTTCCCAGATGCGAATCGGGCCGAAAATTTCGGCCCGACGGTTATCCTCTTTGGGCCGATATAATCCGTAGAATTGCTGCAATTAAAACCTACGAAAATAAAACCCCGGTCGGTAGATTCTTCAAACCCCAGATCAAGCTTGGGGATGGGCCTAGAAAAGCCCGGCCTTGATCGGTAGGCCTGAGCTTGGTCTAGCCTGAAATTGGTTTTTTCAATAAAATAATATCATTTTAATTTTTTTGGAATAAAAAATAATATCTAATTCATTTTGAGAATAAAAAATAGTTTTTTATTGCCTTCGCGGGGCAGCCTTTCGGGCCAAAAAGCAAGGCCCGAATCTGAAAAATTCTGGCTAGGCTAGACCAGACCGCCCATGAACAGGATTAGTCACAAGTAAGCCAAACTCAATTCTTTACCATAGGACAATTTGCTGGATTACTGGAATTGCTACAGGTTCATCAGTTTCGTGGCTTTGGAGCACCATGAAACTTTCTCCAACATTCCACTGCTCACTAGATAGCTGGAATTTCTACATGCCAACATCCCACTGGGGAGCGGGCGACTCGGCGGTCTAGCCACTCGACGGCCTCCGCAACTTCGTCTACATGAAAGCAGTGGTATCCTCCGACCCTGCGAGAGGGGGCGACTACACGGTGATGCTCATCCACAACCCTTACATGCAGCTCTCATTTGCGAGAGAGCTTCTGATAAGCACTAGAATTGGGTCTCTTTTGATAACAACACTCGCTTGCCCGATTGCATCTATCAAGATGGCGTCTTTTACGCCACCACTGAGAGGATGCCGAACATAGGCAGCACATCTCTGGCTCCGGCGCACGATTTGGGTAGCCGGACGCTGGCAGTAACTTTAGAAAGGGGGTTTGTTGATTGCTCTCGCAAGTTCTTATCATCCACCATCATGAGCCCTTCGTGGCACCGATTGGTGCAGCTGTGTCGCCGGCAGCCACCGCCGTCGCACGGCCCATGCCGCTACATCCTCTCTCCTGTAGGGCGACGCACTATTACAGAAAAATTCTTCACAGACGGTTCAAAAATATCATCACAGACGGTTTCGTGAGCCGTCTGAGTTTATGGGTCAAGCAGACATGAGGTCATCACGCATTTATTTTCAAACCATCTATATAGACACTATCACGCATGCTTATTAACTCGTAATCGCCTGTGATGATCGATATATCACAAACGGTTTGTAAAGTAAACCGCTCTGTGATGACTACTTGTGCTTTTAAAACCAAGATCATATATATATATATATATATATATATATATATATATATATATATATATATATATATATGCAACGAAAACTCATACTTGAACTAAATTTTTAGTATGAAGTGCATACTAATCGTGTCCAAGCATACTATTCACTCAAATATACAATCATCACATTTTCAACAAAACCATATGTTGAAACATACGTTGATGTCATTGCTTGAGCATCTACATAAAATGAAAAGATGATTGAATTATTCCAACTTCTAGTACATAATGTCATTAAAACTTATTAATCAAAATCTGCTTAATTGAGTGACTGCTAAGAATATCCCTCACAGCATGAAAAAAAGTATCACGGTCATCAACAGACCCTTTTGCTAAGCATGACACAGCTGTGATTTAAGTAATGAACTTAACAGAAATTCAACTGCTAATAGAACAGGACTTACGCGAAGATAAAGCAATGGATCTTTTCTAGGAACTAAAGAATGAATCACCACAGAAGCATCAATGCAAGAATTACAATCAGGTGGAGCAAGGTAAACTTTGTCAAGGATGAGTTATTGTAATTCTGTCTGTACTGGTACAAAAAAAAATTCTTTCCTCATTCCAAACATAAATTATTTAGACGAATTCCCAACGGATGTCAAGAGCGTCACTAAGGGTATCTCCACCGTTGAGGGAGGACGGACAACCGCAAACTTCTTCTTTTAAGTAGTAGAGATAGAGATTTCGTAGGAATTTCACAAGAAGAAATATCTCAGATCCAAACAGCCCTCGTGATAGTTACATATATAAAATCCTATATTAGCATACTAATAATATTTATAAAAATAACGAGGAAGGAAGATCAACCACCATATACTATACATAAAGAAAATAGTATATATATTGTTTATACACATTGGAGGATGTCACCAAGAACCAAAAGTCGATAGGAATATCAAAACAGTGTGGAAAATCCAAAGTGAGCTTCACACTGTGGGTCACCAAAAAGATGTACCGCTGACTTGCATCGATCCATCGACACGACATCCTTTAGTGAAGAGAACTCCCAAAGATTGCAAGAGAAGTATGTCTACATTGGCAAATGATTTTTTTGTTGTTGTACAACAGAGAAAGATCAGCAAAAGCATGGTGAACAGATAGGTCCATCATTAACAATTATCAAGTAAAGGAGAAACTGCTTAAACTGTGTAGCAGAACTCAACCATAACCAATAGAAGCACTACAATGTTCTTTTTTATATAGAGCATTCTGAAGTAAAACACTAAGTCATTGTTCATCAATGCAGAGTTGTAATTTCAAGGAATCAAACATATAATTTCAAGGAATCAAACATAACATGTTTTTCCTTCAGTTACTGTGTTTCTACAGATTGATCAAACATGTATTGGTCGTAGAACACACATTTTTTTTTGTATGTCGTAGCCCACAAAGGATATAGCCAGCTAATGACATGTATTGGTCGAGAACACATAGTTTTTTGTATGTCGTAGCCCATGTATGCTTTCATTCAAACAGATTGTTTGCAATAGTACCTGATAAAAAAATAAAACATTTAAATCATGCAAAGTGCTACTTCCAAGTTCCAAGTCCTCAGAGAGCAGAAAGTGAAATGAACTATTTGAATTATGCAATAATGGCATCTAACCGATTATGCTGTTGTATGTAACACAATATAAGATACATATATGTAGCACCTTTGGGTGCATGTGGAACACCATATAGTGTAAAAAAACTACCTCTAGTGTCGACATGATCAAATTCATTTTTGGTCCGGCAAGTCGTTCCCATTTCTTCCATTTGGTTAATCCGTATTACGGTGTGACTTCCTTCATGAAGTAAGTTTTCTACATATACAAACGCAGGAAATTGCAAAATCACTTATCGGGGCATAATGTTATAGGTAAAGAAGCTAAATGCCGTGCTCGAACGTGCTAATTCAGCATTACTCTTGTCTAGGTCACATACTGAATATAAATCTGTTAAAGCATTATTCATTTATAAGCACAAATCTAGTTTATTCACATGAAACTCATTGAATTTGTTAGTGATGAAAGGCAATGGCGATGTTATACTTATGCCTAATGTACATTTGCGGCATTTTATTGAACAAAATAATGGAAATTCATGTGTACCTATTCTCCGGATTTAACATCCATCGGCGCTCGCAAAGAAACTCATCTCGTGGACCAACCGCCCAAGACAACCGTCTTTTGGCATGTTAGTTTCTCCATCACATGGTTTCTTTGTCCAATGATTGAGGTAGGTGGTCCAAAAGTCATGTTAATCTTCCAACACATCGCTGGTAACAACAAACAAGCAATGCCGTTTCCTACCCATGTGATCACCAGCAGAGCCCATTCGCCTTCTCAGGCCATATCTTCGTTATATGAAGACCGTTAGTGAAATAGGTAAAGAGTAATGTAATAGATTTGATGTATCAACCAAGGAATATATATATATATCCGATGTGCTCAAGTAACCAAGATTCAGGAAAGTTATCGAAACTTCAATACAAGTTCAAACTCACCAAAATTCATCCAACATTTGTTGAGATTTTGGGCAAAATTTCACTTATCATACTACTTTCTAGTTTCTACCGATTGAGATGTGTTATCGGTTCGTAAAATCAACCACACCAACGCTAACAATATTACTTGCCCTTCGATGATATTGCTTTTACTATGCATTTCAAAGAAAGAATTGGCCAGAACTTACCACTTTCGCTATCCGATGCTTCGTCGAGTCTAGCAATTGCATCAAGTAATGATCGCCCCGGTCCTACGAGGACAATCATTTACAATTCTCAAATAAATGACAGAAGGAATTATAAGCAGTTTTTCTCCTCCATACACTACTTTCTACAGGGAACAACATGGAAATAGACAGGTCAACTCACATCCAAACAAGATGATTATGCTTAGGGGATACAAAGACTGTTGCATAAAATTGTCTAATGACCTTAGCATGAAAGTTGCAACTCAGAGAGATCAAAGAATCTAAGCCTACTCTTCCGAATGCATTTAAACAAACCATTGTAGACTGGATTCTGCCCTAGATAACTCCACCTCACAAATCTATGATTAGCAAATTTATTATGGGCATAGATAATATGATAGACATTTTGCTGAAACATAGTGTGAAACATCCCCATGGTAGCATCTCTTGGAAATCTGAACTGGTTAATGTGTCGTAAAGCAGTATACCTTTCACTTTTAATTTTGGACACATCTAATCCAATGAAAGGAGTTGGATCTGGAGCTACCTCCTCATCCTCATTCTCATCATCATTATCTGACCCTTCAAAATTCTCATCGCTGTCATTGCTACTACCATTGCCACTAGCTGTCCCTTCCACTTCTGCATCATGCATTTGCTCATCTGCTTCCTCAGGAAAGTCTTCAACAGACGGAGGAGGTTGGGGCGGTCGACCAGCGGTTATCTTGCGCGGCATGGTCGCTGAAAAGAATTGTAAGGATTGTCAAAGGAGATTAAGGAATAAATTAATCAAGTATACAAAATGCCATTTTAGTCGTTCCTTATTGTCACAAAGGTCGATCGATTTTGGCCAGTCAAACCGCCAAGTAGGCTTGGTCAAACCGCTGCTTTTGCAAATTGGTCGACCGTCAACGATAATAAGCAACACTGATTTTGGGAGAACCCAAAATGTACACATTTAGAGCAATAGCATAGTGGATACTTATTTATCTACTCACAAAGTACTTGCAGGACAAGAGTTTTCACCAATTTGACAGATCTAGGGCACATGCAAGATAAACCCTAGAAATTGGGGAAAGATCACAATGTGTATAGATTTGCAAGTAAAGAGTTAGGGATTACCAAGATAATGAGATGGAGAAACCGAGGAGATGAAGCCTTGAGGAAGAAAAGGACTAACCAAGAAGAAACCAGCCACAAGGAAACTGAAACCTTTGCAATTGAAGGGGGCTTCTTCTGAAATGAAGTAAGCTGAGACAGAGGTGCAGAAAAGGATGACATCAAAAAAACAGAATGGAGTGTGCAGCGTCCACAACATGTGGAAGTTGATAGAAAAAAAAACGATTGCTTACAGGTCAGTGGGCTTATAAATAGAGGTGCCAACAGTATAGCTACGGATTGCACGGTTGCAATGAACCCTTGTGCCTTTCCCTGTGAAAGTAAAAGCAATTATATATCAAAGGTGAAATAACAGAGAAGATTGGGAAAAAAAGGTTTTAGATTTGAATTGAAAAATCAAGCCAAGACGTGTCTCATTTGTATAATATACCTGGTCAGTCGAGAGTACTTCCCTAGAAATGATTGCGTATGTCTGCAGATTTTCAGATTTTTCCAGCAAGTCTATGAATATCATTGAAATGCAAAGGAAATCTAATGGATGAATTTTGTGCTGAAATTTTTTCACATTCGATGCTCTATTCCCTTTATTTAAATGTTTAATTGGTTACCCACCAATTATCTTATGTCATAGTGCTTAGAGGCTAAATATGAAGAATTGACTTACAGCTGGTTTGGCCAGCACAAAGATGATACCCAATGAAGAACTAAAATAAGGAACCTGCAAGATTAATGTAATTTGTATTAAGCAAAACCATCAGTCATTGGACTACCTTTTTCTTAGAATAGCAATGAGTTTAGGTAAGTCTGTGCTATACGTACCCACCAAGTCCATGCCAAACCATAAAGCAAAGCCTGATTTTTTTTTCAAAAACAACATACTAAGTTATGCAATGTTGTAGCTGGTATTAATGAAAAGATGATAAAAGACCTCAGTGCAATATACTCACATAAGCAATTGATGCGAGTATTGAAACACATAAGACTCCTTTTTCACCAATCATGTGACTAATAAGGGGGAGGACCAAAATCTACAGTTTGAACAAAATTTATCATAAACTGCAATTAATCCACTGAACACTAAGCTAAGCAAAATATGGCATTAAAGGTGTGTTAATTAGACTTCTAAAGTAGCACCTGAGAAAAGATCGAGCCAATGCCTACCACCATCAGAATTTCTGAGAACTGATTCTTGTCAAAACCAAATACTGACTTCAGGTAATACTGCAAAAATAAATAAATAAAGGACAAAAATGAAGTGACATATAATTTTGAGCACCATATCATAAAGTAGAACGGAGACGTGTTATTACCAGTAGGACATCGCTAATGCCAATCATCCCCAACTCATAGAAGAAGGAAACATATGAGATTCGTCTAAGTGTTTCACTAGCAACACAGCAAGATAGGAGATTTCAACAAAAAGTTCTGAAAAGAATGAAAATCCAGCAAAAAATTTATTAACATGCAGACTCTTGTCTGCTTGGAAACTAGTTAGTGGTCAGTGGTCATTATATAGAAGTTCCCAAAGGTGGAATTGTAGAATTGTACATTTGCACTTAACTCTCTTTTAATGCAATTCAAAGTTTCAAACAGTTCTGCTTGTTCAGTTCAGGAAAAAGAAATAAGTTTCACTCAAATTTTGATTGCCAAAAAGCTGTTAACATTAATATTTCAGAACTGCTATAAAAATTCATATATAATACTAAATTAGCCAAATACCCTTGCAGGTATTTTTACTGAAGGACAACATTTTTCAGGTTGGTGTGAGTGCAGATGCAGAAGTATTGTTTAGATTTTCTTCACAAGAACTAGGAGTGCCACCAGCACATATTTACTTTATGTTTTTACATTAAATTTCATGAATTCCTAGACCATTTAAATTATGGAACCGGCAAAAATATTATGTACTATATATAGAATAGTTACCTGTTTGACTATGCTAATGTTCTCCTTGATATACTCCCAACGCTGCTGTGGTAACCTGATAACCAAAGACGAGAACGACAAATGCAGAGACGGCACAGAAGGAGCTTTTTGAATTGTCTCTTCCAGAAATATTTTCATGTAGAGGACAGAACAGATCAACAAAACAACTGAGACCTGAGAATGCATGGTTCAGCACATGTAAGACTAAAGTTAGCAACGGAAAGAAGAATCAAGTAATCAGCAACAAATATGAACTAGAAGAAGTTTCAACAAGACATGCCTTAAAAATCCACTGCTCAGGCAGAAACCGTGTGAGGACATTTCCCAAAGCATGCGAGGCAGAGAAAATCCCAGTCATGAAGCCAAATGCGGCCGCCCTCTTTGATGGTTCAACCACATCTGCCTAATTTATCAGCAAAATGGAACCAATGTTGAACTCTAACTGATGGTTTCATTTGAATAAAATTGGAGCCAGAGCCTGTGTTTCTAAAATTTAGAAGAATTTTTTTTTAACTGTTCACCAGAACAATTTGTTCTTAACAAAGCACCAAACATGTGTACTCTTCATTTAAGTATACATCATTTTAAAATTACATGAAACACTGCCACTGGAAGAATCCTATAACATTGGGTGCTGTTAGTCTTGAAAAAAACATTAGGTGATATCTTCCCATCAAATTAAAAGATAAATATTTGGAAACACCTTTTATGTGTTAGTCTTTCCCCACAACAAGGTAACTCAGATTCCACCTAATCTCCCATACTAGGGGCAAGAAAAGAATGAATTTCAGAAACAATAACTTGTTGGTAACATTGGAGAAAATGACTGGTGAAAACTTAGGAATTGATACATAAGCAGAGTCCCACCGTGTATGCAACTGCAAGGCAGAATATTGTTCCTTGGCCAATCATGTATGACAAAGTACGCAGAATAAGGTAGATATACACTGCAGCCTTTGAATTATTCCATGCAAGCACAGCTGCAAGCAAGAACACCAAACCAAATGCAGATAATTGATATCCAGTGAAAACAGTGTAATGTGCGAACCTCCCATTGACAGATTAGTAATTAACTGACAGAAACAAGCATATACATGTCACCTTAAGAGCAGAAGATAGGAGGGGTCAAATTACCAAAAGGGAGGATGGAAGTGGAGGCAGTAAGGAGGAGGAGAGGCTTCCGGCCATATTCATCAGCTAGCTGGCCCATCAGTGTGAATCCTATTGTCCTGAAAATCCCTCCCACCTGCAAGTACTCAACCAAATGATGAGCAAAAGGTAGCTTTAACTTTCTCTGAATTTAATCCATTTTCTTGAAAAAAAATAATGATTAACATAAACTAAATCAGTTAATCACTTTTTAATTTGTACTAGTGTTCACTTGTGAACTGAATTTGTTCTCTGTTTTCTCTAGAACAAAAAAAATGCACTCTACCTCTTTGGCTCTTCCCCTCTTCGACCATGAGGAAACAAAAAGATGCCTAACATCGAGTCTTGTGATGATAAAACAGAAACATGTCTGTCTACCTTAATGACATCTCATTAACCAATAAAGCTCCTAGAATGCTAATTGCACGATTTAACTGAATTAGTCATGTACCAGATATAATGGCATCTCATTAACCAATATAGTAGTCGCTTGATGCAGGAGAGGAGGGTAGGAAACATGTAATCAGACCATTTGCTGCAGCCCGGTGAGGTAGATGGCCTCCGGGCAGGAGTCCTCGGCGCTGGGGCAGAGGGCGCGGGTGGTGAAGTCGACGAGCACCGGCACTGTCGACTCGTCGGCCAGTGGCTTCAAGACCCTCACATCTCCTCTTGAATTCTCCTCTCCTACCAGTAATCCATCCATGGCCTCCGATCTGCACTCCACTCCTAACCAAAATCTGTGACGCGCCTTAGTGAACTACTCCATGAATCTTATTGCTGAACCATATAGCCCGTAGGGGCTCAAGGGAAAGGAAAGCGGCTACACGCGCCGGTGTTTGGGACGGAACGGGAGACTTTTTCCACCTGTTTTTCTTGAGCACATTTTTTGGCGGATACAACACGTTTGAAAAATGTGTTAGCAGAAATGACCACAGCACGTACGTATTTACAAAATCGTAACATTGGCGCATGACCATGCGCCAACACGGGAGGAGATGGCACATGGCCTTGGCGCACTCCCACTGTGCGCCAGCCCGCCTCGGTCCGCCGCGTGTCCCCGCCAGCCCGCTCGCCCGCACCCTCGCCGCCACGTCACCCCGTTGGCGCATGGCGCATGCACACCATACGCCAGCCAATTAGTGCCTAGCTAATTAGGTTAGTTAGTTAGGTTAGGTTAGGTTAGTTAGTTAGGTTAGTTTTAGGCTGAAATTTGAAGGAATTTTAAAATATAGCAAATGAGTCCAAAAAATTATGACTTTTTGTGGAGCTTGACATCGTACTTGTTTGTGTAAATTTTCATAATTTTAATCGTTCTGAATTTTATCGCTACTTCAGATAAGTGTCATATTCATTAATCAATAAATATAGAAAATAAGCTCCAAAATTATGAATTTTATTTGAAGGCTCCTCACGCATGGACTTGATTGTGTAATGTTTTGGCAATTTTATATGTGTTCTTGTATTGTCTCAAAATTTAGAATTTAGGTCTAAAATTTCAATTTTAGGTTTCAAATTACGATTTCATGATTTTATGTGACTTGAATGTATAAAAGCGCATTGCAACTCCATTGAGATATCGATATACAATATGGTGCCGAGTACATGTAACAACCAAAATACGCTGCATAAATATAGAAAACAAAATCGCATAACACGCGCAGACTATATGGCTCACCTGCTCGAGCCACTACTCTCTCGCCGCGGTCAAGGTCAAGGCGCCGCCTTTGTTTTGCGCCGAGCATGACCTGTGGAATCGTCCACCGGTCCGGAGAGTGCATATCGGTTCAAAGGGCGTACGGAGACCGTTGAGGCGGAAGTGGACTAGTAGGTCAATTTCAGAGCGTAGTCTCGATAGGCGCATATGTTGTCATGATGAGCCATGCCGACCTGGGGGACACCTCTGAAGAATTCATCCACGACAGAGCTATAAACCACTCTGAGGGTACGATGCTTGCAACTCCGGTTGCGCAGATGAACTCTACCCTTGGACGTACGGTGGGACAAATAACCCGTGTGAGGGCACGAGCCGGTATCGACTAAATCAGCATTACGCGCATAGCCACAGAAGGCTCCACCATATGTGCGAACACCAAGTGGCAAGTCGTCAGCCCACGCACTCCACGCCCTAGATGCATTGCGTGTAGAGAGTAGTGGCTCGACGAGCGAGCCATATAGTACCGCGTGTTATGCGATTTTGTTTTTCTATATTTGTATGCGATTTTAGTTATTACGTGTGTACTCTAGCACCATATTATATATCGACATCTCTAATGGAGTTGCAATGTAGCTTTTTTTATACATTCCAAGTCACATAAAATCATAAAACCGTAATTTCCGAAACCTAAAATTGAAATTTTCGCGACCTAAATTCTAAATTTTTGAGACAATACAAGAACACATATAAAATTGCCAAAACATTACACAATCAAGTCCACTACGTGAGGAGCCTTCAAAATAAAATTCATAATTTTGGAGCTTATTTTCTACATTTATTGATTCGCATTTAACATGACACTTATACGAAATAACGATAAAAATCTAGAATGAATAAAATTATGAAAAATTTACACAATCAAGTACACGGTGTCAGGAGGCTCCACAAAAAATTTCATAATTTTTTGGACTCATTTGCTATATTTTAAAATTCCTCCAAATTTCAGCCTAAAACTAACCTAACTAACTAACCTAACCTAACCTAACCTAACTAACTAACCTAATTAGCTAACCTAATTAGCTAGGCACTAATTGGCTGGCGCATGGTGTGCATAGCAGTTGAACGATCGGGCGATGCACACCATGCGCCAGCTGAAGAATCTAGCCCGCCATTATATGTTAATGGAGTATTTTGGTGATTAATGACAAATACATTTGTGAGACTAACATGTTTGTTGATATACTTATTGTTTAGTCTAAATTGGATATAAAGGTGATAATCATGAAGGCATGTATGTGATTAATGACAAATCAAATTCATTGGATAAACAAAAGGAAAATCCAAACAGTATGCATTTATAATGACAAATCCATTTATGAGACTAACTCTCTTATTGTTATATCTTATGATTAGTCTCGCTGGGTATAAAGAACAAAAGAGGTATGCATTCTACTTTGTATTCTTATACTGCAGTATTCTTGATCCAAAATATAGGTTGAACTTCACCAAAAAGATAAACCTAAATATGTGCATATGTTCTTACTACATATTCATGTATGCACACATACAGGGGAGTTCACTCTATATTTTGAGGTTTCATTAGTATTGATCCATATTCCTGCTTTCCACATATATTTGGGATCTTTACTTTGAAACATATCATGTGAATATACTTAACTTGCATAGTTAATATATTCATACGAGTATATAAGACTTGTGTAGTCTAAGTATACTTATATGTGAGTATAACATAACTTGTGTAGTTCATGTGCACTCACATATCCTCGAATATATTTAACTTGTGTAGTTAATATATTCATGTGTGTATATGAGACTTGTGTGCTCATATATCCTTTGAGTATATACAACTTGTGTAGTGCCTATATACTCATACCTATCTACATTCAATTACTTGCAATTGAAGTGATTATCATCAATTACCAAGGAGGGAAAGATTGTGGTATCTTGTCCCACTATTATGAGTTAATGGTATGTCGTGGTAATTAATGATAGTCATATTATAGAACTAACATTTTCCATGAGTTGGATGAACAGGTTGAGTTCTATAGTTGGAGACTCTAGAAGATCATCATGTGCTGATGATATTGAAGTCAAGAGCTTGGTGCAAAGAATGCATCATGTGTGGATGCGCATCAAGTTCAAGATGAAAGAAATCATCATGTGTCGATGATGTTCATGAAGAGGAGATGATCGTGAGTTGATCATCAAGTCAAATGAAGACCCATCATGTGTTGATGGAAGTCAAGTGAATGATGCATCATGAGTTGATGCATATCAAGTCAAGAACCCGGAATTGAAGCAAGGATGTGCGTCATCAAGCTTCAAGTGGTTGCGCAAGGCAAAGGTATGACTAGCTAGGGCTAAGGATTTGTTCCTAGTCTTTTACCGTCTCGTGTTTGGTTGGAAGACCGGATTGCTAGTATAAGTTGCCGACTATTAAGAGGGTCCTTGACTAGTAGCTTGAGTTAGTCATGTGTTGATAGCTCATTGTGTTTGCTCTAGCTCATCTTAACATGTTGCCAATATTTACGTAATGTGTTTTGCAAATAGTTGTGGCTCATGGATAAACCTTGTAGCATGTGACTTAAGTTTGCGAATGTGTTTTGCAAATGGTGTAAGTCCATGTACCTTATTCCTTGTAGTGTGATTCTATAAGTTGGCAAATGTGTTTTGCAACTTGTTGAGAATCTCACTTGAATCCTTGTTTATCACAAGATCAATTTGGCAAATGTGTTTTGCAAATTGAGTTGAGGCGAATGCAATTTGAGGCATTGATTCTAAAAGTTGGCAAATATGTTCGCAACTTGTTGAGAGTCTTGTCTTTAACCTTGTGTGCATCTTGCATCAAATTAGCAAAATATGTTTTTGCAAATTTGAGTTGTGAAAATCAGAATTGCACTTGTTGGTCAGCCGGCGGTCCGATCGCCAAGATCACGGCCCGACCGCCTGTGGAGCGGTCCGACCGGCGTGGTTGTGCGGTTCGACGGACCTCGGTCAGAGACCCGGTCATTTTTTTCCGAGAGGTCCTTTTCGTGTCCTTAGCTATTTTCTCGTGGAGCGGTCTGACCGGCGCTTATAGGGCGGTTGATTGGGTATGGTCCGACCGCCATTACATGGCGGTCGACCGCAAGAGGCTCAACGGCTAGTTTTATAGCCGTTGAGCTAAGGGCGGTCGACCACCATTACACTGCGGGCGGACCGATTTTGTCCAGAGGCTCGAATCTTTTTCCAACGGCTAGTTTTTGAGTGTGGCTATATAAATCCACCTTGGCCGGGTTGGGAGAGGTTGTTTGGTTGTGTGCCGGTGCCCCTAGACTTTCATTTGAGCAAAGAGCAAGCCTCTCATTCTCTTTTTGTGCATGTGTTGCACTCGGTGAGGTTAGAGAGCAAACCCTAAGTGCATGTGTTGCCTTAGGTAGTGGATTTCAGATCCATTTGAGCTTAGACACTTGATTGGTTCAAGTGAGTGTTGGAGACTTGTTACTCTTGGTGTTTGCCGACACCTAGACGGCGTGGTGGCGCTGCTATACAGTGAGCTTCTCAAAGAAGATTGTGAGAAGACTCGGCGGTTTGTGAGTAGTGTGGTGCTCGCCATCTCGGAGTGGAGGAAAGAGCAACCCTAGTGGAGCGAGGTGTTGGTTCGGTTTGGAACCGGTTCAAGTGATTGGACTTACCTCGAGGAAGGCTTAATTCGTGGAGCCGCCCAATTGGTTTGGGTTTCTCAACGTGATTAGGGAGACGGCAAGTCTCGATCACCACGGAAAACATCGCGTGTCATTGTGGTTTGATTACTTGTGCTTTACATTGTGCAATTTATATTACTTGTATTTAAATTGCTTAATTGTATGTGTATGATTGCTATCATTTTTATAGTCTCATATTGTTGGTGCACTTAGTTGAACCTAGTTAATTTAGGTTTTAATTGTGCAAAACCGTATTTGTTTAGCTTCCGCATTAGAAATCGGTTTTAGCCAAAGAAGTTTTTAAAACGCCTATTCACCCTCTAGTCGGCCACCTCGATCTTACACCCGCCAGGTGACGTGGTGGCGAGGGCGCGGGCGAGCTGGGTCCGGGACACGCGGCGACCGAGGCGGGCTGGCGTACGGTGGGAGTGCGCCAAGGCCACGTACATCTCCTCCTCATGCATGACGCCAACGCTATTTTTGTAAATACGCTACCGTGGTCATTTCATAATACGGTTTCCAAACGCTGTCAGATTCGCCAAAAGTCTCCATTTTGGTACTAGGTCCCGGTATGGTCTCGGTATGCCAATTTGGTATTTGGATTTTTTTCATCAATAATTAATTTATCTAAGAACTTTAATATGTGAGTTATTCTTTTGTCTACTAGTTTACGTAGTGCTACATATACAAAGCGAAAACAAAAATATGCAACAAATATGAGATCTATTATTGGTATTCTCATATTTCTAATGCTCTGACAGCGAAAGCAATGGCATGGCGGGACAGAGTTCATCTAGCTACGGATTAGAATTACCCCAAGGAAGTCATCGAGGCAGATTCACATGTTGTTGTTAATTTGTGGGAAAATCAAGCACATCACCGAGCTTATATTGCCTTCTTGAGCAAATTTAGGATCTTAGTAGGGGGTTTTTCTAGAGTTTCAGGTTTTTTTGTGCACTGTGATGCAAATACAATAACACATTTTTGTGCTAGTAGGGGAACAGAAAGTTTGGTGCAATGGGTTGTATCAAGTGGCTTGAGCTGGTGCACGTGTTGAGGCAGTCCGATGAGAGTAGGATGGGAGAGACATGTCGGCATAAGAAAAGTCATTAATGAACCTACGTATGGCGAAGCATGTGATTGCTTTACAGGATTAGACTCGGTCAAGGATGGAAGGTTCAAGAAGGGGTATTTTGATGTCTTCACCAAAATACCGGGCTTATGACCTTGGAGAAACCGCAGCGCATGACTGTAATATCCCAAAAATAATCCTCTTGGGAACCCGTGCGTAATTAGATGAAAGGGGATACGTAAAAACGGAATATTTTAGAATTTTAGGAGGGAGATGGTTCATACCAGGATAAAAAGATCGTGAGAATAGTGGATTCTAAAAACCCTAAAGTCTTTTCTTTTTCCTCCGTGCGCCGCCGTCTTCCGGTCGCCTGGCCGCCTGCTGCTCGCTCGCACCTGCCCGCCTCCGGCTGCCGCGTGGGCGCATGGCCGCCTGCCCGCCGAGTGCCACCGCGACCCGCAGCAGGAGCGCGGGAGTCCAGTTGCTGCTCGGCCAGCGCTCTGCCGCGTGGCCGCTCGGCCAAATCTCCTGCTGCGCGTAGTGGCCTGTGCGTCGGTTTGACCCTTTATTTCTTGGTTTCTTGTTGCTGCGACTAGAAACGAGAAGTTCAACTTTTGTTTGTATGCTTCTGTGCAATGAGTAGTTAATTAGTTGCCTTTCCATGACTAGTTAATTGGTGTATTACTTTGAGAAGTTAATAGTGATTATTTTAATTGGGTTAGTACGGAGGAGAATTAAACTAGTAGTACAAGGTTTTTATTTTGTATGCATTACATGCATGCATGCTGGAACAGCGTGAGATGTGTTTTTCCATATTGGCTGCTAGCACTAGAAAATCAATTAGTAGTGCAAGATTATTTTGTATGCATGCATGTGTACCATTGGCTAAGTAAGGGACAGAGATATTAATTGATAGGGCTGCATGTGTTTTATTAATTAGATTAGTAGGGGAGAGAGAGATTAATTAGATAATGCTATTTAGTAGTTAACTAGTTTGGTTGTAGCATTCTATGCATGCATACATGTTTAAATTGTAAAGATGAGACAATAGCTAGTTAGTGCTGCGTGCTTCAGTTAGTTATATGTTTCTAGGAGATATCGAACAATAGATTGGTTTTAGTCGGCTGCTCGTTGTTCGGTTTATTCGGTACCTAAATGGCTAATTTTGGAAATATCATCTGCTAGTTAATCGAGATAATTTCAGTATCTTTTCAGAGAGTATTTAATCATGTCGAGCGGATAAGTAATTTTCAAGTTATGAATTTAATAAGCTCATCGTCCGTAAGATGACAGATCGCCTTTCCGAATAAAAACGGGGTTAGATGGTTTAATTAGGAGTCATGGTAATTTAAGAAAATATGGGGAACTTTGTGTAGATTCCAGAATTGGGTGGTTTGCCATGATCGGACTTGTGAGTCAAAAGTTACGCCTTTTTAGTACCGTGACGAAGGGCGCATCGTTTCGGTATTGGAGAAGGGTTGTAGATTTGGGGGACGGTAGAGCCAAGTCAATTAATTGTTGTTCTTATGATGCTGTAGCTTGTCTTGAGATTTGAGTGTTTATTGTAGGAGAGACGCTGTGCTTGTTGCCATCTTCTAGCAAAACCGCAAGGCCGCAACTAGTAAAGGCAAGTGCATGGTAGACAACGATCAATGATTGATCATCAGATCTCTTTATCGCTCATTACCATTATTGTTCGCTTTTATTCTTATTTAATTGCAAACAATGGAATGGTAGGGCTATATCTTGTTGACGAACATGAGGGAAATTGGATATGATGAATATGTTGAAATTATGCATTTTGCATTCATAAGCATCTTTGTGATATGAGAAGGTGATCATGATTGATCACAACTCCACGGAGTGGAGGAGGTCCCCATCCTTGAGGAGGAACGGCTTTAGAGTGAACGTTGTCGCGAAGGCTCACTCATGCTATACCCCAGATACGCGAAAGAAGTGCATGTGGACATGTAGAGTAGAGTTGCATTGAGATATGATATGAATGTATGTGAAAACAAAGAGAAGAGAATGGCATGAGAATATTAATAGAAGGACATGGGATGATAATGAAGTTATTGAATACTATTGTTTTATCGTTGTTCGTTGTTTATTGATGTATTTGCCGAGTCGTGGACTCACCCTTGCTTCTTTGTTGTTTTTAGGCACTACCGAGACGGCTTTTTGCCGAAGTGTCCCATACTTTGCCGAGTGCTTTTATCGGCGGCAAGAAGAGGCTATTTGCCGAGTGCCGAGATAAAGAACTCGCAAACATCCGCACTCGGCGGCAAAGAGAGCTTTGCCGAAAGTGCCCAGCACTCGCAAAACAATTACACTCTAAGAAGATATGGTTTGCCGAGTGTCCGCACTCGCAAACAAGAACACTGCAAAGGGCACCACTGCTAACGCGCGTCACAGAACCCTTTGCCGAGTGTCCAAAAAGGACACTCGGCAGAAGAGCTGCTTTCGAAGTGCCTCCTCGACACTTTCAACATATTTTTTATATTTTGATTTTCCACTGCATCGTTTCAACTCTTTTATTCTTCATTTCATTTCAATTATTTAGCCAATTGTCACGCATTTATGCTTGCAAACCTTAAAAAAAAGAATACATGACAACTTCTTCTTGAGATTCTTCGCTTGCAAGCATCAGACGTGACAACTTGCTAAACCTTCTCAAATTTTTATCACAGCTCCACATATGATATCATGACATCTTGACAAGTTTCATGATTTTCGACTTCGCTTGCTTTTTATACAATTTAAAAACAACTCGACCGCAAGTTCGCGGGTCATGTTTCGTGAACAAGATGTTCAAATTGGTGGTCTGCTCTCGTTACGGCCTCACATTATACTAAATAACATGAATATCATTTTTCCATTCATTTTTTTCCATTATTCAATGACTAGCGCTTATAATTTGAATTATCCAAGAAAATTTAATTAATTGAAATAAATTAAAGAAATATAGAACAAGTCCGAGAAATATGCCACATTGGAACATGGAGTACTGTGTATTGTATGAGGACTACGTAAAAGTTTGGAGGTCAAAAGTGAAAAAATATAGTTTGCCGAGTGTCGAAATAACACTTTAGAAGGAGTTTTGCCGAGTGTGACACTCTAAGTAGATCTTTGCCGAGTGTCATTTTTGACACTCGCAAAGAATTTTGAAATTTTTAAAAACCCTCTTGCCGAAAGTGCCGATCGGGGCACTGCAAGCGGGATTCGCCTCACGTACCTACCCCACACACACGCACACACGCAAACCCAACGCTAAACCCACGCCACACGCTCGGCCCAGCGCCCAGCCTCGCCCCGCCTTCGCCCGCCCGCCCGCTGGCCGCTCAAGGCCCCCCCCGCCGCTCCCTCGCTGGCGCTCCCCGTGGCGATCTCTCCTCGCTCGCGCTCCCCTCCGCTTGGTCTGCCCGGCTCGGTGCTCTCGGCGCCTGGCGCCCCGAAGCTCTCCCGTGGCGCGAGCGCCTGCCCGAAGCTCTCCCGTGGCGCTGAACACCCTCGCCTCCGAGCTCTCCGGCGAAGCGCCTCGCTCGAAGCTCTCCCGGTGGCGCGAGCCTCCCCTGCTCCGAGCTCCCCCCAGCAGCCCGAGCCCCCAAGGCAATAAGTCCTCCCGGCCAACTGTGTTATGAATTTTGCTATGCAACATTATAACTAATGCACTGTGTTATGAATTTGGCTATGCAACATTATAACTAATGTCTTGAACTTGACTCTATTTTTTGTTGTGCAATGTACATTTAAAACTATGAATTATGTGGTTACTGGTTGTGGACTGGAGAAGCATTCCATTTGTACACAAGTTCTGTACTTCTGTTATATGGTTGTGGTTGTGGACTGGAGAAGCATTCCATTTGTACACAAGTTCTGTTATATCACTTATATGGTTGTGGACTGGAGAAGCACTCCATTTGTAAGTGTATGTACACAAGTTCTGACTATATTTTCTTAGATCACAGTCATATATCTTCAAGAGGCTATCAAAAGCGAGATTTTATTGTTTGATTAGTGGAGAGGTTGGTAACTCCATTTATCCTTATTCCATGTAATCAAAATTGCATGATATCCTCTATTTGATTTATGATACATGTGATGGATTGAACAATGCTCTTAATGCAATAGTAAGCACAATACTCAATTTGCATAACATAAGCTTATTCCAATTCTTTGTGTATTGATGAAAGACTAGCTTTTCTTCGCTCGATGACTTAATGTAGCATTGTTCTTATTATTAACAACTAAGGCCAACTTGATTGTTCCACCATTTTTCCAACCTAATACTATCTTTTGAATGCTATATGCCTTCTACATGAAAACTTTGGGTATTTTTGTAAGTCTTTTCCTTTTGTATCGCATGAGTTCTTGACAATAATTACATGTCTATTGGCATTGTGGATCTTGTGGATACCCTCTAAACCTTTCATCTTCTAACGGAACTCAAGAGTCTGTCAATTTTAGTGAAAATTTGGAAAGAGATACAATGGATGATGCTTTGGAAACTATATCATTGTCTATCTCGATGATTGCTTGCTTTCTATATTTAACAAGCTTGATAGTGAATTAGACAGAATGCTTTTGGGTTAACTTGTAAGAATTGGTTCAAGGTTGAAACATTGCCCGAAAATCACTAATATTCCAGGTTCTTTTAACCCTAAAGTATATAAGGGCGTTCGAGTGCCTTCCAAAGATATTGGCTCGTTCTCCTTATCTTAACTTGATATCCGTTGCGGGGCTCACAGAGCTACCCGACTCGACTTTGTATGAACCGAGAATTTCGGATCATCTTTGCGGTCCCTTTCATTGTCTTGTTGTTACGGTATAACGGATGATGTGCTAGAGCATCGACGCCCTGGGATCCTAGGCCAATGATTTTGTTGATTTATCGACTCGGCGTGAACTAGCGTTTGGGTGATTCCGTAGCATGTGACGCATCGCTATGCGATTAGGATTCGCGTGTCTGGATGGTTGTGGTTTTGGGCGGATCAAAGATCTTAATACCGTAAGAATACTAGTACCGGTTTAATTGGATTTTGTGGGTTAGGCATGTGTTTTTGTGTGTGGTAATTTGATATGGTTGGGTGTTACAACGAAATGATTTAGCATCCGTAGGGTATGATTCAAAAACGAGAGAACACCTCTGAAGCACGATCAATTTTGTATTGACAGCTTTATGTTTCTTTTTTGCGAGAGAAGAGCCATCGAGCTAGCCCGACTCCACCGCCACCTAGGTATAACCCCTCTTTCCGTATCATGGTCGAGATCACGTAACCCGATTAAGCGTCTCCGTTCGAAAGAGATACGGTTGGAAATATCAGATATTTCCATATCTAAAACCGATCTGCTTGAATTGTCCACGTTTTTGGACAGCCAGCGGATCGTAGGTGGGGTTAGTTTCCATGGTTCGCTCCGATCCGAGACAGTTTCAAGGCATCATCTCCTGTTGTTCTCCGGATACACACTCTCCTGGCGGGACGTGTATTTGGAGAACAATGAGGTGAAAATCTTCCAAATTATGTCTCGAATAGGAGTAGAGCATGAAACTAACCTCATCTACGGATCTCGCGTGGATTAGGACCTATCCTCACCTATTAGATAGTAGGAACGTCGTGTAGATGCAATTGATGTTTATATTACTCGCCGCTATATATGTTAGAGGATGGAGGACCGTGAGTGGATGTACAGGCGGAGAAGTCGAGTGATTACACCACGGAATGGATGAACAAGACCGATGCTTTCTTGAACTGTGCATTTGGCAAGGCCGCTAAAGGACATTGTCTAGTTTTGTGTCCTGCAAAGAAATGTGGAAACAGGAGAAGGGTAAACAAGGTGGACATGGGTAAACATCTTTTGAAGAATGGATTTACGCCGGACTACACCCGGTGGGTCCACCATGGTGAAGCCCATCGTATGAGAGAGGAGGTGGTGAGACCACGCGTCGAGGCTTATGATGCTGATGCCGGGGTAGCAGACATGTTAGATGACTTTCACCAAGGACAGTTCGATGAGGGACGTGAGAAGGAGGAGATGGAGGCACCAGACAAGGCGTTCTACGACATGATGGACTCGACGATGAAACCCCTTCACGATCGGTCAGCGGTGTCTCAAGCTGGATGCCATTGGACGCTTAATGGGGTTGAAGTCCGAGTTAAACCTGAGTCGAGAAGGCTTCGATAAGATGTTGGCCGTGATTGGCACCCTGCTTCCGGAGGGCCACATTCTGCCAAAGAGCATGTACGAGTCACAGAAACTCCTTCGTGCACTTAAGATGCCGTATGAGCAGATACATGCTTGTTCGAAGGGGTGCGTCCTATTTTGGAAAGAACACAAGGATGCAAAGCACTGTCCAAAGTGTAAATCCTCCAGTACACGGAGGTAGACTCGTGATGGCGGAAAGAGGCGACTTTACGATCCCGTGAAAATCCTACGGTACCTTCCGTTCCCTACCGAGGATCCAACGGCTATACATGACCGAGGAATCCATGAAAGCAGATGACATGGCACAAAAATGGCAAACGGTACAATCCTGACAAGATGGTACATCCATCCGATGGTGAAGCATGGACCCGCTTTGATGACAAACATCGTGAGAAAGCAGATGAGGCTCGCAATGTACGTGTCGCGCTAGCAACAGATGGGTTCAATCCTTATGGACTGATGGCTGCCCCATACACATGTTGGCCCGTGTTCGTTATCCCCCTCAATCTCCCCCCCGGCGTCTCCTTTCAACGACATAACGTATTCTTGTCGTTGATAATTCCTGGACACCCGGGGAGTAATATGGGTGTGTTCATGGAGCCCGTGTTTGATGAATTGGTCCGTGCTTGGGACGAAGGGGTATGGACATACGACCGAGCTACAAAGACAAGCTTCAAAATGCACGTTTGGTACCACTACTCCCTGCATGACTTCCTGGCGTATGGGTTATTCTGCGCCTGGTGTGTTCACGGGAAGTTCCCATGCCCAATATGCAAGGAAGGTGTGAGGTTCATTTGGTTGCACAAGGGTGGCAAGTACTCGTCGTTCGACAGACATCGTCAATTCCTCCCTCTTGACCATCCATTCAGACAAGACATCAAGAACTTTACGAAAGGTGTCGTAGTGACAGACCATGCACCGCGGATGATGACTGGTGCCGAGGTTCATGCTCACATAGATGCTCTCGTGCCCAATCAAGAAGGTGGTTTTGTGGGATATGGTGAGCAACATATGTGGACTCATAAGTCGGGCTTGACGAGGCTCCCCTATTTCGATGACCTTCTTCTGCCACATAACATTGATGTAATGCACACTGAAAAGAATGTCGCCGAGGCACTTTGGGCAACACTCATGGACACTGAAAAGTCTAAGGACAACCCTAAGGCTAGAGTGGACCTGGCAACGTTATGCGATAGACCAAATCAAGAGATGCAGCCTCCTAGTCGCGGCAAGACATGGAGAAGGCCTAAGGCCGAATTCGTCTTGAAAAAGGACCAAAGGAGGGAAGTACTTGAATGGATCCAGACGCTAATGTTCCTCGATGGGTATCAATGAATCAAGAGGGGAGTGAACTTAGGCACTCTGCGAATCAACGGGATGAAGAGTCATGACTACCACATATGGATTGAGCGGCTTCTTCCGGCGATGGTTCGAGGCTATGTCCCTGAGCATGTCTGGCAAGTGCTGGCAGAGTTGAGCTATTTCTTCCGCCAGCTTTGTGCCAAGGAGCTATCTCGGACCGTCATTGATGACTTGGAAAAAGTGGCACCCGTGTTGCTCTGTAAGTTGGAGAAGATCTTTCCACCCGGCTTTTTCTTGGCGATGCAGCATTTGATTGTGCACCTCCCGTATGAGGCACGTATGGGGGGGCCCGTGCAGGCCCGTTGGTGCTATCCAATCGAGAGATGTCTGAAGACTCTTCGCAAAAAATGTAGAAATAAAGCCAAAATTGAGGCTTCCATTGCAGAGGCATACATTCTGGAGGAGGTGTCAAACTTCACAGAGAAATACTACACTGAGAACCTTCCTAGCGTTTATAATCCACCCCTCGTTACAATCGCTGGCGAAAATGAATCGAACCTCAGCCTTTTCCAAGGGCAACTCGGAAGCGCAAGTGCATCGACCACTAAGCAATTGAAAAATGAAGAGTGGCGCAGTATCATGCTATATGTGTTCACCAACCTTGTCGAGGTGCAGCCGTTCATTGGGTAAGTTCTCAACGAACTTGTTTCAATACGCCGTCACTCCTTGTTTCTTCGTCCAACCCCCTTGTTTCTCGTTGGTACAGGGAATTTCTTCGTCAATCCTGGCATGAATCAAGGGATCCTACCCCGCAGGAAACTGATACCCTTCTTTCACAGGGTGCGGGACCAGGGAGCCCCGATTTCATTTCTTGGTTCAAACAGAAGGTACTGTCAATTTAGCTCGTACTTAGTTCGACATTCCAAGTTGATCGTAACGTTCGAATAATATAACGATCTATCCGCTTGAGCTTGCAAGGCCCAAACCGATCGTCTATAAGTGACGAGTTGAGACAAAGGTTGCAAACGGCTGTGTCGTTAGGGTCAAGTCATTTACGGTTATGACGTGAATGGATATCGCTTTCACACGACAAGCTACTGAGCGTAGTCGGCCCAATCGAAAAACCACAAACAATGAGTTTTTCGCTGCAGCGATGGCCTCGACTATTATGGAAGAATTGAAGAAATCTCGAACTTCTATTTTATGGTTCCAAACCTCTTAATCTGTCATATTCAAATGCCCTTTGGTTTCATCACGAGTAACGAGGCGGACCCTAAGCTTGGGCTAGTCGAGATTCGACAGGATTCCGTCTATCCAGGAAAAGATGTCTACATTGTGGCTCAACAGGCCGTCCAGGTTTATTATACGCCATACGCGTGCCAAGACAAAGAGCATCTTAAGAGTTGGGCTATTGTGCACAAGGTATCGCCACACGGTAAACTACTACTGTCCCCAAGCGATGAAGATTACAACTTCAACCCAAACACATATGATGGAGAGTTCTTTCAAGAAGAGGGGCTACAAGGGAGGTTTGAGATAGACTTAACCGGAGCGATAGGAATGGAAGTAGACAATGAAAGGGTTGATGACGAGGACGCTGGAGATGAGGTGCGATACGTGAAGGACTTACAAATGCTTGGCGATTACGTTTGAGGCAATGACAATGAAGACAACATTCCTCCTTCGGATAGTGTTGATGATTTGGACAATGTTGATAGTGATGGCGAGACCTATGATCCAAATTAATCCCAATCATGAAGATTATTTCTAATACATGTAATACTATGTTTTTTATAATTATGTTTTGTTCATTTTGCATCTATTTCTAATACATGTATTACTATGTTTTTTGTAATTATGTTTTGTTCATTTTGCATCTATTTCTAATTACGTCTTGCTTATTCTTTTTAATTGCGGTGAGTGAACAAAGATGGCGGCGGCAATCGTGAGGGACGTGTCCTCGCTTTACTGAGACCACGCATCTGTGAGGAGGAGGTGGAGGGTCGGACGGGAGGAGGAGGAGGACCGCCGGCCGCAGGAGGCCGTCTCCTCCCACCCGTGAGGACGTCTTTGGAGGAGGAGGAGGAGGAGGAGGAGGAGGAGGAGGAGGTGGCGCCGTGGGACGAGTTGGCCGAGGAGCTGGTTCGGCAGAGCAGGCGAGGAGGAGGCGCGACGAGGACGACGAGGAGGCGGTAGGCACGGGTTCCGCTTCCTCCTCTTCCTCTTCGAGTGTCTACTTGCGAGGTCCATGAGCCTCCCTCAGTTCCGCATCCCGACCGACGCCAGTGATTCGCGAAGGGCAAAAGTAAGTAACTTTAGATGTTGTCACCACTACTCATATGATATGTTGAAAAAAGAGAAACTAATAATTTTTCTTAATCACTTGTGCGAGAACGGGTGGTTGTGTCGGTGGTAGCGACGCCCGCCAATGGCATCTGGGTCTTCGTGCGCAACAACACTACCCGGCATTGTCACGTCTGGGGAAGACGGAGCCGCCTACTCGTTTGACCACTACGCCTTCGCCCCGATCGGAGTACCCCAACAAGGCGGCGCGGTGAAGGCGGAGTTTTGGGTAAGTCTTCCTCGCACAACATTGCTCAATACATCGCATTCATTGGACTTTTCTTGAAATAATGAATGGATACATCGCGTTTGTATGCGAGACTTATTTGAGATCACGGTGAGGATTTGAGGCGAGGCGGACAGTGGCTACCAAAGCTTGTAAAAACTCATCACCGACATGCATCACGAGTGCGCATCCGAACCATCGTAACCTACCACGGGTCGAAGCTTGGAGAGAAGGTCACCAAGAAAGACGCAAGAAACATGACGCGGATTCGACCAAGTACCTTGAGGTAGATGAAGAATATTAATATTGATTCGTTTTGAGATTAAGTACGTTTAATTTGATCTTCTTATATGTCAAATACTTGATGACGTGTAGATGATTCCCTGGTGGTGCCAATCGTATCCCGAGTGCTGGGCGATGATCGTGGACAAGTGGTTCCGCAGAGTATCTCCGGATGCAGTGATGCCGGGACCGTCGTTTGATGATGCAAGGTCCAGCACACCATCAAGGCAGCCGCAGCCTCTCCGCATACAAACAAGCATGGGTACACGAATTCATTTATCTATTGTGACGCTCAATTCTGCCTGATTTCTAATTATCTTGCTGTCTTTCTCGCAGTCGGCGTCACATAGTGGCCAGCCTTGCTCGGACTTCCAGGCATGGTGTATGGCCCACAAGGGCAAGGCGACGTCAAGACGTCTCCTTCAACTGGAGGACCCGCCCCAGCGCATACCACGAACCGGCGTCCACACCGCGATCGGTGAGTACACGTCGGCGGCAAGGTCGGCCCATGGGCCAGAGCATGATCCGAGCACCCAGGACATTGATGGAGAGATCGTCATGAGGGTGGGACAAGGCAAGAAGCATGGGCGGTTCTGGCTTGGCGACAGCCTCATCGACACGGCCTCTACTCCATCTCTCTCCCAGATCCGAGCACGGAGCACGAGCGAGAGCCGACCACTCGCCCAGCGGCAGCATCAACTGACAAAGACCGGTCGACGCACTCGAGGTTATTCCTGTTTTACTCGTCGTACATTGATCTTTACACATTTATTAGCTTTGCATTACTGAAACATTGGAGTGAAATATTGCAGGCCCGGCTGGAACAAGAAATGAGGCAACGTCAGGAGCCGGAGGCCGAAAGCAAGAGAGGATGTCGGCCGGTGGAGGCCGAAAGCAGCGAAGGCGAGCCCAGACGCAGAGGGCGGACATTACGGAGTTCCTACAAGGTCTTGGGCAACATACTAAGGCTTATTGTGCGGTGGGCTGCTGGCTCCACCTCCGCCTCCGCGTCCTGCAGTGCTGCTACTCCCCGTGAGTATGAAAGTTTTTGCTTTTCGCTTGTGCTTTGCTTGTATGACCTATACCTTCCTAGATTAGGTATCTAATGTAATCTTGTCTCACATGCAATCTCTTCTCCTTTGTGCGGCCTCAATCGTGGGTTGAATAATCCACCTCATGCGCCTCCGAATGATGGAGCTTTTCCTTCACCAGTCGCAGTGGCCACCTTGAGATGAATGCTAGTTGTATTTTCATTTGTTGTTCACTTGGTGATGGACTTGTGATATACTTGTGATGAACTTGTGGATTTGTTTGGATGGACTTGAGCACTTATTGTTATATATGTGATATATGTGATGGATGTGATAAATATGTGATGGATGAGATATATATGTGATGGATGTGATATATGTTTGGATGGATTTGTTTGTCGTGATGGAATGTAAAAATAAATAAAAACGCAGTTTTGGGTCACTTTGCGAGTGCAACACTCTAAGAAGGACCCTTTTAATGCCATGGTCATGGCACTTTCGTGACTAGAATATGGAATATGGCCCATAAGCCCATATTACCGAAAAGTCTATGACCATAACACTCGGCAAAAATTTTAAAAAAAAATTAAAAATGCATGCGAAAGTGCGGACGGGTTGGCACTCGGCAAAGTGGCAAATCAACGGGCGGCGCGCCGGATGGGCCTTTTCTTTGCCGAGTCTTGACTCGGATTTCGGCAAAAGCCTTTACCGAGTGCGGACAAAGGCACTCGGCAAAGATTGCTTTGCCGATAAATTTTTTTCCGAGTGCCCTTTGCGAGTGTCGTGACTTTCAACAGCGTTTGAAAGTGCAAAGCGTTTGCAGTGCTCGAGGCACTCGGCAAAGAGCCGAATCGATGAGTGAGGGGATCATTGATGGCGCTACGATTGAGAGGACTAGTGCACATGGGATAGTTTTATACTTGGACACATGATTATTTGCCAAGAGAACCGAGTTGATTCATTATTGATGGACTACTTTTAGAACATGTTAGAGATTGAATAATCTTAGATAAATATTTTGGACTAGTCTATCCGGTCTTTGTTTTAGACTTATTATCTTGATATGTTTCCTCGCTTATTTATTCATGCTGTCAAGTCTTTATTCATGTTCTATTGTGATCCATGGATGTTTTATTAATGCTTTGGTTGCTGAAATTCTTTAGTGTGTTAATGAATATTAGTTGAAAAGGTAGTTTAGTGGCATTCCAGGCTCAGTGTTGAAATTTGGGGTTATACGATTAGTATCAGAGCGGGCTTTAGGTCCGTGGTGAATAGATTAACAACTTAGAAAACCTAAAATTGCTAAACTTTGTTTTATGGTTAGTAAAACAACTAAAATTTGCTAATGGTAAACTAATTTAAAATTTAACACATTAGTGCACAATAGGTTAGAGAGTGGGGCGAGTATCGCTTTTACGCTTCCGTTATGTTGTATACTGATGCATGATTTGACATTGACCTTTGAGCTTATTGTGTGTTATTGATTGTGGTTGATAGCTTTGCCGAGAGGTAGAGATCGTTGTTGTGGCCATAGGCATGGCCAGGTTGTACCACCGTCCGTGGTATGGGATTAGTGAATGGTTTTTCTCGGGTAATTTAGTTACCGAGGTTGGTGATGAGTTCCTTGGGGAAGGTGTTGTCTTCCTTGAGTTTGTATTTGGTTTTCTAGTAGTAATTTCTTGTGGTTGATGAACTTCCTTCGGATAGTGGTTACAATGCAGCTGATGGGTTTCCATTGGTCTTTATTAGTTCCATAAAGTGATTGTCTGGTCTTCTGACCGTTGATCTGTTGTTGTTTCTTGTGAGTGTCATTAAATTGGCAAGATTGATCATTTCACAAGGGTTCTGCCTTCCCAACAAAAAAGACTCATTTGGTTGCTTGGTATTTTGGATAACAAAAGTTTTCTTTTACAAGTTCTTTAGCATGTGAAAGCTTTGACCCTATGTATTTCTTTTAGGCATTTTAAGTGTTCAATTTGAATGCCTCTATTTTATGAAAGAAAGAGTTAGAACCACTTTAGTGGTGTCTTGTTATGATTAAGTGAGATGTTGTAATTAAACAAATTAATGGATATGGTATGAGTTATCAAGTTGGGTCTGTAGTGTGGTGCATAATCGATCTTAACCAAGATCCTTGGAAGCGAAGTTGATTAATTTGATGTTGTCTTAGTATAATTTTGTGATAAATAGTGACTAAGAGTATGTCCATTACTAATTGGAGTCAAAGGAGTTGTTAAGAAAGAAGTGTGGAACATTGATGAAATAGTTTGATCATTAAAATTGCTTAGTTTGCTAAACTTGTTGGATTATTTGGTCACAATGGATTAATCTAGCTGTGGGAAGGGAAAGTTGAGGAGATGCTAGGTTTTTGCCCTAGTGGATATTAATCTTGGAGTTATCTTTTCTATAGATATTTGGTGATCATATATAGCTGTTAGATATATATATTTCTTACCATATATGATTAATTGTTGGATTTCTGTACAAAAGATTGAATGGATTGAGTATCGGTGGATCTAGAATTTATGAGAGAAGTTATGGATAGCTCTTCTATATAGAATGATGGGATGAATTTAGTTGTAGTGTTGTTGAGACTTTTGAATGATGGAAGATTTCGATGCTGAAATTTTTATTGTGATTTTGTACCAAATTATGAATATGAGGTGGAACGGTTGGATATGTGTTTGTAATTGTTCATGTGATTTAGAAAGGAAAGTAAGTAGTATCTAGATTTCATGATGTAGCCAGTTGATAGCAACAATGATTGGAGTGCAACAGTTGTGTGTTGACGTTTGGTGTTGAGCATCTATAAGAGTTGAACTGATGTGATTTAATTGGTGGCTTATGCTTACATGATTGTGGAATAGTCAGATGATAGCATGTCTATGATGAAAAGGTTTTGGTAGAACCTTTTGATTTGTGTAATAGATGTCTGCTAGAATAAAGTTGTTGTTGTAGTGAGCTTGTAAGGTTTTGGTGGACTCTCGATTTGAGGATGGGATGATAAAGTAGTATGAAATAATTTGGTGAGTTTTGGAGAGCTGTACAATGGAAGAGTAGACTATGATGAATTTTTGTTAACGAGTATATTATTCGGAGGTTAGTAGGATTATCAGCAATGGATTGGGAGTGTGTTGTTGATTCTTATATAAAGAATGTAATTTGATCGTCATTCGTGGTATTGCTCAAATGGAATTTTTTTTTTCGAGCTTTGCACTCGTGATCTTTTGGAGTTCATGATTTATGTAGTAACTGAAATTAGTTTGAGCAAGTGATATTTTGGAAAGCTTTATTGGTTCTTAAGTGATTCATGTGATTTGGTCTTAAGAGCTCTTCTTATTTGAGTTGGCAAAGTGACGTTGTAATCAAAGAAAATTGTTTTCTTTGCTAAAGGAAGAGTGAAGTAGAAGCATCTGAGATTGAAGTCAAGTTTTGTAACTCACAGTTTATTCGAAGTGGGCCTAAACTTTTTGTTTTTTTTTTGCCCCATAAGAGTTTCTCGATTTTCAAAAGCAATGTTTTATTCTTATTCGAAGTTTGATATTCTCTTTTTGTGGGACTTGTGCCCTCAACTGTGGTCTCTGCTTTTGTTTTTCTGAGATCCTTGTTATTTGACTATTTCTCTCGGTCTTATGTTTACTGCGAAAAGAAAATGGTTTTTTTTCTGTGTGCTGAAAAAAATTGTTTTATGTGCCTCTTCTTTTGGAAAAAAAAAGAATAATCGATTTGTTTTACAAAACCTTATAGATTTATATAGTGGCATCCGGTTAGTAGTGGTCAAGTATATGATGATATGAGACCCTGTGTCACAAGTTATTTGAAGAGCATTGGAGGAAGAATTGATTTTGTGGTATAAATCTTGTAGAGAATTGAAAGGAATGGTGGTCGTTGAGGTAAAACTGATTATGTTGTTACAACTAGTAGAACCAATAGTGAATTGTAATTCAGCAACCTTTGTTCATGTTGGTGGAATATTGAGATATTCAAAAGTTTGAATCTTGGTCAATTAGTTAGAGTATTGCGAATGTGTATGTTATGGTCGTGTGGGTGAAATAGAATGGTGTGGTTTAGTGAGTTCAAGATTGGTGAAGCTAAGCGCTTTAGACGGTTACTTGATTAGTGAGGAATGTTGATATTAATGACTAAGAATATTGTTTGGATTGTGGGAAAAAAAATTTTAGTCATCGGATCTGAGAATTTCCTATCAAGTATACCAGAAAGTTCATTGTAAGAGTCTTAAAGGTTGAATCTGGGCTCTACATTTTTATGCTAGCATCTTGGTTACCTATGATTAGGTTCTGAGAGTTGTGGTGATCTTTGAAAGAATCCTTTGGATGTAGTAAATGAATGTGTGTGTGTGCTGTGAATTTCAAGTTGATTATTCTTAAAGGATTGAGGTGATGTGATTGTGGATGAAATCTATATTGAGGTGCGTTAGGAATTATTTATCAAAGCAATTCATTTGGTAGAGAAGTTAGCTAGAGCATGTTATTGTGGATTAGTAGAGTCTCTCTAGAGGAGTGTGGTTGTTGCTTTCGGGTTGAGCAACGCTTTGAGGTTGTCGGTTAAGAGGAAGGTGCAGCGTGATACTTTTGGAATCCCAGGATTTAAATGAAAGTTTATTCCTAAAATAAGGATTGAGGAAAAAAGAATGTTTTCTTGGGTAGTAGAATGCTCTCTTGATTCTTGTTCGAGCTGTGGGTTATGATAGGTGCCATTTGCAATTTGAGTTGGTTTTATGTTGGCATGTGTGGTTCTTTTCGGTTCAGAAAGAATAAAGAAAAAGATTGATTTGGGGCATTCGAGTGATTTTTCCTTTGGCTTACGTGGTGTTTATTTGCAAATTGTCTACTTGAAAAGTGGAAAGGTCCTTGAGACGAATCTTCTATTTTGGATTTGACTCTTTTGGTGGGGATTTGGTAGTGCGTGATTACGATGATAATCCTTTATTTTCAGTTGGGTTCTGTTTGCAAAATAGTTTGTTTAAAACGAGTTCTGTTATGTGTTCCCGGTTAACGGTTGTGCTCCTTGTTAAGGTGAAGAAATCAATTGAGACATGAAACAAGAGTTCCATGTGTTATGTGTTGGTTGTGTGGTTTGGTACCGAAGGGAAGGTTGGCATAAGGTACATTGGTTTGTTTCTGGAAGTTGCGATGATTTTGGAAGATAGAGTATCGCTAAAACCGTCTCGAGTCCTGGTGCAAGGTACACAACGTTTTGTGTGAAACGGTGTCGAGGGGATACTTGAGAAATCTAGAGTGTGAGGTTTCGTTAGAGCCGTTGACCAACGAGTAAGACCATGCCTTTGAGTCCTGTCCATTGAGTGGCTTTGAAAAGATTGGGACAAGTAATAAGGCTCAATACGTCAATTTCGTCAAGGTGCGGTGGTCGCATCAGACCGAGCATAAAGCGACTTGGGAGTTGGAGTCTCACATGCACGAGCAATATCTGGAGTTGTTCACGTCGGATATATGTGATTTATCGTTTAATTTTAGTTGTGGATGTTCTTCGAGTAGAACGACGAGTAGAATTCGGGGTCGAATTCTGTTTAAGGGGGGTAGAATGTAATATCCCAAAAATAATTCTCTTGGGAACCCGTGCGTAATTAGATGAAAGGGGATACGTAAAAACAGAATATTTTAGAATTTTAGGAGGGAGATGGTTCATACCAGGATAAAAAGATCGTGAGAATAGTGGATTCTAAAACCTAAAGTCTTTTCTTTTTCCTCCGTGCGCCGCCGTCTTCCGGTCGCCTGGCCGCCTGCTGCTCGCTCGCACCTGCCCGCCTCCGGCTGCCGCGTGGGCGCATGGCCGCCTGCCCGCCGAGTGCCACCGCGACCCGCAGCAGGAGCGCGGGAGTCCAGTTGCTGCTCGGCCAGCGCTCTGCCGCGTGGCCGCTCGGCCAAATCTCCTGCTGCGCGTAGTGGCCTGTGCGTCGGTTTGACCCTTTATTTCTTGGTTTCTTGTTGCTGCGACTAGAAACGAGAAGTTCAACTTTTGTTTGTATGCTTCTGTGCAATGAGTAGTTAATTAGTTGCCTTTCCATGACTAGTTAATTGGTGTATTACTTTGAGAAGTTAATAGTGATTATTTTAATTGGGTTAGTACGGAGGAGAATTAAACTAGTAGTACAAGGTTTTTATTTTGTATGCATTACATGCATGCATGCTGGAACAGCGTGAGATGTGTTTTTCCATATTGGCTGCTAGCACTAGAAAATCAATTAGTAGTGCAAGATTATTTTGTATGCATGCATGTGTACCATTGGCTAAGTAAGGGACAGAGATATTAATTGATAGGGCTGCATGTGTTTTATTAATTAGATTAGTAGGGGAGAGAGAGATTAATTAGATAATGCTATTTAGTAGTTAACTAGTTTGGCTGTAGCATTCTATGCATGCATACATGTTTAAATTGTAAAGATGAGACAATAGCTAGTTAGTGCTGCGTGCTTCGTAGTTATATGTTTCTAGGGAGATATCGAACAATAGATTGGTTTTAGTCGGCTGTTCTGTTGTTCGGTTTATTCGGGTACCTAAATGGCGAATTTTGGAAATATCATCTGCTAGTTAATCGTAGATAATTTCAGTATCTTTTCGTAGAGTATTTAATCATGTCGAGCGGATAAGTAATTTTCAAGTTATGAATTTAATAAGGCTCACTGTCCAGAAGATGACAGATCAGTCTTCTGGAATAAAAACGGGGGGGTTAGATGGTTTAATTAGGAGTCATGGTAATTTAAGAAAATATGGGGAACTTTGTGTAGATTCCAGAATTGGGTGGTTTGCCATGATCGGACTTGTGAGTCAAAAGTTACGCCCTTTTTAGTACCAGGACAGCAAGGGGCGACTGTTCGGTATTGGAGAAGGGTTGTGGATTTGGGGGACGTGTAGGAGCGAAGTCAATTAATTGTTGTTCTTATGATGCTGTAGCTTGTCTTGAGATTTGAGTGTTTATTGTAGGAGAGACGTCGTGCTTGTTGCCATCTTCTAGCAAAACCGTGCGTCGCAACTAGTAAAGGCAAGTGCATGGTAGACAACGATCAATGATTGATCACTGTATCTCTTTATCGTTCATTACCATTATTGTTCTGCTTTTATTCTTATTTAATTGCAAACAATGGAATGGTAGGGCTATATCTTGTTGACGAACATGAGGGAAATTGGATGTGATGAATATGTTGAAATTATGCATTTTTGCATTCATAAGCATCTTTGCATATGAGAAGGTGATCATGATTGATCACAACTCCACGGAAGAGTGGAGGAGGTCCCGATCCTTGAGGAGGCGGGCTTTAGAGTGAACGTTGTCATGGCGTTCACTCATGCTATCTGATATCTGTGAAAGAAGTGCATGTGGACATGTAGAGTAAAGTTGCATTGAGATATGATATGAATGTATGTGAAAACAAAGAGAAGAGAATGGCATGAGAATATTAATAGAAGGACATGGGATGATAATGAAGTTATTGAATCTTGTTGTTTTATCGTTGTTCGTTGTTTATTGATGTATTTCTTTGAGTCGTGGACTCACCCTTGCTTCTTTGTTGTTTTTAGGGGATCATTGATGGCGCTTACGATTGAGAGGACTAGTGCACATGGGATAGTTTTATACTTGGACACATGATTATTTGCCAAGAGAACCAGTTGATTCATTATTGATGGACTACTTTTAGAACATGTTAGAGATTGAATAATCTTAGATAAATATTTTGGACTAGTCTATCTGGTGCTGTTTTAGACTTATTATCTTGATATGTTTCCCTTGCTTATTTATTCATGCCTGTCAAGTCTTTATTCATGTTCTATTGTGATCCATGGATGTTTTATTAATGCTTTGGTTGCTGAAATTCTTTAGTGTGTTAATGAATATTAGTTGAAAAGGTAGTTTAGTGGCATTCCAGGCTCAGTGTTGGGCTGGGGTGTTACAATGACGATATAAAGGAGAAGCGGTTTAGGTCATGAGGAGAACAAGATCACGAAGAGACAAATTTAGGAGACAAGGATCGTCATCCACTTTGAGAAGCGTGCATGGGTGTGAGACTCATTTGTGTGTAGGCTTAACAGGTGCATATTAAAGTTTCTCTCTAGACCTAGCGTCCACTATATAAGGGGTGGTGTAGGATTTGCACATGAGGTAACCAAGCCTAGAAACCATAATTTGATATTTGGGGAAAGTGGGTAGAATAGAGGAGGCTAGGGTTTGAGAGATGTATTGAGAGAATATTTGTGAGACTGGATGCTCACAGGTGAGCTTTTTGTCCTCCATGGTGAAGTAAACGTTCAATTTCTCAATATCAATCCAATCAATTCGTGCAAAGATGAGTTTTCTCTTATTCTTGCTCTCTCTACTGTGATTTTGGGTTCTTGTGTTCTAACGGTTTTGACTTGGTCTTTTGCTTTGACCTAGCTTGCAAGGAACTATCGAAGTTGATCTAAGGTCATCTTGACCATCTTTCATCCACGAGCAAGCATTTGGATCGAGATTAGGTTTTCACCCGATTTTGAGCCCTCTTGCTCTCAATTAAGAAATTCATGGCACCTTGGCTAGGATTTTCTCGATCTTCCATTAGAATAGATTCATGACCTTCTTGTTGATCTATATCTGAAATCCCAAGTGATTTGGATCTCTAGATCAAAAGCTAGGCCTTTTGTGAATATAAAATCGTGCTGATTTTGCAGTCAGCTTGGTGGAGCAGTCAGACCGGCCAAGAGGTGTTGAAGTTTAATTTTTTTTTATTTCGGTTCAATTCTTCTGCTGTAATTTTGAGACATTGATCTTCGTAGCCTTGAATAGCCATTGGAGTGAAAACGAAATAGAATTTCAGGGAAGAACAAATGAGCTCATATCCACTCGCTCTGGTCGCTGACACGGTCCAACAGAATGATATCATTCTCTTGTTTTGACCTCGTTTGTGTAGCAATGCAGCTCACTTATTAGGTGCGTTTGGTTCTAGGGGTGATCGAGAGGGAGGTGTGGCTTGAGTGAACGTTTCCCACAATCTGTAATAAGCGCGGTGGCCCGCGATTTAGCCGTGCGCTCAGGCTCAGGTTGATGGAAACGTAACGTTCCATTTGAAAAACAAAGACTACCTCCTCTACCGATGCGATCAGACCAGATAGCACCTGTGTTTGTTCCGCCCTCCCCCAGTCCTTTGCTAGGCCCTCTTCAATTCTGCCGCCCCTCCTGCTCTCCAAACCTTTATTACAAGCCTAAAAAATGTGACATACACTGATACACACATCTCCAAATGTTGGTGGCTGAAATCAGACTCGATCCTGTGGATTTACCTCCAAACTACCGGGATTAGCAGCCAAGTAGCATCATATGGTTATCCTGCAACATCGAGTGGTGCGCCGAGAAGCCAAGGAGAAATGATCGAGAAAATACTCAAGGAGCCCAACAATCTACGACTAGAAAACAAAGGAGGGCGGACAGGGCACACCGGCCAGAATAGAACCTTTTTTTTAATCTATTTTTTTTAAAAAAATTTAAAGATAATATCGCTTTAACTTTATTTCCAATTCTAACCTTTTTGACCACGTCATACTGCGTGGCATGACAAAAACATATTGTCACGCAACGGACATCGGCGTGGTAAACGAGTGCTGTTACGCCACTCCTCTTGGTGTAACAGGACTTAGTCCAAAAACGGACGCGTGTTGGCTCGAAGGGCTATCGTAGCAGATTTGGTCACGCCGCGGTCGATGGCGTGACAGCACAGTTTGGTCACGCTATGAATCATGAATTGACCAAATAAGTCAGAATTAGAAATAAAATTAGAGAAATGTTATCTTTGAAATATTTTTAAAAATTAGATAAAAAAAAACAGAATACGGCTAGCCATACGTACGGAACTGGCTACGTACCGAAGACTGGAGGCCGGTGAGGTAGATGGCCTGAGGGCACGACCTGCCATCATCGCCGGGGCAGAGCGCAGCGGTGACCTTGTCGACGAGCGCCGGCACGGCCATCTCCTCGGCGACGCCGTACAGCACCATTCCAACCATGACGTGCAGCACCGGCCTCACGACATCGCCTCCCCCAGATCCCCATCTCGTTCTGCACACTCGTGCGTTTAGTTCTTGGCAGTTAGTTACAGGCCGGTTTGCCATCGGCCAACTGCTAGTTCTGTATATAAGTAGGAAGCAGGGAGCAGGTGGATCGATCGGAGCTATCAAAAATGACGAGTGCCTGGTTCAGTTTTGTCAGAGAAAGGCATGCGGCATGCCACACACAAGGGTGATGACAATCTTATCGCATACCGAATAATATATAACCACTTCGTCGTATGGGGTCACGTTCAAGCAATATTGTGTTGGCCTTTGGGCGTTAGGAGTACCTGATGTCCTGATATATTCCGGGTTAGCTCTTTTCAATCGTAATGTGCACTTGCGCTGAGTCGATCAAGATGGCAACGTACGTCCGCACAACTCAGCTCAGTTCGATTCTCCAATAATGCCCGGCTTCCACGCAAGAAGAAGTGGTGGAAGCTTGAGCAGAGGCGGAACTAGAACGAAAATGATCAGTATTCACTATTTCACCATACATATAACAACATATATAATTTTCAAGAAACACTATATTAAATAGTAATTTATGCGGCAAAACAACCATAAGAGATCGAGATTGATTTGAACCGAGGTGCTGCTGACTTCGGGCGCGGTGCGCATAGTATATATATGATAATATCTGGTATTTTTACGAGGAACCGGTGTCCTATGACACCGGGTAATAAATACTTCCGCCCCTGAGCTTGAGGGCGCATTCAGCATCACAATTCTGCAAGAGCAATAGTGGCAGAGCTAGTATAGGAGCATAGAATACAGTTGTACTCCCAAATTTTTTGAGAAAATACATGTCATATATAGTGTGTGTGTGTATATACATGTAATGTAATGAATTTTGGTACAACCAATAACATTTGTAATTATGTGTAAGTGTTAGATCATATATTAGTGCGTGTGTGTATATAAGTAGAACAGTTAGTAGTGAATTAGTCACAGGTCAGTAGAACTATGTTTTATTTAAGTTCGCACCTTCACCATCGTGAAAAGAGCAAACAAATCACGACTTGGGTGCAACATCTAGAGCCAGCAGAGCCCGATCAGACAGGATCGTTTTAGTGCTTCTGTGAGCACTTTTGGCGTTTCTAGTGTAATGCGGGCTCGAAAGGCTGATTATTTTCATTATTTTGGCTTCATAGGTTTTTACTACTTAGCAATTGTATTTCTTGTCTTTCTTTGGTCAACGATATCATCGTTTTAACAGCTGTAAGATACTACTATTTAGCATGAAAAATGGTGAGATATTTCTCAACTAGATAAGAAATGAGAAAAGTCACTGTTTTGTTTGAATCATACTAAGGTAACACTACAATACTATATGGAAATGAATCCTCTACATGCATTGAAGTTATCATTGAAGATGGCGTACAGTATTATGTATTAGCATGCGATCAGAAAACAGAGATTCATATCAGTAACTACAGTGTTTTTGATACAGTAAAAATGATGCGGTAAATATTTGTGGATTGCTGCAGTGCCACTGCCCTATTTGTACACTTGCAAACCACGGATTGCGATGTTATACCTTACCAGTTACCAACATATCAGCAAGCTACGTATATACAGATCCAAAATCCATCAATGCTTGCATCAGGTGATCGTGCTGACATGCGAGCAATCACTTTATTAATTGAAAAAGGATGGTTGTCATATTTCATAACACTGCAACGCCAAATGCACCAAAGAACGAGACTGAAACAATCGAGGATAAATGCCCAATGTCCTTAAGCACCGGCGAATCCGGGGGAAAAGCACAATTATCTCCTTTTGTGGCCGGGCTGCTTTCTAACAGGCCCATCTAAAGTATTGTAGGAACCAAGCCTGGCTATGGCGTACTCGTTGGCGTGACGACCGGCGGCTGGTAGTGGTAGGGACGGTTTCGGACTAGCTAGGCTCTCCAGCCAGACCTAAATGCAGCGGGACGGTGGCGTACTAAATCGTCGTTGCGGTGCCACGTCCACACGGCGCTCGTCTCGTTAGCGATCCTCGGCCGCCCGTGCGGCTTCGCCTCCGGAACTCCGGCAGTGCGCCGACTTGTGATCCTTAATGAATTTGCAACAATAATCCGTTGGACACATCAGAATTTAATCAACATTAATCGTGCATAACAACACCAATTAGGCATGAGAGGCGTGCTTAGGAGCAAGGCCTTCCTGTTGCCGCCGTCGCCAATCGTGATGTACATTGGGCCCCGGTATCGGCCTCATTGTCGTAGATCCTCGTCTAGTTCATGCACAAAAATTTTGTCGAGAATTAGCTAATTCTAGAAGCGATTGATCGGAAGAACAAAATGGACACAAGATCGACGATCAATTCGAAGACTTACAAAGCGCTTCGTAGGCATGGGCGTGCCAGCGAAGATAGCGTCGGCCAGCGCCTCGTGAGAGCAACCTCTCCATGGCCTTGCGCATCCCTCGCCCTCGCCCTGCATGCACAGTGCGCTGGTTGGTGTTGTACCACGGCGCGTGCGGCAACACCACCGACCACGGCGTCCTCACCCATCCACCGCCGCGAGGTCCCCCTCCCGACCACAGCGTCTTTGCTCGACCCTCCTCGAACCCCATATACGACCCAGCATCACCACGTCTGGTGGCCGCCCGCGCGTCGAAGGAGTAGTAGAGGTTGGAGGCCGAGCCGCTCTCCTCGTGCGGCATCGCCACCGCTTGTTGTGGCGACGAAGGGTATCTCGTGGTTGCCTCCGTCACCATCGGTAGCCTTCGCCCGTAGTGCACTGACCGCCCGAGCAGATCCCACAATGAGCTGCTGCGTGTCGGCGTCTGAGGTCGCCGGGGCGGCAAGACATGTCGAGTCCGAACGCCGATGTGCGGCAATGTCAGCGCCGTCCACCGTCGCCTAAGGTCACTGCATGCGTCGCAACATACAAACTAGTATCTCATATTTGTAGCATCCTAATTTTGAGGAGTTTTTTAAAAATTTCAAAATAAAAATAACCATTCAATTTTATTGAATCGCCAAAGCTTAATTTGTAATTTTAGAATTAAAAGTAATTTAATATAAATTAATCAAACTTCAACTAAATCCGAATTTGACTTATTTTAAGTTTATTGAAGTTCTCTAGTATTTGAATTTCCCTTTCTCTGTCTTGACCGAATTCCCGTCGGCCGTTCCTGCTCCTGCCTCCTCCCTCACCTGCCATTGACCTTGCAGCCTCCCTGTGCGCCCCTTTGCCGCGTCCTGGCACCACCTTCCTCGAGCTGCTCCCTCTCCCCCTCCCATTCTCGGTTATAAAAGGGCCAGCACCCTTTTCTCGACCAGTCTTTCAGTCTCGGCCAGTCCTTTAGTCTCGACCACCCTTTCGGTCTCGACCACCCTTTCGGTCACGACCATCCTTTCGGTTTTGACCATCCTTTCGTTCACAACCGGTCTCTTGGTTACGACCATCCTTTCGGTTTCGACCAGTCTTTCGCTCACGACCAGTCTCTTAGTTACGACCATCTTTTCAGTTTCGACCAGTTTCTTGGTCATAACCACCCTTTCGGTTTCGACCAGTCTTTCGGTCACGACCATCCTTTCGGTTTCGACCAGTCTTTCGGTCTCGACCAGTCTTTTGGTTTCGACCACCCTCTCGTTATCGACCAGCCCCGTTTGTCTCCTCCCCACCTGCTCCTGTCTTTTCCCCGTCGCATCACGGCCATCGTGAAAGTCTTCGTGCATTAAATGCCATCGTGAAAGTCTCCGCGCATTAAATGTCGTTACCTCCGATGCTCCCGTCACTCTCCTGTCTCCTCCCCTACCTGTGCCTTGACTTTGCGCCAAAGCCGTGCCACATAAATCATTGCCCGTCTTGTGCTTGGGTCCCCTCCTTCCTCTATAAATGGAGCCCTAGGGAGCCCTTTGCCTCCTCTTGTTTTTCCCTTAACTCTCCCTTTCTCTCCACCTCTTGCCCTCAATTCGCGATGCTTCGAGTTTCACCGCCACCGGCTGGAGCTCACGCCATCACCTCTACTGCCGCCATCAAAGCCTCTCCGTCGGCATTGCCTTCACCTTCGGCTTCGCGAGACCGTGTTCTACCCGAGGCTCCCCTTGTCTTCGCCTAAGAGTTCACTAGAGCCCGCGCCGTCTTCAACCTCCGCGCCACGTCGGTGCCACCTTGCTCGCCCGCCTGCGTCAGCGCCCGCGTGGCAACCTGTGTAGCCCCTCTCCTCTTCTTCCCCCCATCAAATCATGCCCCGAGCTCCTTGAAGCAAACCCCTCACTCAATTTCAGTTGTGTTTCACAGGAGCCGCTGCTTATCCTCTTCTCCTTCAGTGCCGGCCACCCCCTTCATCGCCGTCCCCCTTCGCCTTCGACCGCGAGCTTCCCCGCTGCCATTCGCCATCAGTCGACCCCTCTGGCCTCTCTCTCTCGGTCATGGTGAGTTTCCTGTGCCCTATTCTCTGTCATTTTGTTTCGATGGCGTCGGCTGTCGAAGTCTTTCTTCGAGTCCTTCTTTTCTTTTCGACCAGCGAGCATTCGAACCCTTCCTTCGACCACATCGTAGTCGAGACCCCTTTTCGACCATGTTGAGCAGTCAACCCCCCCCCTTCCGACCATGTGGTCGAATCCTTCCTTCGACCTGATAGTCGAAGCCTTCTTTTGACTACGTTGAGTAGTCGAATCCTTCCTTCGAACACGTTAAGTACTTGAATCCTTCTTCCGACCAGTCGAACCTCCTCGACGAGGTCACTGAAACCTTCCGACCAATTGAAACTCCTTCCGACCATCTGTAGTCAAATCTCCTCCCGATGGCTCGTTCTCCTTCGTTCGAGCTCCAATTCGAGTGACTCGAATTTCTAAATTCGTCTTAGTTCAGTACCTTTCTTTTGGTTCTAGTTTGGTTCTTTCTGGATTTTATTTGGAGTTGTTTTACTTATTTAGCTCTTTTCGCATGTATAGATTCCGGCGTTTCGAAAGAATTCTTAGACCCGACGACCTTGACCGAAGCATCTCAACTCTTCAACAAAGGCAAGTCGTAGACCTTTGCTCATGTCGTACCCAGTTTATAAAATTATATTGTTTTATATCAACATGCATAGCTAGTTGTATAAATAATGGTTTTGGGAATAGTTAAACACCTACTTGGCAGTATGACTCCTTGAATATTTGTGAACGACATGTTGACATGTACCCTTGGACACCATAGGTTGGGTAATCTTAATTGGACATTATTGTAATACCAACATGGGTGCATATTATGCTTAGTCATGCTTTAGTTATGCGATGGTCTCTTGATCACATAATTCAATGATGATAAATTTGACTAAATGAATATGGAATTGTGGCATGTGTTGCCACTAATATTAAAATTTGTTGTACCATGGCATGGGTTGCCAATTGGTCGGATTGAACCGAAATTGATTTATGCTCGGGCGAGTGGTTGGTGGTGAAGGTGGGTGCAGAAAGCACTTTGGGACGAGGTAGTCTCGCCTGAGCAACCACTAAGGACTTAACTTTGTGTGCCATTAATCTAGGCCATACCGTGCAACCACATGTCCAGGATGGGGTGGACCTGGCCAACTAATTAGCAATATTTTGGTTTGGTTCGATTTGGGTTGATCCATGACGTAAGAGGGCATGTGTGGCGAAACCTTAGCGAGCGCAGCGCAAGAGGGCCCTGTGTGGCGAAACCTTCGCAGACGTGGCGCAAGAGGGGGCCTATGTGATGAATCCTTAGCGAGCAGAACCAAGTCAAAACGGAGCTTTGTAAAGGCCTTGTGATAATCTCTTAGTCGCACACCTCGGAAGTGTGTTAAACGGACAGTATAAGATGATTATCTCTTGTGGGTCAAGCTGTATAACCTCTGCAGAGTGTAAAACTATTCGAATAGCCGTGTCCCCGGTTATAGACAATGCCTAGTGATTTCACACGAGGGGTAGATTTTCTCAAAAATGTTGTCGTGGATGCCTACAAGTTGTTTGGGAAGTGAACTGGGTGTTCACGAATTGTTTCAAAGAAACTTGATTACTTATGTATTAATCTTTCGAATTATGCTTTACAATCTACTTACTGTATTCCTAGTCAATATTGCTTTCTGCAAAATAACCATAAAGCTACCCTTGTCAAACATTGCATAAATACTATTTGCATATTGTTCCCTACGACTTGCTGAGTACTTTATATACTCACGGCTATACACCCTTTGTTGATCAGTCGTCGAAGAAGAACCAGAGAGCACGGAGTTCTACGAGGAGGATTACTTCAAAGACTATGCGAACTAGGTCGTGTCCTCCACTCGATTGCCTGTGGGCATGTCGGATGGCTTCCACGAGTTTGTTTTATTCCACTGGAAGTTTACCCTGGTCGTAGATCTGGTCGTGTACCTGGTCGTGAATCTGGTTGTGGACCTGGTCATGATTTAGCCCTATGTCGCAAGCTCTGTAAAAACCTTGACCGTGAGGTCCTTTTGCTGTTAAGTAATATTAATCTGTTTGCTTCATCGTTAATTTTATTGTATGGATATAATTTCATCTATGTTGCAACTGTTTGAGCTAGCTACTGATCATGAGACTAGTTCAGTATACATAGAGAGTCCTAGGGTTGCATACTCAGGGTCCCGACACACACCCCTCTCTGGTAGGAAATAATTCATAGGAAAAGAAATGGTTGATTTTGTTGGGAAACCATGGGCTTGGCCCAGCAGCCAGCTCATTGGTGGGCGCCCCATCTAAAATCCTAGCAGGGGCTCTAGCCTATAAATAGGGGATACTAGTCATTGTAAAAGGCTGATCAATTGATGAAGGAATAAAGCCGAAGCAAGAAGCCCCCTATATCTCTTGTGTTCTTGCATTGTTCTTACGATTCTGAGTTTATCTCACGAGTGTCGCTCGAATTTCGACTACTTGACGGTTCCTCAATACGTTATCAGCACAATTGACTCTCCTCGGATCGAAAGGTAACCGTCGAAGAACGACACTCGTAGATCGAATCATTCTTTTTCTAGATTACTTTTAATTCTACAAATTTGGCTTTCTAGATTATATTCTACGGTGTAAATTCGCTCTAATCTACTGCGAGCCGACTTGAAGTCGCCAGCACAATGCCGATCAGTAGATTGCATGAAAAAGTGGATGTCGATTGTACCGTAGATTGAAAATTGCAAATACGTTATAATCTACCGCGAGCCGACTTGAAGTCGCCGGCCAAGCTGATCGATAATTGCATGAATGATAATTGCATGAGCAGTAGTACTCAAATGAACAATACACACATAGCATGAACAGTAACAAAAAAAAACAAAGCCACAAAGCGCGCCGCACAAACCCGTCGGCGCTGCGGCGCTGATCGCCAACAAACCGCATGCATGGTAGCACCGCCCACTAGACGCCGGCCTTACATGGCCACCGCGTGCACAGGCTCTCTACACCGCCGGCTGAACCGGACCGGAGCTATCGAACCGCGCCCGCTGTAAGCGGCCGACAACGCCGACCACTGCGTCGCGCCGACCGGAGCCTGCCGGTCTACATGACCGTCTGGAGTAGATATCGCCGCACGGCACCTTAGCACCCTGGAGCCACGCCGCTGCATGGCTCCGGATCAACGAACGCCGCGCGCATTGGAGGCCACACCAATGGCAGCGTTGCGGCGTGCACAAGCTCGGCACCGCCTTGGCGTCCTGCTGTTGCGAGCGGCGCATGATGTAACCACGAGCCACCGCACACGCCCTTGATCTGCTGGAAGCGCCCTGTCGGGCTCGAGCGACTGCCGCCGCCGAGTCGCCGCATGCGCCACCGGAGGCCGCACCCTACGCCGCCTCTGCATGGGTGGCGCGCCCATATCGTTAAAGCCCATATGGCGCCTCGTCTTCTGCGCCTTTTGAGCCCCATATAGAAGCATAGGAGCTAGGGATACGAGTGGGGCGGGCCGGCTATGGAATTGGGCTGGTGACCCATTTGATAAAAAGGCCAATTGAAACATGTGTGGGCGACGAAAAAAAAAGGTCGGCCCATTTGAATTCCAGAAAGAAAAAAGGGGAGGTTCAGACGGTCCGACATTTTTCGAAAAGAAAAAAAAAGCGAAAACCGAAAAAGGAATTTTTTGCAAAAAGGCCCTTCAGAATTCTAAAAATTACGGGGATCCTTACGCGAATAAGGAATTTTGGCAAGAAGGCTCTCAGACTCTCTGAAAATTGCGCTGAAAATTTTCTCAGAAAAGAAAATTAACGGTTTAACCCCTGAAGAAATAGCGCATAGGACAGCATAAGGCACACCTCGCCATTGCAGGCACGGAGGATCGACATCCATTAGTTGCACTCATGGACATGGACAGCCTAGTAGCAGCCCCCATCATCCCTCCTTTGGACATCGCAGTGGCCACAGCCGTAGTTGCCCAAGAGAGAAGATAGACATAAGCGATTAAAGCGAAGTTTACGAATACTTATTGATTTGATCTAGTGCGCATTACATAGATCTTTTATAGTAACTTGGTTTGTAATTGAAGCGAGAACATTGAATTATTTTATTCTTTGAATAATGGTTGTAAGCTCTAGGAGAGCAAAGCATTAAATTCTTATGATATATCTGCAAGGCTTATTTTCTGTATTTATAATAGAAAGTTATGTTACGATATATATCTAAAGTATTTATTTATGTTTTGCTTGCTTCCTGCTGCATATTAATACAGTACATTATATTAGAACACGTGTGGCACCCTATGAAGAAAGTGTGGTTAGCAGGTAGCGACACAACGAGTACCATCTTGAGAGAGACTAAATTCTTTCAGTCGCTCAACAAGATGCTAGTTGTCTTACGAAAACCGCGGGCAGTGATACTTATATAATCGGCCTAGGAAGGGCCATAATTATACTCCGTATGGGCATAACTGTGGTCATTAAAGAAGTCTTGTTGTACCTAGAACAGACTAGAACTCTCAAGGATCTTCGCGCTAATGGGTTTCCACGTAGAGACTGAAGAAGACTATGGTAAGGAATACCTGCTCATTACAAAGCGTGAAGAAAGTAGAAAAATGATATTAGAACGACTTCCTTCATTTGAAACTAGGCTATACTACACTAATATTAAGGCATCTACAGTCTATACTGCCCTGAAAACCGTATTTAGAAGCTCTAAACCTTTTTTTATCTCTGGCATGACAAATAATGTCACCCAGGTCTTAGGATGATGAGAAATATAATTAACAATTCACAGGGACATAATGTCAATGTAAAGAATTTACCGAATCAGGAAGATTTTGTGTGCCCCGCATGTGCCACCGGGAATTTAATTACTAAACTTTCTGCTTTGAAAGCAAAGGATGAAGTCTCTGTATTCCTAAACCATATCTAGGGAGACTTTTGCGGTCCTATACAGCCCCTGTAAGGGTCCTTTAGGTATTTTATGGTGCTCATCGATGCTTCCTCGAAATGATCGCATGCATGTTTATTGCCTACGAGAAATCACGCTTTTGTAAAGCTAATATTGCAAATAATTAAAATTGAGAATAATTTCTCTAATCATCATGTGAAGTCCACCAGAATGGACAACGCCGGAGAATTTACTTCAAAGGCATTTGATGATTATTCTATGGCAATGGGAATTACAGTTGAGCATTCCGTATCGCATGTCCACACCCAGAATGGACTAGTAGAGGCATTAATTAAAAGGATTAAATTTATTGCCCGATCACCTTTGAATAACTGTAATTTACCAACTACATGTTGGGGACACGTAGTCCTGCACGCAGCAACTCTCATCAATTTTAGACCGTCGGTATATAACATCCATTCACCTATACAACTAGTGCACGGGTCAGCACCGAAAATTTCCCATCTTCACAGGTTTGGTTGCAAGGTTTATGTACCTATACCACCACCACAGTGAACTGCAATAGGCCATCTCCGAAAGTCTAGGATATAAGTTGGTTATGAGATAGCCTCCATAATCAGGTATTTGGACCTCATGACTGGAGATTTGCATGCAGCCTGCTTCGCTGATAGTATAATTGATGATGATAGTTTTTCGTCATTAGGGGGAGAAAATCAACCCCTTGATGCAAAATATCGGGAAATAGATAAGTCCAGAAGATAATTGAAATCTAGAAGATAATTGAAGTTCAGAAAATAATTGAAATCCATGCATATGACCCGCGCACTAGTGAAGCAAATAATCGAAGTCCAGAAGATAATTGAAGTCCAGAAAATAATTGATTTGCAAGCATTAGCGAATCAACTGTTTGATCACTTTAGTTATTTGCAGAGCGTGACCAAGTCACATGTGCCTGCACGCAATGCATCGGAGAGGGTTGAACTACCGATGAAGGTATCCCTAATCCCGCACTAAGGCCTCAGAAAGGACGAGAACTCCGGCCTCTCGAATCCGAAGTAACCAGGGACGCCTGGTGAAAAAGGATAAGAAGGACTTGACATAGCCGATCACCGAAGTTCCCTAGAACCAGAAGGGGAGCCAGTTGAGACTTGGCACTAGTATGGAACCTTCAGAAAAGGCATACCAGATATGAACATCCCATAAAGGGAGACATCAGCAGGGATGTGTGCGCACACATCGGAGCTGAAAAACTAAAGGGAATTGCCCTGTAATTAGAAGTAGCGGTGAGCAAGTAGAAGTATTAGAAGAATCGCCCCTTGAAGAAATAGCTATAAACCATGTGATCATGGGAGAATCTATGAATAAGACAACAGCCAATGTCGATATTTATTTTGCAAACAAAATTGCCACAATCATCGATCTTGATTGAGCTGCATACATTTCATTTGAATGTAAGAAAAGATCAGATTGGGAAGATTGGAAGAAGGCAATAGAAGCTGAGTTATTATCTCTGAATAAAAGAGAGTGTTTGGGCACATAAGCTTGAGCCTCCCCATGTGCACCCCATAGGGTGAATAACGAATAGCTCAAGCATCAGAACTCTGCAAGAACCATGAATCAGCAAAAAATCGGTTGCCATAATGCCACTTGGCTTTGAGAAGGAAGAAAACTCAAAATAAATCCCAAAGCCAACTCTTGCCGGTGAAAGAAACAAATCCCAAATTCTTGCAAACTCCGCACTTCTGCGAAATCGAAACTATCACTTTCTTTGAGGATGGGAGGCCGGCTTATCATGCGCCATGCACTTCTTGACCTCGGCGGCGGACATACTCATCGGCATGGGCACCTGAAACATCTGCGAGGTCGAGGCCACACTGGCGACCTCAAAGTCGCCATGGCCGACCAAAAAATCACCCACCGCGTCGTGCGGTGTAGGCTGCGTCCTTGAGCCGCCTTGTTCGAGATACCGCGAGCGCGGTTCGTTTATCGAGAGAAGACTACTTGGCGATGCCGATGACGCTTTCGAATAAAGAAAAAAAGATGATTATTCCTGTAAAAAGAAAAAAGGATGGTATTATTACTATAATTTAGAATAAAAAGTAGATTATTATAAAGAAAAATTCTCCTACCGATCTTGATCGGATCACTGTGTTTGTTCGCCCTCCATCAGATAGCACCCGTGGAATCCATCAAATCGCTTTTGTGGAATCCATCGAGATACTTTGTGGAATCCATCGGATAGCACCCTCCATCAGATAGCACCTGTGGAATCCATCAGATAGCATCAGGAAAGGTTGTGAGAAAAATAAACCAGGGGTGTGTAGTAAGTGGAGTTTTTTGTTCAATTCCATTATAGAAAATGTTGGTTTGAGGAAAGTTCAACTCAGTGATAGAAGATTTACTTAGAGTAATAACCGTGAGGATCCCACTTATGAGTTGTTAGATAGAGTCTTGGTGAGTCATACTTGGGAACAACAGTATCCTTTAGTGTGCACCAAGGCGTTACCTAGAGTGCTTTCTGATCATGTCCCTCTGGTTGTGGATCTGAGGGACGAGTTGGTAAATGTCTTTATTCATATTTGAATTGAAATGGTTTTTGAGGATGATTTGTTTTTGTTAGTTGAGAAAGTGCAGGCGATCCAGCGATGAACTATCTCCTATTGCTTCTTGGCAAAACAAAGCTGAGAAAGTTGAGGAAGTTGTTAAAAGGGTGGAATAATAATGTGGAAGGTTTGTATAGAAAGCATAAAAAGGATGTGGTGACTCACTAGATATTTTGGATAAAGAATGTGAGAATGAAGGGTTAGATTCGCCAAAGAGAGCTTAAAGCTAAGTTAGAAAATCAATTAAACAATATCTTGAAGGAGGAAGAGATTAAGTGGTTTCAAAGATCTAAAGAAATTTTTTTGTTAGAGGGTGATAGCAACACTAGGTATTATCATGCAAAAGCTAATGGAAGGAGGAGAAAAAATTTCATTCATGCTTTGCATCAAGATGAAGGATTGATTGAAGGGGATGTTCATTTGATGAAGTATATTACTACTTTCTATAAAAATCTTTTTGGTAAATCTGAGTCTGTTATGTGCACTATTGAGTTGGAAGGTATTCCTCAATTAGATGACATTCTAGCTCATTGCTGTTTGATCTTGTAGTTGACATTCTAGCTCATCTTATTAGGAAAGCTCAAGGACTGGGTTTGATTAAAAGCTTGAATTCTCATTTGTTAGTTGATGGGACTGTCATCTTGTAATATGCTGTTGATACTATATTCTTGATTCAAGACAATGAAGAAAGTGCTACAAATCTGAAATTTATCCTTTGTTTGTTTGAACATTTATCAGGTTCGAAAATAAACTTTCACAAAAGTGAGGTTTATTGTGTTGGATTGGCAGTTGGTAAACAGGCTCTTTATGAAGATATTTTTACGTGTAAAGGGGGGAAGCTTCCTCTTAGATATCTAGGGATTCCTGTGGATAGGAAAAATGTGAGCAATCTAGATTGGAGACCTGTTCAGGATAAGTTTGAGAATAAATTGAGGGGTTGGCAAGGTAAAATGCTAACTTTAGGAGGTCGTTTGGTGCTTATCAATTCTTCATTAAGTAGTTTGCCTCTTTACATGATGTCTTTTTACAAGCTACCTGTGGGTGTTGGGAGAAAGATGGATAGGTTTAGGTCAAGATTCCTTTGGAGTTCTGGCATGGGTAATAAAAAATATCATCTGGTTAGTTGGCCAGTGGTATGTTTACCCAAGGCTCAAGGGGGTCTAGGTGTTCTTGATTTGAATTCTATGAATTTGGCTCTTCTTGGCAAATGGTTGTGGAGGTTAGAAAATGGGGACGGTCTGTGGCAAGATATCATTAGGAAAAAATATTTGAACAAGAATACCTTGGCACAATCAAGTGCTAAGGTTGGAGATTCTTGCTTCTGCAAAGGTTTAATGGAAGTAAAAGATGTTTTTCTTTCTTGCTGCAAAAGGGTTTTGGGAGATGGTGCGAGAACCCGGTTTTGGGAAGATATATGGTTAGGGGATGCTCCTTTGGCTGTGAAGTATACTAAATTGTTTAGCATTGCATATAATAAACAAATCACAGTGGCTAGTGTCTTTGCAAAAGGTTTTGATTCTATTAAGTTTCGGAGAACCTTATTGGGAGACAACTTAATGTCTTGGCAGAAAATAGTAAGTGAGTGTGGCGGCGTTAAACTAAGAAATGAGAATGATAGGTTGGTGTGGATTTTGTCGAAAAATGGAGTGTTTTCTGTTAAATCTTTTTATCTTGCTTTAAGAAATCAGAGTTTTCTTTTTCCTTACCATTTCATTTGGGGTTTAAAATTGCCTTTGAGGATTAAGGTCTTCATGTGGCTTGTGTTGAAGGACAGAATTTTGACTAAGGATAATTTGTGTCATAAAGGTTGGTCAGGGGATAAAAAATATGTTTTTTGTTGAATGAATGAGAGTATCAATCATCTTTTTTGGTTTGTCCCTTAGCGAGGTTTATTTGGAATCTTTGTGGGGTGTGCTTATGGTTTGACTTGTACTCTGTGGACATCCATCGAGTTGATGACCAAGCTGGATTGGAAGGTTTACTAGAAGAACAAGAAAATTGATCTTGGTTGGCATAGCTGTAGTAATTTGGAGTATTTGGAAATTTAGAAATGCGGCTTGTTTCAAGCTTAAATGGCCTTGAACGGTTTATGTTATTTTTATATTTGCCGATGTATTGAGCTTTGGGCTAAATTGCAGAAGGGGTCGATCAGAACCTACTGGTCATGGGCGCTAAAGTGTTGAATCAAGTGGCGATAGAAGTTTTTGGGACAAGAAGAATGTGGATACCTTGGACCAAGAAGCTAACGTTTTGAGACTAGTTTGGCTTTTTGGAAGCTCCTGGGGATGGTTAATTGGGTGTTGTCTTTGTTCTATTTATATTATCTTCTAGTTGAATTAGATGGTTCGGTGCTTTAGGTGTTTGATGTGGTGTGGGGTTGGCAGCTAGCTCTGTGCTGTTGCAGATTTTGTAATAGATTGTTATGTCTTCGGTTAGTAAGGATGATAGCTGTTGGCTATGTCCTGGTTGTTTTCCTTTTTTTTCTGACTTCTGGACTATTGTTTAGTTGTTTCTGTTAATGGAAACTGGGGCTTCGTCCCTTTTATATATAAAAAAGTAAAGATAATCTCTCTCTAATTTTATTTCTAATTCTAGCCTCTTTGACCACGTCATACCGCGTGGCATGGCAAAAGTACGTTGCCATGTCACGGATGTTGGCGTGGCAAACAAGTGCTGTCACGCCACTCATCTTGGTGTAACAGGACTTAGTCCAAAAACGGTGAGATACTACTATTTAGCATGAAAAACAGTGAGATATTTCTCAACTAGATAAGAAATGAGAAAAGTCACTGTTTTGTTTGAATCATACTAAGGTGACACTACAATACTATACGGGCAATGAATCCTCTGCATACATTGAAGTTATCATTGAAGGTGATGTATAGTATTATGTATTAGCATGCGATCCCCACCGTTCGATCGAAAACAAAGATTCATATTAGTAACTACTGTGTTTTTGATATAGTAAAAAGCGGTGCGTAAATATTTTGGATTGCTTTGCGATTGCCTTTGCCCTATTTATACACTCTCAAACCACTAATTGCGATGTTATATGCCTTACGATTACCAACATATCAGCAAGCTACGTATATCTGATCAAAATCAATCAATGCTTGCATCGGTGATCGTCTTGACATGTGAGCAATCACTTTATTAATAGAAAATGGATGGTTGTCACATTTGTTTTTGCTCCCAATAAGCGATATCTTAGTGCGATTTCTTAGTGCACGCGAGTGTTAGGATACTATCTTCCCAATGCATGATTTCTTATGGTGTAGTATCTTAGGCTGTTTCATTTAATTGCATGCATGATCTTTACTAGTATTTGAGCATTGTGGCCTATTTGTGGCATGTACTAAAGCAATACATGTTTGTTGACACACACAAGCGTAAATACATGAACATGTATCCATTACATAAAAGTGCCAACTAAAATATCATCAAAATATATTTAGAGGTACATGAATGGAGTCATGAACATAAACTATTTCGCCCAAACTTTTTCCAAATATGCTCAACTAAGTCATTTTTGAGTGCTCTATGAGTAGAGGCGATCCGGATGTTAGCATCTCTTTAGAGCACATCGGCAAATTCGGTATGGTAGTGTTGGAATCTGAGATGGTAGAGCGGTTGATGTGCTTGCGGCCTCGTTCAAGTCAAGATCATCTGCCACCTCTTCTTTTCATCCTCAACTATCATATTGTGAAGAATGATGCAAGCTAACATGATATTGCGGAGATGCATGGGTCATACAAGCGGGATAACGCGCAATAGAGAATCGGCGTTGCAAGGCACCAAGCGCCCGTTCCACATCCTTCCTTGCCCTTCTTGATCTTGTGACAAACAACGTGCTTCTCTGTTTGTGGCATTGATATTGTCTTCTAAGCGCAGCCGATTCGGATATATCCCATCGCAAGGTAATAACCATGTTGGTATTCCTTGTCATTGACAATATAGTTCACCGGCGCTTGCCCTTTCAAGCTGCTTAATGAACAACGGCGATTGATTCGGGCGTTGATATCATTGTTAGATCCGGCAACACTAAAGAAGGCATGCCATATCCGAAGATCTTGAAGAAACTACCTCGAGAATAAGAGTAAGGCGCGCCTTTATAGCGGCTAGTAAATTGACCCTTCCATGCGGGGACATTTTCCCCAACGCCCGGTGCATCTGATCTAGGCTTCCCAACATGCCGGAAAGCCACGACTCATGTCTGATAGATGCTCCATATCTTGATGTTGGGGCTTTGTAAATACTCCTCTCCAAAGTTATCAATAACGCCTTGCGAACAACTTCAAACACTCAAGCTGCGGTACTCTCGCCAATCTTTAGGTATTCATCGAGTTATGCGCATGTGTACCATCGCCAATTGGCGAATAGCGCCATACATTTACGCAATGGAAGGCCCTTGCGGTTAAGGGCATCTGTCCTTGCAATGAAATCTGAAGACCACTCGCCTAGTGTGTCGACGATCGTAGAAAAAGGGGTTTTCTCATCAAAATCTTCTCTGAAATACCTTGTTGCGATAGAGAGGGTTATCGAAAAGTAATCATCTACAAGCCGTGATGAGCTTCTTCCGTGGCCTATTCACGTACCTCCTTGGACCATACGCTAAGAGATCTTGTTTTAGAGCTTCAAGGCTTCCCTTTAGACTCTTCGTCACCTCCTCGGCAATGGAGTCTATGATCTCCTCCTCGATGAGAAATTCATCGGTGTGTACAATGCGTGGGATCCATGATGTTTTCTTCATCGGCATCATCTGGTTGATGAGACATATTGTGGAGAAATGGAGAGAAGTGGAGCACTATGCGAGTAGGAAATGGAGAGAAGTGGAGCCTGACCATATATAGAGAGCTTGTGAATACATAGAGTCACAAAGTGAATACATAGAGTCACAAAATGTATGTGGCAGGTCACAAAGTGAATACATAGAGTCACAAAGTGAATACATAGAGTCACAAAGTGTATGTGGCCCTTCAATTGATCGAGACTAGTGCTTTTAATTAGTTGTGTGAAACCATCACAATTAGTATGTGAACACAACACAAAACTAACTTCAGTGTGTGAAACCATCATAACACTAAAGCAGATAAGTGGCATTTCAAAGATAACCATCACGGTTCAAGTTCAATATCATTTGATTAACTCTATCATGGGGACCCGGAAGAGCGACTAGAGGGGAGGGTGAATAGGCGCTTTTCCTATTTTTCACCTCGATCGAACTCAACACTACTTTCACTCCAATAATTATTAAAGCTATGAAGATCTGTATCACGAGCCGCGGCGGATGACACATGTTGAATCGATTAAACCCGAAACAAAGAACGGGAAAATCAACCCGGCAGCGTGCAACCATTTTTGCTTTATAAGATCAATCCACAAGAATACGGTAAGCCGGTGGGCTATGACAAAAGCAATAAGCGCACTAAAAGCTGACAACCGCGGGATATCAAACCGGCGCCTCACTCGCATCGGATAGCAGCCCAGGCAATCAAAACCAAATAGTTTAGGTCAGATAAAGCTCCAAGCGATCGGCTCCACCACATCAAAAGCATTTCGCCGCAGAATGTGTGCGACAACAAATCGCACAAAGATTGATCGAATCAACAAAAGTCAAAGGCACACACGAATGCCGCACCAACACAAGCCGAGCGGCGGTAAGCAAGGAAAAAATCCGAGGCAAAAGGCCGCCCGAGATCAATTTTAAGACGCGAGCGAGGGAACAACAAGATCAACTCAATACAACAAATTCGGTTCCACAATGACAAATCTCCATCGGTCCCATCAAAGATGGCGCCACAGCAAATCATTGGGAAATAAACCAAGGACTCGGTGCATAACAAGCAAAAAGCAAACGCATAAGCACCTAAAGATTGAAGTTTAGATGCATCACGATTACATGGCCAGCTCTGGCGAGAACATCTATCTCACAAAAGAAAGGGTGCCACCACAATCTTCTTTTTTTAGGTGTGGAGGCATACCATGAGGCTCTTAAATCTCTTTGGAACATCTTTGCGCCAAACTCCAATTAATCCTCAAGAAACGGCCGACAAGCATGAGCGGGGAGAAAGCATGCTGCGGCTAATCTATCAATCGGCCCGGCCTGACAAATTAAAACCAAGATCGAGCCGAATCAGCGGGCGGCCCAAGCTAATAACTGAACCAAACTCAAAGCAATAAAAATCGAAGATGGCGACCAAAAACAGGATCTTGCAGTGACAAGTAACGAAGCATCGTTAATGCAATTTCATATCAAGCGAAGCATATCTTCTCACATGCAAAAGTAATATCGATCCTTAACTACGGTACCGCCATCACAATCATCAATTTTTTGGCATCTGAGCCTTGCCGAGGACTTGATTTTCTTCTGGTATTTCGATTTTTACGAGGCCTTGAGCCGCCACCGTGAGTTTCTCATTTTGAGGCAGCATCGACCCGAGTGCGCCACTATACGCCTTTTCTCGGCGGCTCTGCTCGGTAGCGCCCACGGACCTTTAGGAAGCGACAAACCGTGACCAAAGCTCCTAATTTTTGTGGGCCTAGCATTGCGCCGCCAATCTCCATTTTTGCGAGGCTAGACTAACCCACATACCGGCTCTCGTTTTCGGGCAAAACCTAATGTCCCTCCAAAAACCTATTATAGGGCGGCCTCAACCTAAAAATCTTAATGGGCTTCGTTAAGGCCCAACATCAACGGAACACTGCATGCGCATATTAAAGCGCCGTCTTCAATTATCTTGACTTAAACCACTTCCTTTGCTGTCCATCATAGTGGTTTTAGCCAAAGGTCACCAAAATGGTATGAGGTAAAATTACAAAATACCCCTTCTCGATCTTTAGAAGACCAGGTCAATCTGTTGAAGCAATCGCTGCTGCCGCCACATGTAGGTTGATCAGCGGCTCCATGTCGTCAAGTCTCTCCGTCCGGATCCACCGGCACCGAGCACTTACAGCGACTCCGCCCGCTTGATCCAACCCGATCGTCTGCGGCGCGTTCGGTCATCATATCCATTCTGCATACGCTTGAATTCATTGACCTCACGGCATCCTTGATGGTTCGGACCTCGGCTCTCAAGCTTAGTCCCAATCCTCCTCGCCGTTGACCGTCGTTGACCTTCAAGCCACACTGCGACAATAGACAAGCAAACACGAATCCGGGAACAAGTTCTTCACAACTTGACCCGTTAGCCAAAACATGCAATATGCAACACATATGCATTAACAAATATGGATGTCACCTATCCCAAAATCAATTCACCATTTATATCAACATTACACAAAATTTGAATTCGAATTGCCGTGACTTGACGGATCTGAAACTTTGCGAAAAGCGTGAAACATCAAACCATCAAAGCCATTGCCAATTGTTTCATCATCCTAAGATCATGAGCATATCCCATGATATCCACACTATCTAAGGAATGTAGCCAAAGATAACCATCACAGGTTCAAGTTCAATATCATTTGATTAACTCTATCTAAGGAAGGCGACCAAGCTGCGGTGTACCACGTCCAACACGACAAGTTAGTGCATTTCCCGACCCCATATCCTTGCGACACACACCTCCTTCTGTATGCATGTAAATTCCTTCATCTTTTCTAAAATGCCACAGAGCGAGGAACATATAAAAAAGCTTGAGGAAATATCATCGTCAATTTTGTTGAGAAATAGCGTCGCCCCCATACTTCGCCAATGCCCTCTTACGCTCAGCCTTTGCATCCTCATCCATCCCACTTGTGTCCGGCAAACATCATCTTTTCATTCAAACCAATCATCTTTGTCTCTTTGGCAAGCCTCGCGCTTCAAAACTGTGACTTGACAGAATCTTCTTTATGTCTCTATGACCTTTTGTGCTCCTCCTAGGCGCATTACGAACCTCAATTAGCTTCTCGGTTTCTCCCCAATCACCGTCACAACTTCGGGCTCTCGTACCTTGCGTTTACCATTGCGTTCACCTTAGATTTATCGCGACCCATCGAGGCGCTCCTCACCATCCACGCCGATAACATTCGATGTGAATTAAATCTGATCTGCCTCTCCGTTCATTTTTCACTACTTGACCATTTCCCATGGTCCCGAGTTCTAACCACATAGTCAAATGTAGGAAACTTGCTTTTGTTGACTTCATACTTCTTCAAGGCCATATCCTCGATTTGCTTCTCTGAAAAACCACTTCTATAAATTTTAGTTACATCACTCCACTCCCCATGGAAAGCATTGAGCTTTGCCTTCACCTTATGAAAATGTTGCTTTAGTTGCCCGACTTCTCTCTTCTGTTGCCTTGATGGTGCTTGTTGTATTCGGTGACAATATCATCCTAGAACTTCTCCTCTTCTTGCTATTCCCATCGATATGATCATTTGAATGCTCCAACCAAGCACTTGCCTACATTGGGAACAAGAAAATTAGTGTACCTAACATTTAAAATTTAAATGCATAGTACCGAGATTTAAACATTTAGCCAAGACATTTCATTACCAATCTCTTCTCTTCCTCGGGTGTGTAAGTCAAATTTGCTTGGTCCTTTAGGAGCTACATCATCATCCACATGGATGGCGTCTTTTCCTTTTGGAAGAAGCTCTAACTTTGGCCAAGAAGGCGGGATCTTTGATGGATTCCCCTTAGTGTGAGGTGGTGGTGGTGGTGTTGAGAATAAAATGCGTGAGGAACACCAACAAAATGGGAATTCTCCATAGTTGGATGTCCTTGTTTAGGAGGGTGAAAATTATATGGATGGTGCATAGGTGTATGGGTATACATTGGCCTTCAATAGGATTTTAAGAAGAAGATGAAAAGCTGTCATTACAAAATACATGCATACCTTTGTAGTTGAGTCAAAACTAACTAAGATATGCTCAATCATATGTTCCATAAAAAGAATCGGATGTGCCAAATCGATAGTAATGAAGTGATTGAAACTTAAAACTAGTTCTAATCTCTGACCAAACAAGCGAATTATCTTTGCAATTTGGAGTTTAGGTGAGGATGTGAACTCGATGTATCTGGAGGTTGATCTACAAGAAGAATATTCATGGATTCTTCAAAATAAATTCTTGCCAATCATTCATCCCAATTAGTAGTTATAAAGGAGAGCTGTAAAATAAATTGCATCCCAATCATGCTAACATTCATTCAAAATTTGCAATATCAATTTCCCACAAAGTCGGATCCCAATTAGTAGTCATCCCAATCATTCATTCAAAATAAATTCTTTGCCAAAATGAACACAACGCATCATGCTGAAATTTCATATAGTCTGAAATCCAAACAAAGCAAAAACATGGCGAGGAGATAAGAAGAACATGCCATTGATTTGGCAGATCCTAGGATATTGAGAGCTAATGGCGTCGAAATTGAATGGTGGCAGTGCCAGCGATGGTCGCTCCCGGTGGTGGTGGCCCTTGCTCTTTATCCTGCTTCCGTCCATGAGGAGCGGGAGATCATGATGGCGAGGAGATGGCGGGCGGCGGCGATAGGAGCAGATGGGGAAGCGGCGAGAGAGGATAAAAAGGCGATCATTGCCGTGAAGAAAGGAGCACTTGTTGGCGATGGGCGAGGAGATGAGGCGGGCGTGATGGGAATGAGATGGGGAGCGAGGGGGAGGACGGCGGAGAAGAGAAAGGAGGCGCACCGCGGAAAGAAAATAGAGATGGGAGCGAGAAGGGCACACCTCACGGGATTACCAAAATAAATTTTTCTGGCGTTGGTTTGAGCCCAAGCGGTATCCAAATTAGATACTAAGTACTATCTCTCTCATTAACTATAGTGTCACATCATCAATTTGCCTACATGGTAAGCTTAAGATACTAACCAAGGTGGAGTATTGGGAAGCGCACGATAACCTTTATAGCATAAATGCACCAATGATCGAGCTTGAAACAATCGAGGATAGATGCCCAATGTCATAAGCCGCGAATCGGAAAAGCACAATTATCCCCTTTGTGGTACATTTGCTTTCTATCGCGAGCCCATCTAAAGTATTGTAGGAACCAAGCACATCTATGTGCATGCTCATGTTGCATTGTCATGGCGTACTCGTTGGCGTGACGGCCGTGGTAGTAGTGGTAAGGATAGTTTCGGACTAGCCGGGCTCTCGGCCGAGACCTCATCGCGGACGGTGGCGTACTGCGTCCTCGTTGCGGTGCCCGTCCACCGGCGCTCGTCTCGTTAGCGATCCTCGATCGCCCGATGCGGCTCGCCTCCGGAACTCTCGAGCAGTGCGCCCGACTTGTGATCATCAATGAATCTTCAACAATAATCCGTTGGACACATCAGGATTTAATCAACATTAATCGTGCATAACAACACCAATTAGGCATGAGAGGGCATACTTGAGAGCAAGGCCTTCCCTGTTGCTGAAATCGCCATGGTATGATGTACATTGGGCCCATTTATCGGCCTCATTATCCGTAGATCTCGTCTAGTTCACGCACAAAAAATTTTGTCGAGAAGAATTAGCTAATTCTAGAAGTAGTTGATCGGAAGAACAAAAATTCGAAGACTTACAAAGCGCTTCGTAGGCATGGATGTGCTGGCGAAGGCAGCGTCGGCAGCGCCTCGTAAACTTGACCTCTCCATGGCCTTGCGCATCCTCTCGCCCTGCATGCTGATGCTTTGGTTGGTGTTGTACCACGGCGCATCGCGATGCTTCCTGACAGCGGCGTCCTCACTTTGTCCGCGCCGAGTCCCCCTCCGGCCCGCGTCTTTGCTCAAACCCCTCCTCCCGAACCCGTGTATGACCCAGCATCATCTGCGTCGCTGCCGCCCATGCCCCGCGTCGAAAGGTAAAGTAGAGTTGGAGGCCGAGCCGCTCTCCTCGTAGCGGCATCGCCACTGCGCGTTATGGCAAAGCGAAGAAGCGAACTTCGGCGGACGAGCGCGTCTCGATCTCGTGGTTGCCCTCGCGTCACCATCGTAGGCGCTTCGCCGGTATGCTTGACCGCCCGACAGAGTCCGATAATTGCTGCGTCGGCGTCTGAGAGGTCGCCGGGAAGCATGACATGTCGTAATCCGAGCGCCATGCGATGTCTGTGTCAATCGGCAAATCTACCCGTCTGCCCAAGGTCACTGCATGCGTCGCAACATACAAACTAGTCGTTATCTCACCGTAACATCCCAATTTTTAAGAGTTCTTTAAAAAATCAAAATAAAAATAACCATTGATTTTATTGAATCGTCAAAGCAATTTACAATTTTAGAATTAAAAGTAATTTAATATGAATGAATCAAACTTCAACTAAATCCGAATTTGGCTTATTTTGAGTTTATTGGAGTTCTCTGGTATTTGAATTTCCCTTTCTCTGTCTTGGTGAATTCCCATCGCCGTTCCTACTCCTGCCTCCTCCCCTTACATCCTTGACCTTGCAACCTTCCCATAAGCCCCTTTGCGGCATACAGCACCACCTTCCTAGCGGCTCCCTCTCCACTCTCATTCTCGGTTATAAAAGGCCAACACCCTTTTCTCGACTAGACTTTCGGTCTCAACCACGGTCTCGACCCGATCTTCGGTCTCGACCGATCCTTGGTCTCGACCACCCCTTCCGGTTATGACCCGATCTCTTCGTCATGACCATCATTTGATTTCGATCGGTCTTCGGTCATGACGGTCTCTTGAATTCTGACCATCCTTTGATTCGACCGATCTCTCTTAGTCACGACCATCCTTCGGTTTCGTCGATCTCTTAGTCATGACCACCCTTCGGTTTCGACGATCTTTCGGTCCACGACCGATCTTCGGTCTCGACCACCCTCTCGTTATCGACCCGATCCGCTTGTCTCCTCCCCTGCTCTCAGTCTTTCCCGTCACGCCGTGGCCGTCGTGAAAATCTTCATGCATTAAATGCGTCGTGAAAGTCTCGGCGCATTAAATGCCATCACCTCAACCTTTGCTGTCACCTCCTATCTCCTGCCCTACACCTTGCCCTTGACTTTGCGCCAAGGCTGCTTGCCCTTGAATCCCATTGCCACTTGTCGCTTTGGTCCCCCTCCTTCCTCTATAAATGGAGCCCGAGAGCTCTTTGTCTTCTCTTGTTTTCCTCGACTCTCCTTTCTCTCCCCTCTCGCCCTCAATTCGTGATGCTTGAGTTTAGCGGCTATGGCTAGGCTCACGCCATCGCCTATCTGCCTCCGTCAAAGCCTCTCAAATCGGCATTGCCTTCACCTCGGCCCGCTTGAGACCGCGTTCTACAAAGCTCCCCTTGTCTTACGCCTAAGAGTTCACTAGAGCCGCGCCATCTTCAACCTCTGCGCCACGTCGGTGCCACCTTGCCCTTCGCTGCGTTAAGCGCCCGTGTGGCGACCTTTGCAACCCTCTCCTCTTATTTCCCGTCAATTCATGCCCGAGCTCCTTGAAGCAATCTCCTCCTCAATTCGATTGTGTTTCACAGAGCCCTTTGTTTATCCTCTTCTCCTTGATCGGCCAACCCCTTCATCGTCGTCCCCTTAAGCGCCATTTGCGAGCTTTCCGTCATTTCATTACATGGTCGTCGACCCCTCTCGGCCTCTCTCTATCTCTCTCGGTCTTGGTGAGTTTCACATGCCCTATTTTTCTATCATTTTTGTTTAGTAGCGTTGAGCAATCGAAGCCTTTCTTCGAGTCTTTCTTTTGTTTGACGGCGTCGGCGATCGAACCCTTCCTTGATCACATCGTGGTGAGACCCTTTTGACCATATTGAGTAGTGAAACCCCTCCGCCCGACCATGTGGTGAATCCTTCGTCGATCTAATAATTGAAACCATCTTTTAACTTCGTTGAGTAGTGAATCCTTCATTCGACCACGTTGAGTAGTCAAAACCTTCTTCAACGATCGAACCTCCTCGACCGGTCGGCTGGAACCTTGAGCCGATTGAAACTCCTTGAGCCATCTGTAGCCAAATCTCCTTGAGGCTCGTTCTCCTTGTTCGAGCTCCGATTGAGTGACTTCGAATTTCTAAATTAAATCTTAGTTCGATATCTTTCTTTTGGTTCTTCTGGATTTTATTTGGAGTTGTTTTTACTTATTTAGCTCTTTTACGCCGTATAGATTTGGCGTTTGGAAGGATTCTTGGACAAGCGACCTTGGTAAAGCATCTCAACTCTTCAACGAAAGCAAGTCGTAGACCTTTGATCATGTCGTTGCCGGTTTATAAAATTATATTATTTTATATCAACATGCATAGCTAGTTGTATAAATAATGGTTTTGGGAATTATTAAACACCTACTTGGCGGTATGACTCCTTGAATACTTGTGAGCGACATGTTGACATGTATTCTTGGACACCATAGGTTGGGTAATCTTAGTTGAACATTATTGTAATACTCTTTGGGTTTTTATGGAGTTTTGATGAGGGTATAAACATATGAGGATGGGTGCCCAAGTGGAAGTGTTGGAAACTATGAGCATGGCCCGGTAGGCCTATTAGTGGGTGCCCATCCAAAACCCTAGCGATGTCTCTAACCTATAAATAGAGGTACTAGTCATTGTAAAAATGATCGATTGTTGAAGGAATAAGCGAAGCAAGATTGGAGCGGTGTATCATCGCCATTAGCACTAACGGGCTCGGCGGCGGACATACTCATCGGCATGGGCATCTGAAACATCGGCGGTCGAATACACTGCTTGACCTCCAGAAGTCGCCATGGCTCAGGCCAAAAATCACCCGCGAGCGTCTGGGGTGTAGCTCTGCGTCCAGCAACCGCCTTGTTCATATGTGAGCACGGTTCATTTATAAGGGGAGAAAGACTTTGGCGATCTTGATGGCGCTTTTAATAGGGGCGGCCACCGCAATGTGGTACAAAATCGCGTATTAAGCGCGGCGACGGCGGAATATTACGCACATGAATAGTAAGCGTCGCGGATGAAATACTATACTGCTTCTTCGTGTGTATGCATCGCGGCGGCGAAACTGCCTCCATCTCCATCGCATGACTGGCTTGAACTTGAAGCACAAGACACGGTAGTAGCGAATAATTAAGCATCATTACGCTATAGTATTAAGAAGACTTTGAATAGGGATCCAATTAGCGAGCATATCTTTGGGAGATATGCCATCTTTGCTCCTTGTGGTTTTACTCGTGTATGCACCTACATCATGTCTGAAGTGGGCGGTGGCGGTTGGGGTTCTTGGGAGGAAAGGAGGAGAGGTCGTGTCTTGGTGAGTGGCGGTGTAGAGGAGGAGGAAGGAGATAGGTTGGTTGGGGCTAGCATTACTAGAAACAAACTAGTCTTTTTCTTCTTCTTGTGAGCCTCTGTGGCGACAAATTGTCTCTGTTTGGTTCTTGAATTGAAAGTATACGTGAGCCTTGAAGGGATAGCATTGCTAGAGCAAACTAGAGGGAGGGAGGAAGGAGATAGGTTGGTTGGGGCTAGCATTGCTAAAACAAACTAGGTTTTTCTTCTTCTTCTGTGACTCGTGAGCCTCTGTGGCGACAAATTGTCTCCGTTTGGTTGGGAATTGAAAGTAACACGTGAGCCTTGAAAGTCTTTAGCGTCTTGGCAGGATGCTGTCGATGGGAATTTGATGGGGGACGGAATATTAATAGATCACGGTTTGGGGAGGTGAGAATATTTGAGGTCACAGGTGGACCCTTCAAACCCGAAGCCGGGCTTGGGATGGAGTGCAGGAAAAGCTTGCCTTGATCGGTAGGCTGAGCTTAGTCTAGCCCAAAATTGGTTTTCAATAAAATAATATCGTTTTAATTTTTTGGAATAAAAATAATATCTAATTCATTTGGAGAATAAAAAATAGTTTTTATTGCCTTGGCAGAAGCTGACCTTCGGGCCAAAAAGCAAGGCGAATCTGAAAAAATTACATTTGGGCTAGAACAGACCGCCCATGAGCGAGGATTAGTCACAAGTAAGCCAAACTCAATTCTTTACCATAGGACAATTTCTTTGGATTCTGGAATTGCTCTGAGGTTCATCGGTTTAAGTGGCTTTGGAGCACCATGAAACTTTCTCCAACATTCACTTTGCTCACTAGATAGGTGGAATTTCTACATGCCAACATCCTGAAGGAGGGCGGCGTGCTCTGGCGGTCCTAGCCACTCGGCAGCCTCACTAACCGTCTACATGAAAGCGTTGGTATCCTCCGAGCACTGCGAGAGGAGCGACTTCGCAGTGATGCTCATCCACAACCCTTACATGCAACTCTCATTTGCGAGAGCTTTTGATAAATCTTGGGATTGGGTCTCTTTTGATAACAACTCTCGCTTCATTGATTGCATCTATCAATATAGGCGTCTTTTCGCCTACCCTTTGAAGGATCTGGGACATAAGCGACACATCTACGGCTCGGTATCCGCGATTTGGGTAGCAGAATGGCTGTGATAACTTTAGAAAGGGGGTTAGTTGATTGCTCTCGCAGAAGTTCTCATAAATCGTCATCGCCATGCCCTTACGTGGCACCGATTGAGTCTTATTGTGTCCAGCTCGCAGCGACCACGTCGTCATTGTGACCCATGCGACTACATCCTCTCTCTTGTGAGGCGGCCTTTTCTCGAGAAAAAAGTATTCATAGACGGTTCAAAACCGTCATCACGAACGATTTAAGTGAGCCGTCTAAGTTTATAGGTCGATGATGACATGAGGTCATCATAGGCGGTTTCGAACCATTTGTGATGCACACTATCATAGGCGGTTATTAACTTCGGCAAACCGTGCTGTGATGATTGATATATCCGCAGAGCGGTTTGTGGTTTGAAACCGTATATGATATTTGCTTATCTTTTAAAGCGGCATCATATATATATATATATATATATATATATATATATATATATATATATATATATATATATATATATATATATATATATATATATATATATATATCTATAGTTCTTAGTCCTCAACCACTTTGGAAGTGCGTCACCTTGACATGAGGGAGGATGAGGCGGCAACCACGATCAACTTCATTGAGCCCATACAGAGTTTAAAAAATGAGTATGCCGGGAGAGCATCACGACATCAATTATCACAGTTGCGTCGTGGCGCCACTTCCCTGTCGAGATGCAGTACGTCCACGTCACTTTCTTAAAGAAGCGGCGAGTGCTTATTTGGGAAATGGCAAATCACGCTATGTCAACGCGTGGATCACTACATATCATGGCGGTAGTATTAAACTGCATTAACGATAAAATTGCCCATGGTGTCTCATCCTCCTCGATGAACTCTCTGAATTTAAAAAGTATGGTACTGCTAGGAGGCGTCCGACATCCAATTATCCCGATTCTTGTCGTGGCGCCACTTCCCAATCGGATTACACCTGCGCCCGCGTCACTTTCTTAAGAGCAGCGAGTACTTCATTAGCTCAAATGGCGTCATGCGAGGCTCAACGGTCATCGAATGTCCTTCTGCTCCTCTGGCGGTAGTGCTTCTTAAACTTTCTGCGTGCTTCGATGAAATTGCCCGCCAGGCTCGCATCTCATCCTCCTCATTGAGCCCATACAAGTTTAAAAATGCTGTTTGCCGAGAGAGCGTCCACGACATCAATTATCACGGTTCGGCGTCGTGGCGCCCACTAATCGAATGTGCGCGCGTCCCGTCACTTTCTAAAAAACGGCAGTACTTGGTAGGAAGTGGCGTCGCGTATCGACAGCACCAGGTGGTGAATGTCCTATCTGGCGGTAAATCTTCTAAACTTACGCGTGCTTTCGATAAAAATTGCCCATATAAACTGCATGTCATCCTCCTCATTGAGCCCATACAAGTTTAAAAATACGAACGCGGAGGCGTCACGACATCAATTATACGGTTAGCGTCGTGGCGCCACTTCCCAATGGAGTACTTGCGTCCGCGTCACTTTCTTAAAAACGCAGTACCGGTAGGAAGTAGCGTCATATCGACAACGGTAATTGGATATCCTCTATATCTGGTAGTATATAAACTTACGTGCTTGATGAAATTTCCCATAAACTGTGTCTCATCCTCCTCATACTCGTGGGTGACCCCTCGAAAGTGGTAGAAGGACTTAGAATATATATATATATATATATATATATATATATATATATATATATATATATATATATATATATATATAAAGCAAAAATAGTCCTTGGAGAACTTTATAGAAAGAATTAGGAATGGAATGGTAGGACATACTTGGGGCGCAAGGTAGGAGAACTTGGCAAGCATGAACACGATTATCTGAGACAAATGTGAAATGAATGGCGAGAAGCAGCGGATGACATCTTGACAAATGACAAATCAACAATAAGTCATAACATACATATCACACATTTTATACATCTATTTTTGCAAATCATCAATCATACGACCACTTGCATGACATACGAATAAGTGGTAACTCATAAAAATATAACATATCAACAGCCATACATATCAACAACACAATAAGTCATAACATATCAACAACCCATACATATCAATAGAAGAGACAACATTTGACACTTCGAATAAGTCATAACTCATAACAATATAACATATCAGCAGACAATAGCCCATACATATCAATAGCTCCAATACTTCAATAGCAGACAACACTTACATACAGATTCACTCATTTGACAATCGACAATCGACTACAAATGTAATCATTGCATTCATTTATATTTATGATTTCTCTACTTCTCTATATGTATGTATTACACATTTATACTTCTCTACAATGATGCACTTCTCTTCATGTATGTATGTATTACACATTTAGCATCTGGGCTCGGCGTGGCCATCACCATCACCATCAACCAACAACTAGACAACAAAGAAGACAAGAAGGGTATTCTGGCGTTGAGTGGGAGCCAGGAGAGGTTGGGCGCGAGGTCAGGTGGCGCATGGTGGAGGCGGGGCGTGGGGAGGAGCTAGAGGTTTGGTGCAGCGAGGAGGACTAGGAGTTTGATCCGTGGGGAAGAGGAGCTTGATCCGGGAGGTCGGAGGCCCCGCGAGAGGGAAGAGGAGCTCGGTTACATGAATACCAACAACACAAACCAATAGGTGATTGATCTATCTTACCTCGACATGTTGGTGGAGAGAGGTAGCAGTGCCTGCCGTCAGGTACTGCGGTGAAAAAAGAACTACTCTTATCGTGGTGTGTCTGGCAAATCGGCGGCAGGAAGAATGCGGCGTCGGCGGCAAGTCACTGCAGGGAGCACAGGGAGGGCAGACGAGGAAGTGAGAAGGAAGTGAGGGTAATGAGTTAGGCGCAAACCTAAGAGCTCCTACTAATAAAGACTTGTCACGGTTCTATTATGGAACCGGGTGATACTATCTAAGCGGTTCACAATGGGGCAAGTCGTGATATGGTCTCATATCATAGCGGTTTATTATTAAAACCGTCACGTGAATTCACCGAGTTGTTTGTTGAAATCATCTGTGATACTTAGTAGTATCTGAGCGGTTCAAACCGTACGTGATATGACCTCTTCCTGACGGTTTTTAAGCGCGACGATAACTAAGCGGTAGCAAAACCAAAGCCGTGTGATTGCATGTAAACAAATGGTTTTAAACAGCGAAAATATGTGAAATCGATATTAGCCTTTTGTAGTAGTGGCGCTTCCTTGCGCTTGCCTTGGCCATCATCGTCGGTTTGGCGCGTAGTGGCGTGTAAAACGCCCGAACTCACAGATTGCGTCGTCTCGGCTCTCGCGATGCCTCGCTTGCTCCCTTCAACATCGTTGCTTTTGGATGGGCTGACCTCGGCCGCTATGCAATAGCTCAGGGTCCATGATTGGAGCAGCTATGCAATAGCTGGGTCCATGATCAAAAGCTTCGTGTAAACTTTTAAATTTTTTAACAAAATACAAATTAGACCCAAAACAGTTGGGTTGTTTCAAAACCGCTATGGCTAGCTCACCGCGATCATAGATGGGTGGACAACAATTGATTTGGATTTGGGATTATCTGTTTTCCTTCTTTCCTTCTTTCCTTCTTCTTCTTTTCCCTTCGGCTTAAAAAAATCTATGCATGTGAATCGGGTTGGATAAAAGGTGGATGTGGATAATGATTCAGATGTGTGCAACATCGTGATTTATTTTCTTAGATTCAGCATGTCGATTTTTTAATGAGCATGTGCTATTTATGGAAAGGTAATATTTGTTAGAGGCTGCTAGCTCACATTATCTTGTTGGAATGCATTTCCAACATAGAAGTAGTTTCATGCGGTTTAAATGAAGTTGATTGTAAAGTTCCAGTTTTTGAGTTAAGTTTTGACTAGGTTTCAACGTGTTTAGTGAAATGTTTCAAAAATGATTCATATTCTGGTTTGATGTTTCAAGCATGTTTGAGTGTTTTTTGTGAAAGTTTTAAAAATGCTTCGGTGCTTTTCATGAAGTTTGAAAGGTTTCAAGTAAGTTTCATAATTTTTTAGAGCCGGGACTAAAAACCGCCTTGAGCGGTGACTCGAGCTCATCCGGAAAATTCATTTCCTAAATTAAAAAATATTATTTTAATTATTTTTGGAATAAAACTAATATTTAATTCATTTCAAGAATAAAAAAATAGTTTTTTTATTTTTTTATGAATTTCAACGGGATTTTGGACTTTCGGGGAAATCAAGTCTACTCGCGAGATGTGGGTGTGTGCAATCTAGAGGATGGTAGTGTGAGTAAGGTGGTGTCTCCTCAACCTTGGTTGAAATGGCCAAGCCCTGTTTGGATCACTCCTAGCTTCAAAAAGTTGCCAAATAGGTATGGATCGTTGCATAATGCATGCAAGTAGTGTTTTGTTAGGTTCATTGCTTCAGCTACTCCTTTGTCTATAGGTTTTTTAGCACTTTCACGTACACTCAATTTAATACAAGTCATCATTCTTTTTTGATCCAACAGTTGATTAGTTAGGATTTAGTTATACTATACACGCTAGTATGAGTAGTAGAATCCAAGAGGAGTAGAATTATAATGTCTATGTGGGGTTCATATACCACAGAGTATTATTTTCAACCCTAGTTGAAAAAGTCTATAACACTCTCACAAAAATTATAAATACAAATAAAGTCTACTATGTTTAACAAATCAATGGTCGATTTAATTTATAATGAAATTGGCTACAAGACACGATCCATTGTCTACCTTTACCAGACACCCAAAATCGTAGTTTAGCGAGCAATGGAAAACATGTAATTTTGCCGTAAGACAAGAGCCCATATTTTATCATTTTTGGCTGGAAGGAGAGAAAGCATGCTGAATTGTCATTTTTGCCCTTGTCGGACTTATGAGGCAGACCATTTAAATTACTCCTTACCGTAGGCCCATCTTGGACTCGCTCTCTCTCTCTCTCTGATGTCGTGCTTTACTCTCTCTCTCTCTCTCTCTCTCTCTCTCTCTCTCTCTCGTGCTGCAGCCAGCTGGGGTGTTGCTCTGTGGTAAGCATGGCGAATCAGTTCATTCTCTAGGTCTTCTTCCTCTGGCGTGATGCCCAGCAGCTCATGAGTGGTAGACTCCCACAGTGCAATGCCCCTTTGCCAAGCGTCGGTGGTGGGCCACTCCCAAACTAGCTCAATCCGGGCAAAGAAGTTCTTCAAGTGCGAAGAATGAAAATGTGGATAGTATTTGGTGTTTTGTTTATACTTGGTTATGCATTTGTGTTAGAATTTGTGGATTCAATTGCTTGGTTTTGTACATTGGTTGATTTTCACTCTGAACCATTGCAAGTTTTTCATGTGGGAAGATAAGTATGAAGCCTATTTGGTTGATTATGGTTTGTTCCTTTTGACATTGGAGTCTGATGATGCTATGAGAGAGTCTTTGGTGTGGCGACCTCCATGGAAGCCCTCTGGATGAGTTGAAGGTGGCCATTAGTGAGGTCGAGGAGACCATGGAAGAAATGAAGGTGTCATTGTTGCAATTCCTCTCGTTTTGACTACGATGAGGAATACCATGAATGGAATGTATGGTGAGATGGAGGGAGAGGTTTGGGATGGTGGCAATGTGGCTATGGTGAACAAGAACCGTCGCTGCGTGAGAGGATGGTGATGCTTGGGTGATCGATTGTCTTCCTCCTTGTGGCTATCTTGGTAGTGTCTCTTAAGAAGTGGATTTAGCTAGGCATGTAGATGTTAGGCATAGCCTTGAATTTAGCCTTGATAATATGGTGTCTTTGAAATGGTGTATGCAATGAGGAACCCGAATTTCCCTATGAAAATATTCTAACGCTAATCTTGAAATGGTCTATGCAATGAGACGAACGAATTCCCCTATGTATTTTGTTGATAATATTACATTGTAATCTTTGAAATGGTCTATGCTTTAATGGCAAAACTTCAATATTGACATGAGAACCATGGTAGAACCATACGAGAACTAAACATTGACATATTCCATACCAAAAGTCTTGGATTACATGACATATTGAGATGTCTAAATTCATGTTCAGCTCTAGAAGTCCTAGATTACAGTGTTCAACTCCTCAACCTGTATACATGCACTAGCTATCATTACTCTTACAAAAGCCCTTGGAACTCAAAGGATTACATATCCATAACATTCTATTAAACAAAAGTCTTCCTTTTTCTCCCATCCATACCTAGCATTCCTGTGGATCGCCTGATTCACTTGCCTAGCTTCCCGTGATTCGCTCCGATCGCTGATGAAGAAAATGTTACAATGCAAGATAGACATGTACTGAAAGCCGGTAAGAACCTTACAAGATTGGAGTACACAAGATTTACCTCCTTGTTATTCTTGGACCAGTGGACGCTGTGATATTCCGCACGGAGGATTGGAGGAGCATCCGATTCATTGCTAGGGACTACTTTCTTAGCTACTTTGCTAGTCTTTCTCTTTGGCTTTGGGGGTGCAAAGTTGAGGAGCATCTGGGTCATCAACAACCTCATTGCATGTCTTCATCATGTGCCCCAACCGTCCACACCTCTTGCACCTAGTTCTCCTTTGCCACAACCTCCTTCCTTACATCCTTTGTACCTTCTTTTCCTTGGCCTTCCCCGCTGCTCTTGAGTATAGGCGCCCACAACACGAATCCTAAGTCAACCTTAGGCCATTGATGCTTGTCTCATCATTGGCATCACTAAACTTGCATATCTTGCCTTGAATTTGGCCACACTATAGTATTCATGCACATATCTCTCAAGTTCTTCATTTCTCTTGAACAATATGGGGCAAATAGCATGAGTGTAGGAGTGATCCAGTTGAGTCGCCACTCCATGCAACAGCATTCCTTAACATTCGGATCAATCAGATGCCTCCAAGTAGTCAAGTCTTTATTGGTGCCACCAATCTCTCACTGAAATTATGACTATGGAAGATTTTGAATGGCGTGTTTTCGCTCTTTGCATTGAGGACTTTGATGACATGGGGTATTACTAATCCAGTGGCTTCTCAAGAAGGTTTCTCCCGTGCACATCTTACGCATGATCATTTATGCGATTCTATCCATCAACTCCATAACAGGAGTGATTTCTCATGCTTCACCTAGTTGTTGAATGTCTCTGCAATGTTATTTGTGACATAGTCACATTTACTTCTGCGATGAGAACATGCTCCTAGCCCATAGATGCTTGTGGTTCTCCTTAATCCACTCCATGGCTCTAGGTGATGCTTCATCCATTACCTTGTAGTGCATGTCAAAGTGACCCTTTTGTAAGCCATGAGAAGCGAGCCACAGATGGCTTTGGAAAACCTCCCATGAAACCTCTTACGGAAATTTTTGACAAGGTGCCTCATACACTCCCTATGTTCAACCCCATTAGAGAAGATCCTAGTAACTCCAATATCAATGCCTTTACTCAAGATTCTGTAGATATCACCAAGCCGGGGTGAACCAATGGCTTTGTGCAAATTCTCATGCATGAACCACTACCAATTCTCAAAGACTTTCGATTCAAAGACTCCATAAGACACCGAAACATCTAATTATGGCCATCAATCCACATGGCGAGATGCCAATTGACCCCTCCGCCTACTAGTGAGCACAATTGAGTCAATGCCTAAGTAAGGTCTACAACCATTAAGGAATCCATCAACACAAGCCTTGAGGGCAACAAACATCTTGTTGAACCTCATCTTGTTGCCAACCCACTCATGCTCTATGTCTACTATACCTTGCCAGACATCTCCTCTCTAATTTTACGCCTTGAAAGTTTGGCATGTTGAAAAATCTTGTCCTCCCATTTGCCTAATATCTCATCCAAGCCATTTGCCTCCCATCCCAAACAACATAATATGATATGTTGATTTTAAATTTCTCCTCTAAAAACCTCTTCGAATTTGTAGCACCAATTGTAGATTCTGTCTCAACTTTGCAATAACCCTATCCCGACCCATGCATTGGTAGCCATATAGTTCCTCTCTACTTGGCTAGAGCTTGGACATGAATGTTTGTATGGTATCTTCACGATCTCGCAAAGGAAAGCATTAGACATGAGTACATGACAAAAGATGTATACTATGAAAACAGCGAGCTTACCATCCAAGTCCTTCCATCACAGAAGCCTTGACGCATGTATCCTCCACTTGCACTTCTTGGCCTTGCAATGTTCTCAGTACCTCGATGCCTCCTCGTAGGTAGCTTCAAGTTGGACCTCATTAAGCAATCGTGATATTGCCTTATACACCTCTTAAAGCATTGACCATCCTCAAAAGTAACTCCAACATCTATGTTAGGATTCTCTATGTCAGATTACATGAACATTAGATCGACAACCGGCCTCATCATCAATCGAGGACTCACTTTGATCATCATCATCACGGCACATACCCCGTCCGTGCGGTGTGCCACACGACATCAAATCTTTGTATCTTGAAGCAGCTCATCATCCACACCCACATAATCTTACGGGTCATCATCGGCCTCCCCATTTGTCCACATCGCCACGCGAAGCGTTTGCAAGGTCTTGGCTCATTGTGCGGGCAAAAGCCGCGGTTGCCTTGTGTTAACCAAATCAAGGGATAGCAATATGTCCGTCTTTGTGGAGGAGGTGGTTTCTTGGACAACAAGGCAATTTGCTAATACTTGCTCACCTAGATGCATTGGAACCGGATACACTAACAACTAGAGGAGCCTCCTCATGTCCCAAATACATGTCAAACGCATCAAAGTCTTGAAGTTAGAAACAACCCCGATATCTATCTGCACTTTTTGTTTCAAATGGTGGCAAACAAGTGTTTGGTTGCTTCCATGTACTTCTCATCGCCAAGATCTTTCAAAGAAGTCAAGGAAACAACTAGTATCTCGCTTCAAAACCCGCTAATGTCCCGCTAACATGGTACTCTTGCCCTCATGTTGTCAAGGACCTTTACATAAGAACCAACACGCATATTTACTCACGCATACTTCCGGATCCATCCTACGCACATTAGAATGGAACGAAGATAGCAACATCGAGCACAACCCTAAATCGGCGCACAATACAATTGAGCGAAGATAACAACATCCTGGCGCAACCCTAAATGCAACCCTAAATCGACGCACAATACAATGGAGCGAACATAGAAACATCAGAGGCGCAAAACTAAATGCGACACACATCAACCCAGGATCTAAACTACACACACTACATTAACACCAAATCGGCATGAGAAAGAACCTTACCCGCCGAAGACCCGCAGAAAGCTTCACAGGGCTTTGATGGGGAGTCCGATGTCTCGAGTAGCCAGATTTTCAACATTAAGCCTTCATCTCCGAGTAGACCTCAGACCTCGACCCAAGAAGACATGCTCTGGCCGAATCCGAAAGGTGGCGGCGAGGAGAGATTTGGGGAGAAAGAACTATGAGGAGATGAAGAATGTGCGAGCGGCGGGGAGAAGAAACGATTGCATTCCATGTTTTGGGTTCGATCGCCCGGTTTGCTAGGGCACTCTCTAGTCTTTTTGAAATTTCTCTCTCCTCTAGGTGGGAAATGATAAAATAAGCATTTCAAAGGTCTTAGGACCAAATTACATGTTTTGGGAGTGCTATCGCTATCACAAAGACGTTTTTTCAAAGGTCCGATGGCAAAGGTGGTCAATGGGCAAAGGTCTCCAGCCATTATCCATTAATGCTATGACACCCACTACTATAGAAAAGGTCTTCATGCAGACAGTTCAAAACGTTCATTAATACTGCATTTTGGTTTGCGTGAGCCGCCCGAGTTTATGGATAAGTGATGATGAGGTTATCCAGAGCGGTTTTTCAAACGCTCACGTGATGCATACTATCGCAGCAGCGGTTATTAACTTCGGAACCGCGAAATGCAGTGATGATTGATCTATCCAGTATGGTTTATAGATAAAACCATCTGTGATAGTTTACGTACGCATTGAGCGGTTGCCAGAATGGAATCGTGCGTGATAGCCTCTTCTATAAAAATCTCCAGCGATGGCGCTTTTGCCTAGTCCATGGGAGCATGTATGTATGTGTGTAAAAGTGCGAGAAGAGATCAATAATAGAGAAGAGGGGAAGCGAGGTTTGAGGAGAGGCGGCGGTTTGTGAGGAGGAGGGAGGGTTCGGGAAATAATTAATTGACCAAGATAATAACGACATTACCCGCTTTTGAATGTTTATAATTGCTTTCGAGATGTAGAGTTGCACAAGATGTAATCTTGGCCTTCTCGACACTTGCCAATATTCTTTGTCATTAAATGTGATAACAATAAATCAGACTTTTGAGCTCAAATAATGTTTCACTAGAATGTCAAGAAATAACTTCTAAAACAATAGATTTTATACTTTCAATCATCACAAGGTCATTTAACTAACGATGTCTTGAAATACTCTATTATCCGATTAGCCAATTAGTAACAGTTAAATTAAAACCGAAGCATGTAATCACTAATCTCAAATAATCGATGGGCCGAACTACTAATCTCAATAAAATAGTTAATTTGCTATCATGGTAATAGCAAAAGTACATAACACAAATTATCCTCATCAAGTCGACAATGATAATTATATATCCTCATCAAGCAATTACGAGCCAACACAATTCCAAGTCTCCAAAGTGCTAGTCAAGACATATTGAAATACAACTAGCACAACACAATTAGTAAAAATAAATCAACTATGAAAAAACACAAACAACTCACGAAGGGATGGCAAGAGGCGGCGGCTCGGGCCCTGTGGGAGGAGGAGGTGGGCTTAGGAAGAGGCGCGTTGAAGTGGGAGGAGGAGGCGACTCGGTCTTTGAGAAGGAGGCGTCGAGGAAGCGTCGGCGTCTCTTAGGGAATGCCGGTCTCGAGGGAGGCGCGGGTTGAGGAGGCGGCGGCTCGGCTTCTCGAGGAGGAGGCGCTAAGTAGCTCAAGGAGTAGGCGCGCGTCGGGCTCGGGAAGATGTGGGAGCTCGAACCTTAAGCGTGGCACGATTTAAACTAATCGCTTTGAGTGGGGGCATGGGCAAACCCTAGAGTCGGAATATAAATAAGGTTGGACATCATGGGCAGTTCAATATAGACCGTCTCGAGATAAATATTTGTCATGCAGACGGTTCCAATATAGATCCGTTCGTGATAAATATTTGTCGCAGCATTTGCCCAATATAGACACTTTGTGATAAATATTGATCATGAGACGGTTCCAATATAGAACACGCCTGATAAATATTTGTCACTGAGCAGTTGCCCAATATAAAACCGTCGTGATCTGGTTCAATATAGGCAAATGCTCGTGATGCGGTTCTAATATAGAACCATTTTTCTTGGCTAATTAAAACAAATCGGCGGTACATAACCACATGAGTTACCTACTTACAATAAATAAGTAAATTCTAGGGTTTTAAGCGGTAAAATTGAAGACAAAGGGATATACTTGTTTTTCATCTCGACAAGAATTAATGCCGCCATGTGATTGTATTTAATTTTACTGGCAGTGGTTTTACACATTACAAGAACTTGGCATACTCATGCCTAATCCTACTGATCGTGCTTCTGAAGACGATGTAGTCATCCCACCCTGCCACAATCACCTTGTCGTGCACTGTGTGGTTGTCCTTCGACAATGGCGCTTTGCATTACTCACCAATGCCCAACCGTATCTTCTTCCTTACTACCTCTGGACAGTCCAAACGAGCCTTAACCTTGCATGTCCAGATTCGGTTGGTCTTCTTGGCCATCTCAAGACACCGCCGTCGCCATTTCGCCGACCGACTGGTGATGTAGTGCTTCGTAACGCCAAGATCTCATTTGGCGGCGTGTAGAGGAGGAGGCCGAGCACATAGGCCGCATGACCTTGTGGCTTCGGAATCGTCCGTAGCTGCCGAGCAAGACACTGAGGCCGCATCTGATGTCCCTTGCCACAAGACAAGCGGGGAGGCCGACGATGAAGCGAGCCTTAGCGTTCTCAGGCACCGACTAGGCGGTTTGCGATGGCGGAGGTCGCTGTTGTCTAGCCACTACATCGCCTCCATCCCCGCCATAGCGCCATCGCCCCCCACAGCCCTATTGGATCTCGTATCCCTCAGCCTTGCCACTCCAATATACATACATACACAATTCAAGATGTTAGAATAAATAGTAATATGTATTTTTGTAGGTATAAATACGTGCGCACGCGGGCTCGTGAAGGCTGCAGAGGTCACCATCGCGGTGAGGAGAGCTTGCACCACATGGTTGACAATGTCGACGATGACATCGTGAAGAAGAGTGGCGGCAATTGCCGACCTCCTTGCCTTGGTTCTGCCGTCATGGTCAGTGATCGGCCGCGATATCACGGATGATCAATCTTTGTCGTAGGGCGATGGGATTGAGGTACATACGATAAGAGATGTCAGGATGATCATCTTCGATGGTGGATTATCCTTTTTATAAAATAAATTCAAGGCGTGAGCGAAGAGACGACGTGAGGCAGCCAAGCATTGATTGATGCGAAAGAAGAGCTCGACGGCGATTTAACAGCGACAACGAAACTCATCGGTGAGTGAGCCGATATTATGATGATTTGTTATATTTAAAACCGCATGTGAAGTCTACACAGATGGTTCAGTGTTTATAACACGTCGTGAAGTATACAATTATCACAGAGCGGTTCACGTGTGTGACCGCAATCGTGATACTTCACATGACGGTTTTCAATATGAAGCGTATGCGATATTCTTTCTTTACGCACGCTTTTAAGCGCAATCAATAACACAGACGGTCTCTAAGCCAAAACCGCTCTGTGATTAGATATAATATCTGATCGGTTATTTTTGCGTTAACTGTGAATGAAGCGTCAAAGATATTAGCCTTTTTTAGTAGTGACCACAAACAATGTAGCTAGAAACAACTCTCTTACCCAATCCAAGTTTTTGTTATATCTTAGTTATTGGATTTTGTGCTCAAGCTATGTCTCATACAAGACATTGTATCCCCTCTCCTTTTATTTCTCCTCTACATAAGCATCAATCTAGATGACATGTTGAAGACATCACCGATGTAGGAGAGTGACAGTACCCTTAGGAGCGACTACCTGAATGCGATGTTTGCAAAATTGCTAGTAGTACATTAGGGTTTTTAAGTGCATATCCTTGTGATGCGAGATGTTAGATAATTAGTTGGTATATTTTTTCTGTGTTTTTTTTCTCACTTTTGCCTGTTGGAACAAAGGATGCTAGTAGCAATTTAGCTATCAAGATGTGGCCATTATTTTTCTGTGTTTTTCTTAGTTTTGTCTGTTGGAACAAATGACTTTTGTCTTGACTAACTTTGCCTAAGTTGTGGCCGTCATTTTGTTGACCACACTATTCATGGCATGCCACAATTTGTCTAGGTTTAGTTATAGCAACTTTCGCCGTGAACCATGCCCTTCATATGTAGGTACAAGGAACTAAGATGTTCGGCTACATTATGTTCCTAATTAAAAGGTCAACAGGACAAGGATTCATACGTGCAAGCAGCTCCATCTAGAAAACATCGAAGAAATCCAATTTTCTATAGTTACAACGTCGACCAAGTTCGATCTGTACATGATTCTCATCCAACTTTGATTTTGCACCAACTACTTAGCTAGTTTTTAAACCATCTTTTGTTGTCGCTTGTGTGCCTCTATAAAAGAAACCAACAAATTTTCTCACCAAAAAATTGGATGACCTATATGAGAGTTTCTAGTGGTACCTGCCTTGCGTTGTCTTTCTTGAAATTCCAAAAAGATTTAGAAAGGCAAGAGAAAAGGCACTAGGATAAAAACTAAATTGCCTGTCATTAAGAGGTAACTATCAAAATCCACTCGCTGTCCGCTCCAAATCAATTTCTTAGACAAAATTCCTTAACTAGTCCGCGTTTGAAATGCTAATTGTTCAAAGCGAAGGCCTAATTCACGCAAGAAATCACACCCCACGTAACAGAGCCCAATCAATCCTGGCCTTTGAATCAGAAATGGACGGCCAAGATCTAGTTGAGCTCCACCGCGCAGCAAGCGTCGATTGCCCCCGGTGGCGGTGGACGCTGATCCCGGAAAAGGATGGGAAAGACCGACGATGGGTGTGAGGTCAGTTTACTTGTCTGTCACGGCGACGCGGCGCATCCGATCAATCATTAACGATTTATTATTTCGGGGCAGCTTGCTTGCAATCTTGCGGCTCTTAGAAACCAGCGAGCCAAAGAACGATAGGGAGATGATCCATGTCGACCCAATAGGCACGTAGATAGGGATTTGGATCCTCTACGTTTGAGGCTATTAATATAGAGGATCTGTAGGGACGTAGCGTTAGACAGCGATGGCGTGATCGATAAATCTACTGACGCTCTACTGCAATGAGTTTTATAACGTGTATTTTCTATTGTCATAGTAAAAGTCCACTGTTACGCTCTTGTAAAACACTGCTTGCAAAGTGCAGTGACCCTTAAACACTGCTTGCAAAGTGCAGTGACCCTTACAGTTCACACGGAGAGGATCAGATCATGTAGATGGATGGATAAATGTGGTAGGAAGAACCGAAGAAGTATCGGGGAAGGGACTACTCGTACCATCTCCATGTGCGTCTACATGCCCATTGCACATCAGCACAGGCGCAGGATATGACAGGACCATTTGCTTTTCCACCAATTGCTTGGGGGCACCAACAAAGGCCTCCTCCGAGTCTTGGTTTGTTGGCCTGCCATGTGTTCGTGTGTAGAGTGATAGATTTTTTAAGTATCAGACGATATAGATGTAAAGAAATTTTAGTGTTATTATTCAATTTATGCGTTTTATAAAGCATTTATCATTCTTTTGTTAGCTGAGGTTTAGGGTCGTTTGGAGCATAAAAATGAATAAGCGTGGAAATATATAAGAACACCAACGAAAAACATAGGAATTGGAGAGAGCGCCATTTGGATATGCCATTGAGAAACTTGCAAGTTACAAATAATTTCTTTCTTTCGTTTTGAGATTGAGAACAATACATTTAGTGTTGCCATCGTCATATACATTGAAAGTAATACCAAGGCCTTCTACAATAAATTTTGAACTAAAAGGGTGAGAAATGCAGGGGAGATCCGTTAAGCGCTTCTATTTTGCACCATGAAAAAAAAATCCTTTTGGTTTGAGCTAGTGCCTTATCTTTTGCGTGTGAAATGTGTAGGATGTGAACACAATACTATGAAATCTAGCAATTTTCTTATATGAATCATATCCTATAAAACCCGACAAGAATCACGTGTTCCAAATGTTCATTAAAGATTTACATGACACTATCCTAGTATTTATCCTACTCGTGAAAGAAAGTGTTTCTTTCCTTCATTACCCGATGATGTTATCAATGGTTTGTAAGAAGGATTCCATCTTTTCACTTGAGCAAGTTAAGAGATATGGTCTAATCTTTTGACATATCTGTTTGAACAAGGCATCTTGAACCAACATAGATAAATTGTTATTCTATCAAAACCAAATTTTGTGTTAGATTTCCTTTTTGAACCTTTTAATTATCCAACCATTTCTTTAATATTTTTGAAAACAAAATATTCTTCAACTTATTTTCAAAAATAAATCTGACATACAAATCAAGAAATAACCAATGTAAAAAATAACTCTATTATACATGAAGGTGAACTCTATAACGTATTTGTAGACATGAGATTCTGAAAACCGGGAAGCAGCATGTCCGTGACTGTCACAGACTCACAGCCAGGGCCGCAGGTGCACGTAGCAATTGCTGTGCCTTTTCTGACAACCTCACATCTTATCCGGAGCCGGTGGATAGGGACACATGCGTACGTCCGGCCCGGTCGGACCGGCCGGACCCAGCCACCCCATTATTAGCCGGTTCACCTCTCACTCTCAGCCTCTCAGGTCTCAGCTCAGCTCAGCTCCGCTCCCTACTACCGAAGAGAAGCATTTGTTTGAGCTCTCCTCTTCTCCCTAGCGTCCTCTCTCTGCTCCTCTACAAGTTCTCTCCCCAGCTCCGGCCCGCATCCGCCCGCCCTCGCCGCCGATTTCTTTGGGGATTCTCCTCGCCGCGGGCTCCCGGCCGCGGGCTGCCCCTTGGCGTTTCCCGCGGCGCTCTCGCCAATTTCTCAGTCCTCCCCTCAGGCGGCGGGTGCAGGTTCTTGGTCTGGGGCGCAGCGGCGCGTGGCCTTTGCTGGTGGAGGGGGATTTTCAAGGGGTTTGGGGGGGTCCGCGAGGCGTTCATGGGTTAGATCTGGCGGTTCCGGCGCTGTGGATCTAAGCGTGGTAGGTTGCATTTTTCTCCTCCTCTTTGTCTGTTTCCTTTTTCTTGCAAGTGATTGGGGATGGCACGAGCTCAAGGGTGGCTGATCTTTGCAGGTTTTGGGTGGAGGAATCTGACCGGGAGGTCGCAATCCTCCGCCTCATTTTGGCCAGTGCCCATTTTGGGTAGCTTGGGGGCTCCCATGTCTAAATAGGGTGTGGATGACAGTTGTAGTAACTGCTGGTGTGTCTGGAAGGAACTTTAGCTGAAGATCTGAAAGCCATTCGCGCCCTTGCTTTAGTTGTAGCCCTGCAAGATGAGGTGAATCATGCTGCTTTCTGGTGTTTCCCTGCCATTAGTTGTTGCTAGTGTTTGTTCAAGAGATCTAGCAGGAGGTCAGATGCCCAAGTGAGTATTAGTTGTGGTCTTTGGCCCTTGGTGAATGAGGTGAAAAGGTTGCAACTTTTATTTGTTGGTTTCTTGGGCTTTCTTGAATAAGCTCGATAACCTGGAGACTGGAAGGAAGCAGATCCCATCCTGTAGCTCTAGTAATAAGGTGGTGCTGGGGGGAGGCACCATGACCTACTTTCCTGAGGAGGTGGTGGAGCACATATTCAGCTTCTTGCCCACGCAGCGCGACCGGAACACGGTCTCGCTTGTGTGCAAGGTGTGGTATGAGATCGAGAGGCTGAGCCGTCGTTCCGTCTTTGTGGGGAACTGCTATGCGGTGCGCCCTGAGCGCGTGGCGCTGCGGTTCCCCAACGTGCGGGCGCTCACAGTTAAGGGGAAGCCGCACTTTGCCGACTTCAACCTTGTGCCGCCTGATTGGGGCGGGTACGCTGGAGCCATGGATCGGCGGCCGCCAGGTGCTGCGTGGGTCTTGAGGAGCTGCGGATGAAGCGGATGGTGGTGTCGGATGAGAGCCTTGAGCTGCTGGCTCGATCGTTCCCACTATTCAGGGCCCTCATCCTTATCAGCTGTGAGGGGTTTAGCACTGATGGGCTAGCAGCTATTGCGAGCCACTGCAAGTGAGTATTACTTTACTTAAAATTTGAGTGGGTTAACGGCATCATAGTTATCTGATTTGACATTCTAGATCTATGATTTACAATGGCCAGAATTGTGATTTGATCTGCCATGGTGCTTTCTTTTATTAGCTATGAGGCATCTCGCCTAGGTGCTGTTAAATATGATTAGTTCGAAACTTAATCTTGAAAATGTATTACCCTACCCTGTGCAATTAGAGTTGAAAGGATCATAAGTACTCTTTCAGGGTCTGAATGATCCAGTTGCATCCCAGTATACCGAATTTCTTATCCTTCTTTGTGGTGCATGCAGTTTTATGATGGACCAATATGTTTTTACTTTTACACGCAAGTGCTAAATTGAAGTGGCATGTGATTGTTATGTTGTCTAATTTGCTTGGTAGATGTTTAACACTTTGTTGATTCTTTTCTTCTATAATTGTTATTTGGTAGGATGAATTGGTAGTGTTATGGCCATTCTACACAATTTTGCACACGGCTACTTGCTAGGGCTGGATGCAAATTTTGTTAATCAATGTATCATTACTTTGGATTTAATTAGAGACATTAACTTACTCTTGTTCCACATATTTTGTGGTTAATCTGCTGATATCGTTTTCTCCTTTTTATTCCCGCTGTCTAGGCTCCTGAGGGAGTTAGATTTGCAGGAAAATGAAGTGGAGGATCGAGGGCCTAGGTGGCTCTCCTGCTTCCCTGATTCCTGCACATCGCTTGTCTCCTTGAATTTTGCCTGCATCAAAGGGGAGGTTAATCCCGGTTCATTGGAGAGACTTGTTGCTAGGTCCCCAAACCTACGGAGTTTGAGGTTGAATCGATCTGTATCAGTAGATGCACTCTCGAAGATATTAATGCGCACCCCTAATTTGGAGGACCTAGGGACGGGGAATTTGACGGATGACTTCCAAACTGAGTCCTACTTCAGGCTGACCGGTGCTCTGGAGAAATGCAAAATGTTGAGGAGTTTGTCGGGATTTTGGGATGCTTCTCCCGTTTGCCTCCCATTTATCTATCCCCTCTGTGAGCAACTAACAGGTTTGAACTTGAGCTATGCTCCCACACTTGATGCTTCTGATCTCACTAAAATGATCAGCCGCTGTGTGAAACTCCAACGTCTTTGGGTGAGTTCCCTTCTTGCTGCTTTAGTGCTTTACACGTACTATTTTTGCCCTTTATTAGTACAAGTCAGTCAAGGTTTTGAGCCTTTATCCTTTATATTATAGGTACTGGATTGCATCTCGGACAAGGGCTTGCAAGTGGTTGCCTCCAGTTGCAAGGATCTACAAGAACTCAGGGTGTTCCCATCGGACTTCTATGCTGCGGTTATTCTGCAGTGACAGAAGAGGACTTGTTGCTATATCCTCGGGCTGTCCAAAACTGAGTTCATTGCTGTACTTCTGTCACCAAATGACCAATGCTGCACTAATTACTGTGGCTAAGAACTGCCCAAATTTCACGCGATTCAGACTCTGTATTCTTGAGCCAGGGAAGCCTGATGCCATGACAAACCAACCATTAGATGAAGGCTTTGGTGCTATCGTACATGAATGCAAGGGCTAAGACGACTGTCAATATCGGGTCTTCTGACAGACAAGGTTTTCATGTATATTGGAAAATATGCAAAACAACTTGAGATGCTTTCTATAGCATTTGCTGGAGACAGTGACGAGGGAATGATGCATGTTCTGAAAGGATGCAAGAATATAAGGAAGCTGGAGATTAGAGATAGCCCATTTGGTGATGCTGCACTATTGGAGAATGTTGCCAAGTATGAGACAATGCGATCCCTTTGGATGTCATCGTGCAATGTCACATTAAAGGGGTGCCAAGTCCTTGCGTCAAAGATGCCAATGCTTAATGTGGAGGTCATAAATGAGCGGGATGGAAGCAATGAAATGGATGAAAACCATGGAGAACTCCTAAAGTAGAGAAACTATATGTTTACCGCACAACTGCTGGAGCGAGGAATGATGCACCAAATTTTGTTAAAATCCTATAGAGCTAGCTGAGATTAGCCTGATATCTTCTTACTCTAAAAGGTAATCCTTTTCCAATTCATCCTTTTTTAATTTGGAAATATATTGTCTGTTTGAAGAATTTGCTGTTACTCTTCAAGCGTACTACTACTTGTTTGAAGTTGCATTGTTTTCTTCCTTCTTAGCTCACTTGATCACTTGTTCTTTTAAAGATGTTTAGTTCGGAAACAACATTGGATTAACCATTGACTAGTTTGTATATGCATGTAACATCAGATGACATTATAATCAAAATATAAGATGCTGCATGAGGAAGCTTCTGCTATGATTAAACTAAACCAAGATTGATCTCTGAAAAGATTGAACTAGAAAGTACTTGAACATATGATGTTTGAACCAACTTTACTCTGCCAAATCTTTAGCCTCCCTTTTTGTTTTCTTCCTCGGTAGATTGTAGCTACTCATAGCGCTAATCCCCGTCAACGTGTCTATCATTTGTTCATTTCGAATAGGGGCAGCAGGCTGCTGATATGCATGCATGAGCCCCATCTAACCCATTTTTCCCCTCTTGCCACTCAATTACTTTTACAGATGGTCGGTGGAATCCAGCAGGCCGGGGCCACGGCAGCAGTGGTAAGTTCTTGAGGTGTCTCCTCTCCTCCTTTGCAGGGTCAGGAAAAGCCACGTTGGTGTGCCCTTGTCTTGGAGCATCTGGCCGGGATTCGTCATTCCCTGTACCGCACCCCCTTTTAGCGTTTGGTCATATGGGTGGCCACTGACACTGAGGCCTTTATGATGTGCATTCTCAAGAGGAGCACCAATCCAATGTGCCCGCCCTTTTTTTTTTCCTTCTGTATTCTGTAGTACCAATCGCCATTTGTTTTTGACATTGCCACAGTGGATTGTGCTGCTACTGCTGCTGTTGTTGTAATGTTTGTATCAACCTGAATCGGAACATTTCGGGGACGATGATTAGTTTGTTGCTCCTGTGAAATGCAGTGCCTGGAATAATTTGTGGTTCATCGTTTGCCATTACGTTGTTGAATTTTTATATTAATTAACCTTTTGTGAATTTTATTTTAAAGTTAACCTCGGCGTCTTTATTTTTAATTCGACTTCTTTGGTCGCGTCACGGATTGTGGTGTGACAACAATACAGATAAAGCACCAGGATAAGTTCATAAAATAGCATTTTTGTCGCGTTCTTGGTTGTGGTGTGATTAAATAACACTATCATGACTTATAGTGGTGTGATAAGAGTTTGATCGAAATGGATTGATGTATTGTGTTATTTTGTAATGTCACGGGTGGTAGTGTGATCAAAAGGGTTAGTATTGAAAATAAAGTACGTCGGAGGGTAATTTTAAAATAAAATTCAAAAAAAGGTTAATTAATAAAAAAAATTTTACATTGTTTTGAGAGTTTTTAGTCCTGGGTGTTGTGGCGTCAGTTATGTGGTTGTTTTTTTTTTTTTGAAAGGACTTGTGTTAGCTTTTGAGGAAGAAACACGTTTTAGGCCCTGTTTGGGTTAGTGGTGTTTTGAACAAAATCCCAAAAACTCCCCAAGAAATAAAGAGGGCAACTCGAGGCACGCTTACCAAGGCGTAGATCAGGTAGAGGCACCTCAACGTATATAATTTGCTACAAATCGGCTCATTATTCTTTCATGGCAATTAGGCCAGTAAAATCGTAAAAGTTGAAATTAGGTAAATACATCGCAATGGTATTTGACTGGGCCTTGCCGCCTAGGCCATGGACACATGGCGTCAACCCGAAACTGAAATGGGTGGTGGGCACTATAGGAGTTGAATAGGAGTGCTATCTTATTTTCTTTTGATTGGATTCAACTCAATTATTACTCAATAGCTATAAATATCAAAGAACAAGTACATCGAAATCATGTATTGAATCTAGTAGAAACTTCTTACTCAATAGCTATAAAGATCAAATAACAAGTATAGCGGAAGTCATGTATTGAATCTAATCGAAACCCGAGCACAACAACCAAAAATCGAAAACTCAAATCAAAGTGAGTTAGGCGGTCCGGCCGATGGCTGACGGTCGACCTCTCATCGGAGTGATCGACCTCGGCCACGATGAACAATGAAACCGATGCAATTCAAAATCACAAATCGACTCAACTTTTGATCCGATGATTCAAATCTTGTCAAATTTCAACCATAGCTCATCAAGAAGGCCATAAACCTATTCCAATCGACGATCGGGAAGATCAAGGCCAAAGTTCCATGAATTTCATAGATGAGGGAAGGAGAGCACAAGAACCTGTGAAAATCAAACTTTGATCCTAAAACTTCCTCGTAGGTAAAAGATGATCAAGATGATTCTAAATGCATTCCCACATGTCACAGCAAACAAGATCATGACGAGAAACCAAAGGATCACCAAAATCCTAAAAGTTACCAAAGAGAGCAAGAACAAGAAGATACTCATCTTGAACCAATCTTGCTTGGATTGATTTGAGATAGATGTTGATTTACATCCACTACACCATGGAGGAAAGCTCAACACTTGAGCACACAATCAATCCATCTCTCATAAACCCTAGCCTCAACTACTCAAAAATTTCCATAGGGGTTTTCTTTTGGAAGGACTTGAGAACTCCACATCTGGAGATTCTCTTTTATAGTGGAGGCTAGGTGAGAGAGAAGACCATAACGACACCCATTAAGCCCCCACAAATGGGTCTACACTCACGCAGCTTCTCAAAGAGGATAATGAATCGAGCTTCCCAAATCCGTTTCTTCGTGATCTTTATCTTCGCTTGACCTAAACAGCTTCTCTTTGCACCGTGGTTTAGCCAGAAGGTCACCAAAACGATATTTTGGTGAAGCTACCAAAATACCCATTCTCGATCCTTCTCCAAAGACCGAGTCAATTTTCATGAAGCAATCTCATGCTTCGCCATGTGTAGATTGATCAACGACTCTTTATTTCGATAAGTCTCTCATCTGGTTGCCACCAAAACCACCATGGCGGTTGCACCGACCTCCGCAACATTTAATGCAACCCGTCGCACCGAACTTCCCGTTCGGTCATCCTTATCCATTTTGTGACACTCTTGAGTCCACTGACTTTATCCGGTATCCTTTATCGTTTTGGACCTCACCTATTAAGCCTAGTCATGATCATCCTCCAAGCCTCATGCACAATAATAGACCAATAAATCGATTGAAAACATGCATCATGCAACACATATGCATTAAAAGCCATGAAGTTGACCTAACCTATAAACATCGCTGCCTTATCGGCCAGTGAACAGGACAAAATCGGTTAGACCGCCCAGTATGGTCGGTCTGACTGCCAGCACAGTGTCGGACCCCAAATTTTTGGGATTTGGAATCCTCTATGTCAATTGTGCTATTCACTGATCGATGAGATATACACACAGATACATTCTTGGACCATTTCTATAACCAAATAAACTAAAAGCAGACCTACAGTCGAGTCCATATTGTGACCAAACTTGTTTGAAAAAGGAATTCGAGGTCTTGAAGAGGTCCGAAGGTCCAGAGATATGTCTAGTAGGAACCCTGAGGAGGTCTGGAGTCGTCGAGGAGATCTTGGGAGGTCTTGAAGAGGTCTGAGGAAGTCTTGTAGCGGTCTTGGGAAGATCTGAGGAATCTTGTAGAGACATTCTAGGGAGGTCTGAGGAACACTATAGAGACATCTGGAGAGGTCCTAAGGAACACTATAGAGGCGTCTGGGAGGCCATGAGGAACAATGTAGAGATGTCTGGGGAGGTCTGAGGAGTTATATAGAGACATCTGAGGGAGGTCAGGGGAATCTTGTAGAGTCGTCTGGGAAGGTCTGAGGAACAATGTAGAGGCGTCTGTGGAGGTCTGAGAATCTTGTAGAGACATCCTAGGGAGGTCCTAGGGAGTCTTGTAGAGTCATCTGGGAAGGTCTGAGGGACACTACTGAGGCGTCTGGGGAGGTCTGAGGTGTCTTGTAGAGGCGTCTAGGGAGGTCCGAGATCACGACAAAAAGTCTGCAGGAGATTACGAGGAGGTCCTAAGGATACGACAAAAAGGGTATAGGGAGTCTAAGGAGGTCCTAAGGATCGACAAAAGGTATAAGAGGTCTGAGGAGGAGGTCTTGAGATCGCGACAAAAAGAATGCAGGAGGTCTTGAGGAGGAGGTCACGAGGATATGACAAAAAGGGTATAGGGGGTCTGAGGAGGAGGTCTGAGGATACGACAAAGGGGTATAGGAGGTCCGAGGATCGACAAAAGGGTATAGGAGGTCTGATGATCGACAAAAAGGGTATAGGGGGTCTGAGGAGGTCTGAGGATCACGACAAAAGGGTATAGGAGGTCTGAGGAGGTGGTCCTAAGGAGGTCTTGAGGATCTGACAAAGCAATCTGAGGAGGTCTGAGAAGGAGGTCTTGAGGATATGACAAAAAAGTACAGAGAGGTCTGAGGAGGAGGTCTGAGGATCACAAAACGGGTATAGGAGGTCTGAGGATCGACAAAAAAGTCTGAGGAGGTCTGAGGATCTGAAAAAAAAATCACAGGAGGTCGAGGATCGACAAAAGTGCAGGAGGTCTGAGTGGTATGACTACACTTAGTGCGGTTAGGTGCTCAGTGCGACTAGTGCTTGTAGGGCAGTGCTCGTATGAACAATTGAGTAAATACAAGCACACAACTTAACATATATATATATATATATATATATATATATATATATATATATACATACATAACTTAGTCATGCGACCAATTGTTTTACAAAAGAGCCATGAAATGGAAATCTTGCAAGAGTTAGAGTACAAAAACAAAAGATAAGTCTGGAAGCAAAACAAGTCGTAGTAGATCCATTCACTCGCCCACGAACAGCTATTTGTGGGGGTCCTAGCCTAAACTTCATCATCTTCGGTGCAACCTCAGAGTGGTAGTAGTAGTCGTGGGGTCTTGATCACATGGGTCTAAAAGATTATAATGGGCGAGCTTGAGTACTGGCAGGTACTTTCATGAGTCAACACTAATACAAATCATATAGATCTTTGGGCTAGTCAAAGGGAGTTTTAGAATTCTTTTATTTGCACAAAGTTGAGTTTGGAATAGATAAGTAATAGAAAATCCTGAGACTTAGCATTTGAACAATCTGTTTTCGTAAATGAGTTTTTATTTGTAAAATACTAGTGGAGGTCCTCCCTCCTATACCATTGAGTGGCTCCAACCACCCAATGCTCGGGCTATCCCGTATTTACCACTGGTCCCCGACCAGGTCTTTCTCAAATCCCTAGGGTCCCTTTGACCTTCCCTTTTCATCACAAATGGTTTTGTAAAAATAAAAGCTATATCGAACAAGTTCTCAGCACCGCTCTTGATCGTGAGCACGGCTATCATGATAGTTTTTTTTACTATGCACAGTTTGCACACTTTACCTACAAGAGGTAATCATCTTGATATATACACACGTTTCCTTGGGCGTATGAATCAAGGAGAGATTACCACAAGACCTTTACAATGCTCAACCCCAGCATATTTGCACGCTAAGGTTTCACCGTCCGAACCCACGCTCGAGAGCCCCTCTTGTCTTTGTGTGGTTTTCTGTGGCTCCTTATCCTTACCCACCACACACCCACCGTGGGGAAACCACGTCGAGTGAACAAATTAGTTAGCCAGTCGTACCCATAATGGACTTGTGGTTGCCTTTTTTTGCATAAGTGGTCATTCAAGATTCGGTCCTTAATTGACTCGGGTGGTACATCCACATACCAACATTCTCTCGTGCCCTAGCCACTCTTTCCAACCACCCGAGTCAGCAGGTTTTCGAGGTTTTGCTTTATTTTGAAAATATTCTTTAGTTCAACATACCGGCCGAGGCTCCCGACCTCGTGACCCAAATCACTTCGAAACATTTTTAATGGTTGTGGTCGAGCGGTTTAATGCCCATGAAATTGTATCTAAGCAAGGCTAAGCATGACACTTAGATACATACTTATAAGCTAGTATGTAGTACATTAAGTCTAGGGTGACAAAGGATAATATCCAAATTCAAGGATGGGAAGTTTATACATAATTATTTGTTAAGGCATTAACTATGAGCTAGACCAACATAGTTTGTTAAAACTTAGCAATGCAATTTCATAATTTAAAGCAACATAATTTGCAAAAGGTAGGTGCAATATGGTCAAAGTGTTGACTCTCCTGGTCGTGATCTTGCTGATCTTGTCCTGGATCAACAGGAGGTTCTTCGGTCGTTTCGGCTTCTATATACGCGAAATAACCAAAAGTCAAATAAACCCAAGAAACTCAATTTGAAATCAAGAATCAAATAAACTTAAATGAATCAATACTTTTAATGAAAGAAACCCTTTGAGAGGAAGCACCCATATCAGGAAATCTTGTGACCCGAGGAAGGTCGGAGTCTTGTGATAAGGGGAGTCATGAAGAATCTTGTGACCAAGGAGGTCATGAAGGTACTCGACCGGGGAGGTCTGAAAGTCTTGTGACAAGGGGTCATGAATGTACTATGACCAAAGGAGGTCAGCGGAGGTACTATGATTAGGGAGGTCGCGGAGCCTTGTGACGGGGAGGTTCTTGAAGTGTTATGACTAAGGAGGTCGTGGAGTGCTGTGGCGGGGAGGTGTGAAGTGTTATGACCAAGGGAGGTCGTGAGAGTGCTCTGACCCGGGGAGGTTGGGCGGTGTTAGGACCGAGGAGGTCGTGAGTGCTAGGACCAAGGAGGTCGTGAGAGTGCTACGACCAAGGAGGTCGTGGCGGTGATTACGATCGATGGGAGGTTGTGGGAAGGTTATGACACAGGGAGGTCATGAGGAAGGTTATGACCTAGGGAGTTCAGCGGAAGGTTATGACTGGGAGATCGCGAAAGGGCTTTTAACCGTGCGTGGTCGAATGAGAGAAGTCTTGACTACTGCGATAATTGAAAGAAGAAAAGGTTATTTGCTTTAAGCGATCGAACAAGCGATGGAAGAGCCAAAGAAAGAACCGAGAGAAACACTAGTGAAAGAATAGGGTAGTTCAAACAAGGAGATGCTCTGAGCCATTAGGAACATCTTGATCTGAAATGGGGAAGCGAACTAGCCGGGTGAGCTAACAACGATGGACCGCGACAATGAGAGGAACTCAGCGCTAAGGTAGTGGCACGAGGAGGAGGTGGTCTTCAATCTTCAAGGTAGCTCCATGGAAGCGGTAGATGGTTCTTGAGGATGTCTTGAAGTATCTGTTGGAGGAGGAAGTCAGGCCAAAGGCAACCCGATGATGTCGACGATGAAGGCGACGATGTGGCTGGCTCAACGAAGCGGCTGATCGACTTGAGTTCAAGTTCACTTGGGAAGGAAGAAAATGAGGCTAACTGGAAATGGCGAAGGATGGCAATAGGGGCTTGGGCGACTATGTATAAGCACACAACGACCGAGGAGGAATGGTCGGAGTGGTTGGTCTTTGTTTGACATTATGGGCAACACATTGTAGTGGTTGTGATGGTTTTGAGTGATGGGCAATAAATGCCGAATGACAATCCAAATAAGAAAGTAAAATCTGATCCTCAAAAGAAAACATGGTGCAATCCAATTATGACTTGAAATGGCAAGCAAGGCGTGCAACAATAGTTCTCACATAAAAAGTTTTAAAAATCCGTATTTTTGCTATGAAATTTTGGGTTGTTACAAACCCTACCTTAGGATGAATCTTGACCCCAAGATTCAAGGTTGAACATCCTAATAGACTAGGCCTACATATCTATGGACGGAGAGGCCGGGCGTGAGGAGCTTACGACTAGGAGGCCGGTGGTGGGCGACTCACGACGAGATAGTGGTCATGGAAACACTTACGACCATGGAGTGATCATAGAAAGACTCACAACTATGAGGTGGTCGTAGGGATACCTACGACCATGGGGTGGTCAGTTACAAAACAAATGGGGGTATTCTGTCTTCAACAAGTCTTCACGCTCCCACATAGCTTTGGCTTCTGTGTGGTTGCTCCATCTGACCTTGCACAAGTGGTATACTTGGTTCCTTGTCTGCTTTTCTACCACTTCTAAGATTTTGACTGGGTGTTCAGCATACGACAAATCCTTGCCCAGTTCAATGTCTTCCAGTCGAGTTTGCTATTCGGGCACACGAAGGCATTTCCTGAGCTGGGATACGTGGAACGCGTTGTGTACATCGGATAAATGCTCGGGTAGCTCCAGCTGGTAAGCCACTTCTCCTTTCTTAGCGACAATCTGGTATGGCCCTATATATATCGGTACCAACTTCCCTTTGACCTTGAATCTTCTGGTTCCTCTGAGAGGAGAAACCTTTAGGTAGACAAAGTCTCCTATGTTGAACTTCAACTCTCTGCGACGACAATCAGCGTAGCTCTTCTGTCTTGATTATGCCACCAATAGTCGGTCTCGAATGAGACGCACCTTATCTTCAACTTCCTTTAAGCGGTATGGTTCGAAGAGGTACCCTTCACGGCTTCCCACCTATGAGAGGTGTTGACATTGCATTCCGTAAAAAGGGCTTCAAGGGGACATCTTGATTGGGTAGTAACTATTGTTGTACACAAATTCGGCATGTGGCAGACACTTCTCCCAATCATCAGCAAACTCTATAGCGCAAGCCCGAAGCATGTCCTCCAGGACTTGGTTCACTCTTCGATCGACCATCGATTACGAGGTGGTATCTTTGTCTTTGAAGGCTAGATAGGTGCCCAAGGCCTCATGGAGACTATCCGAAATGGGAGGTGAAGCTGTGAACCCCTATCCGAGACATGTATAGCTCTGCTAACTTGTCACCTTTGTAGGTGGTCTTTACGAGAATGAAATGGGTAATCTTGGTCAATCTATCAACGATGACCCATCGAATCATACCCCAACGGTCTTTGGCGGACCCGATAATGAAGTCCATCTTGATCTCTTCCCATTTCCACTCGGTACTTTCGTAGGGCGACAATAGGCCGTGAAGCTTCGGTGTTCGACTTTGATCATTTGGCACACATAGCGTGCTATGTACCCTGCGGTGTCCCTCTTCATTCGTGTGCCACGATGGCGTTGCTTTAGATCTTGGTACATCTTGGTGCCACGGATGAATTGAGTAGAGCAATTCATGGGCCTCCTTGAGGATCAACTCTTCGAATCCTGGCGATGGGGCACAAAAATGCGCTTTCAAACCATAGGATTCACGATCATCCTTCATCATTTTGGTGGCCTTCCCTTGCTCCATGAGTAGTTTGAGCTGTTTGTGCTAGTGTTTCCCACTTGCGCGGCTTTGATCCTTTCTTCAAGGTCGGTGGACTTCCAAGCGAGAGGCTCCTTGTGGCACTATTTCGAGTTGGCGTTCTCAAATTCTTGAGAGAAGCGGGTTATCGTTTATGGGTCTAGCGTGGTTACAATAAGACTTCTGCTCAGTGCATCAGCCATCACATTGGCCTTTCCCGGGTGGTAGTGGAGGTCCAAGTCATAGTCCTTGATGAGTTCCAGCCATCTTCGTTGCCTTAGGTTAAGATCTGGTGGGTGAAGATGTATTGAGGCTCTTATGATCCGTGTATATGTTGCAATGATTTTCGATGAGGTAGTGGCGCCATATCTTGATTGCATGAACTCTCGGCGCCAATTCGGATCATGAGTTGGATAATTCTCTTCATGTGGTCGGAATCGAGATGCATAGGCTATCACTTCCAAAAACTAATTTTTTTAAGATAGTGACAAGTTTGAAACCTATTTTAGAATAAAGTTCATTAAATATTAAAATTATCTACTTGGTTTCACTTTCGTTTTGGAGTTAAGATGAATTAGTTATAGATTTTTGAAGTTAATTGAATTTTCGATGTACAAATAAATGAATTCGAAATTTCTAAAGATTTTAATATTTTTCTTACAGGTATTTGTACTAGTCCTGAGACGGCGTGAGGTCCGGTGCATAGTCGTTTTTCATTTAAACTTGATTTAAACTCGAGCCGACATGTAGGGTCCATCAGATTAGTGGCATGGTGCACATACTGCAATTATAGGCATAAGGGCTAGGCCCACAAGTAAGTGACACTTAACATGGCTAAGACATACATTAATAACTAATCATCAACTGTTTTAACTCTAATGGCCGTGCTCTGATCTTGGTCCGCGTCTGACATTGGGAACTCCCCATCCGTACTCTTGCCCGACGGCTCATGACGCTCTGTATACCGCCGGAGGCCGCTGGAGCTTAGGATGGTTGCAAAATAGTCTTGTGCATCTAATGGGAGTGATTATAGTGGCTAAGGTGGCTCGAGAATGGCGGCTAGTCGGCATTAGGTGGCGGCTCTTTTACGGCAAACATGAATGCATAAACATAGCTCCGCAATGTCCATTCAAGCGGGTGCCAGAGTATCTAAGAAGTCTCTGAAGCTACGAGGCTAGGAGAGGCGTGGATGACAGGAGGTGTGTCGGCATTGGTGAGGTCCACAGTGGCGATGAGCTTCAACGTGGAGAGGGCTCTCTGGTGAAAACCAAGGAAGGAGAATGGTCAGAATAGCTCAAGGATGTTAGTGGTAAGGCGTATGCGAAAGGAATTTGAAAAATGCCTTACCAAATTGAAGTGGGAGATGAAGGGTGTTCTTTGGTGAAAACTAAAATCCTTCAAATCCACAAGATCTGCTTAGTGCATTGTCTAAATTAGTTGAGGAAATCTTGATTATGTCCTAAGACACAATGTGGCATAAAGTTGAGGATAATACTCACCGGCGTAAAGTTGGCGGTGATGTCACTTTCGGTGCGCTTTAGAGCCGAGAGCACGAAGATGGTCCGAGATCTACAAGCAATGACCAGAAATTGGAATTAGTACAAATGGAAGCGACATGCAGAAGGAAGCTAAGAGACTTGGAGGTGAGGATTTTACATAAAGATGAACAAATGCAAGCCTCCTTCTCCTCGGTAGAAAAGAGGAGAAGTGAGGAGAACTAGGGTTTGAGGGTTTATCTGGAAAAGATGGCGGCAATGGAGGCGTGGAAATGTAAGCTCGAGAGTGGTCAATTTGTGCGGTGGCTCCACGGCGTTAGCGAGCTGTGACATCTTGGCAACATGGCGAAAAGCTTTGCTGAGCGCCTTGATGGGAGGTTGAAGAGCTAATAGGTGGGGCCGAGTTAATGACGACACACACACATGCATGAGTCAAGTCAGCTCGGCAGGTGCGATTAGGTGGTTGGGTCAAGCCCGGCTTACAGGTCAATAACGTTTTAGACGGTCCGTCGAGAATGGGCGGCCTCGATCGAGTGGGCGTTCGGATAGTCCGAACGTCCCGATCATTTGATCGATCGATTGAATTTTGATGATCCGGATCGCGTGAGCCGTTGGACGGTCGAATGTACCAACCGATCCGGACGGTTGATATCGAATCGGACGACGGTGACAAGTCGGAGGTTGGGCGATCCATTTGTACATGGCTCGGGTCGATCGCTTTAAGGTCCAAGATGCTAGGTTAGTCTAAATTTTGGTAGAGAATTAACATCAAACCCTACTTTGACCAGTTCACCAAAAATAGCAAATAAAATCCTAAAAATCTGAAATAAATTAGAAGGGTTCCTCGGAAGGTCTAGAGCAAACAAAAATTCTTAAACCTCACTTTTCATGATTTAATTTGTATAGTTTAAATTCAAACCTAGAATAAGTTATTGAATTGAGTTTGAATTTTACGTGGATCAATTTGTGTTCCAAAAATTTACGGAAAATTACATTTATTCATGATAATTATTATAGTATTTGAATAAATTATTTTCGAGAGATCTTTATAAGCATTTATTTACATTTTCTTTTGGAGCTTAAGTTTGAGTTAGGGTTTTAAATTTTTGTTTGAGATTTTCCAAATGCAACAAAGTATGCAAATGCTTCCAAAAACAATATGCATGATGATGATATGCATACTAATTATCATTAATTAATTTGGGGATGTGGCAAGCTATTAGTTAACTTTCTGTTTTTCTATTGTGTCATATTATTCATGGTCTTCTTATCACTCTGCTTCATTCAGTTGATGCTGTCTGGTCACTTTGCTCCATTCTATTGGCAGCTTCGGTTCACTGTGATTATTGTTCGGTCACTGTTTATACTCCCGTCAATTGAAATATTGTGTGGGTGATTCAATTGCATGGTGACAGTGAAATCTCAACTGATGATTTGTTTTAAAGTGAGTGATTAGATAAATCAAGATTAAATTTAAAAGCTCAAGGCCTAATTTATTTGAGAATAATTGTCATATTTAATTTGTGATAGATTTTTTAACCCTAGTGGCGAGGAGACCAATATTACATCTTGAGCGATCAGACATCCGAGAGCAATAAATAAACATTCCAAATATGAGCATTATCTTGATTTTGTATGTTTTCGTGTCTGACTTTTGAGTATATTATCATGTTTAATTGAGATGAAGAAATTACATGTTTTTATGTCATTTTGTTATTTATATCTTTCTGAAAATATGCTTTAATTATAATAATTGCTGCTGGAATTATCTATGAATATTTGCTAAAAAACGATTCGAAAACCAATAATTGAAGAAATAGCTTCTTAAATGCGATTCCGATTAAGCGGGAGTATTTGGCGATGCTAACTTTAGCGTTGACGAGCTAAGACAAAACTATGGTGACTAACCTCGGACTTTTATGGTTCATTTCAAATCCTCTAATCTTCCGTTGAAGCGATGCTATGACATGGTGGGAGGATGCAAACAATTCAGTCTTAGGTCGTTTGTTAGCCATCCTATCAACCAGATTGATTGACGTGTCGCTAACTTCAAAGATACTAAACAACTCTCGGACAAACTTGATGAGAAATATTCAGAAGGGATAATAAGAATGAGTTATTCATAACGCTATCTACTTGAACTTTAAGATGGTTGAGAGTCGATCGGTGATAGAGTAACTTCATGAGCTACAACTCCATGTACATGACTTAAGTCGATCTGTTGCATTCTACTATAGAAGTTCCAAGTGACCTCTGAATTTTTTTCAGCAATTGCAAGTATTTCTTTTTAAAGGCAAATCTAGGTAAATTTCTTAAATGTAATTTATACAAGAACTAATTCTGTTAGTAACTAGAAAAGAAATCAAATTAGGGACCAATGCATGTAAAAACTAAAACCCACCAAATTATTGAGGTCATTGCCCAAAAACATGAAACGGAAAATTTATTTGTTACGAACTATATATACACGTGCTAAGCAAATCAAGAAAAAAGAAGAAGAAGAAAACCATTGGAAATGCGTAAAAAATTACAAAAAAAATTGTCTATGTATCAAAACAAGTGTTCTCTTCTATAAAAAAAGTGAATCGAACTTGGAGCGATTAGACCAAATCTCATCGTATGTCGATAGCTGACTTTTCAAAATCCCTGTGCCACATTGTGCCACCCCCTCCCCGATCGCACACCCCCTTTTGCCCGCTACGGCGCTACCTCCCGTCCCGTGCATATCCGTAGCCATCATATGTATCAAAAGGAACTATTCATTTCTTCCTAGTTGCTCTCTTGCATGTATTACAAAACTACATCTTACATTTGGGTACATGACAGCATTCTAACCTCATATTTTGTACGCAATGTGTACACAAAAATCTTTATTACAAGCTACTCCGTTTATTCAAGAATATCTGACGTTTTAGATATCAACATAGCTTTAAAATGCAATTTTAACTATTACTTTTTATTGAATATATTCATAAAATAATATAAAACATCTAATGATATTATTTTTATATGTCCAATACAAATAACTTTTTTTGTATTGGTGATGAATCAAATCTCTTTTATTAATAGGCTTTTGACTAGCATCTTAGTAACTTTAGACTAGCATCTTAGCTTGACTTTTATTAGCATCTGGAATGACATCTTAGACTAGCATCTTAGCAACTTTTACTAGCATCTAGGGACATCTTAGCAACTTTTGACTAGCATCTTAGCATATGCTTGGTAAGTTAGCGACCTATAAATTTGTATCCCCAACCCTCGAGGTTGGCATGGCATTAATGTGAGAAATAAACAAAAGAAAATTGCCCCCATCTCCAAGTGTCATCCTCCAGAGTGAAGTAAGGATCTTGCTATCACCAAGTGCAAAGTCCGCTGACTAACAAGTGGTATCGAGCCCGTACTATCCTGCAACTTTGAGCATCTCTGCTCAATCCCTTCTCGGCCATTGCAGAGACCCAACCCGATAGAAGCGGCTCTCTCTCCTGCAGGGTTCCGGTGTACGCCATGTCCATGAGGCGATCTCGGCCTTCGATCGCCTCGAGCACCTGGCAAGCGGCAAGTCGTTGTATGCGAGGCAGGAAACGCGACGGCAGCCTGACTAACGGCGGCAGAAAAAAAGCGTCGAAGTAGCGGCAGCCAGGTGGCGGCAACGGAGCGAAAGTGGAAGCGGCGGCGGCGAATCAATGCGTCTTGGCGGCAGCGAGGTCGAGGTTCTGGCGGCGATAACCAGCTCCATCTCTGGCGATGAGCAGCGCCGTAGCGGACAACAGGCGGCCGGAGAAAGGCGGCGTGGCGAAGTAAGCGCGATGGGCAACGCGCCGCCCGCAGCGGCGGCCAGCGGCGAACGAACGCAGACGGCGTGGCGCTCTGGAGAAGGCGTGCAGCGGCGGCGTCTGGTCGACAGGCCAGCGGCCTTCCGCGAGCGACAGCTCTCTCTCCCGGTTGATCTGTGGTCACCAAGTACCAGTGTCGTCGGGGCGTCGGCCCGGCGGCGAGTGGCCTACCCTCACCAAGACCAACTCGTCGAGTGGGGAACGCGGTGATGAGGTAAAGCTCAGTCGGCATATGTGGGATCTTGATCCGTGTCTGAGCGTCGACTCGACCCGGGATCGGCGGCGCCTGGATGCTCTCATCATTGCAGATCCACTTGAGAATGCGATTCTCGCTTACCAACAAGCGAATTGCCAAAGAGGCTTAGGGCATGCCATCATTGCGGCACACGCATCGGCGTGCCGCGCCCATAAGTCTACATTGCGAGCACTACGCAGGAGTGGGAGAACAGGCCTTCAAGCGGTGAGGACGTGATGACTTTGCTCTCCGTCTCAACACTCTGTTGCGAAGTTGGTGCGGTTCGGCGGCGACACCTCTGGCGAGAGAGCTGTGGAGAAGCTCTTCCATTGCGTCCCAGGAAATACAAGCAGATGGCTCGCTCGATCGAGTCTCTGCTGGACTTCTCCGATGACGATCGAGGCGTTGGAGTCGCCTCAAGGTCGTTGACGGCGATGAAACCCTGGCGTCTCTCGGGACCCGTCACCATTGGCGGAAGCTCCTCCTCACCGGG